>CM019064.1:350331254-350922624 GCA_009667805.1 Leptobrachium leishanense
TCATCCTTCTGGCTGACAAGCCGAGAATTCTTCAAAGCCTTTTTGCCAGGCAACGTGTTGTAACTACTGAAAAGGAGGAAAGTGAAATCAGAGTTAGACTATGTGTAGGTATCTCTAGTTACATATCGTTGTGCTGCATGAATCACCCCCACACACAGTATGAAGGCAAGGGAGGAAATATTCACATATTTTGTTTTTATAGCAATAGAATGAGTTCTGGTTTGTCTTGTTGCCATTTTCACTGTTGAGTCAATGGCATAACAAATCCAGGAGCCAAGTAGCCACTGGCTACTCGAATTTTATCACCGGAACCAGGCAAAGTCTTTATATAGCGCCAAGTACTTGAGCCATTAATGAAGGTAAGATAATATTATTGTCTATGTATATCTGCATGTTATGTAAGGAGGCATATATTGACTTGATATTAAAAGTGATGTCATAATAAAGTATAATTATAGAGCTTCTTGGACATAGTATAAGGGAGGAGATCTGTAATCTGTTTCGAGGGATGCATCTAGAAGGGCTCTGTGTGGCATGGTGGAGCGATCTGTTCAGGCAGACCGATCACTGCTCTTCCGCGTCCTGGAGTGACACACGGCCTCAGAGCGCATGCCCAAGATGGCGGGCGTGAAAAATTAATTTCCGTGTTCCAAGGTGAAACGTGGGAGAACAGAGCATTCGCCAAGATGGCGGACGGCGTCAGGAACATGTGGCACCAATCTTTTGCAAATGACTGGCTTGTTTACGGAACATATGGAATTTATAAAAAGGGAGACAGCGGGAACAGGCACTAAAGGATAACTGCTGAAGAAGCCATCAGGCGAAACGCGTTTTGGCAGCTAGATTAGGTTATTTTAAAGTTTTTAATAAATGCATGCTTAAATTTTAAATATTTTATTATATATTTTAAATATAGTTGCGGTCTCTGGATTTGGTTGCATTGTGTTTATACCCCAAAACACCACATGCAATATATCTAGAGACAGGAAGGCCAGGAGTGTCATTTGTCACCCCTTTCTTCTCATATACAGTAAGGTGGTTTTATATTGTATAAGTATCACATTGATCCCTATGTTGTATTTGATATTTATACTCAAGGAACGAGAGTGAAGGATAGAGTGACCATAAAAGGTGGACAGGCACCTGAGAAAGGGGAGAAAAAGCCTACAGGTAAATTTACCAGAGCCAGGTGGGCTCAGGAGATTGTGTGCGTTATCCTATCCTTCTTACAAAGTTCTCCTTGGTGGAATATACTGCACCATATAGTTCTTTTTTTTTTGTCTTAAAGTGGATGTTATTAATTAACGAAGAAAAAGACCTTTAAGATCAATATCCACGTCTCCATACATATTATTGTCTATGTATATCTGCATGGCACTACCCTACCTGAATATGCTGCTTCCCCCGGCAGCTCCCTCATCCTATAACCTCAGATCCAGGACCAGCACCTTACTTGCAATACCACAATACAAAAAGAAAGTGGCTCGATCCTCATTTTCCTACATAGCACCGCAAATATGGAATAACCTCCCAGACGCCATCAAATCTTCCCCCAGTCTAAAATCCCTTAAGAGCTCCCTATTAACATACCTCAATACAGAATGCACCTGTAAACATGTAACATAATGACTATTTCCTACATATTTATTTTCTGTTAGTCTGTATATTTGTTTTGTGTTAATATCTTGCATTTTACTATTTTGTATTTCTGTAACAACTCAATGTTCTTGAACCCAGGACATACTTGAAAACGAGAGAAATCTCAATGTATCCTTCCTGGTAAAATCCTTTATAAATAAATAAATAAATGTTATCTTGCCCTCATTAACGGCATTAAGTGGTTGGCGCTTTAGAATTTGTTATCTGTATTATACATAAGGTTATAGGGAGACCTCTGTATGAGAAAATAGAGATTGAGATTTTGATACTGTGGGTATAACAGTGTGTGAGCTTCACTGAACCATACACAAAACAAAAGTCTCGATATAGGTTTAGGAACCACAGTTTTTATTCTGGTTGCCATGTAGGATATAAACGTGTTACGCTCGAGGTTTTATTGTTATTACATTATAGATTCCTTTCATGTATTTCTCAGAATAGCCACTTACCATATCTTACCCAATGAACAAATAAATTTTCGGACAGAAAAGTGGGGGAAAAGGGTCACAAACATGGGCGCCATGGTTAGACGGGCTGCAGGAAGGAATGGCAAGGAGCTGACAAACAAATACATACCGGAGCACAGACTGGCGGGCAGAACGAGCGAGGCCGTTGGCGAAAGGGGCAGGCAGGGCGTTGGGATGCTGCAGATCCTCGATGGATCTGCTCCAGGGTTTTGACTTTTCAACCAAGCCATCCTCCCCGTTTTCCAGGCCCTCAAAATCAAACCTACGTCAAAGCAAATACACAGAAAGCTTCAGCGGCTGGAGGAGAAAGAAGCGGATAAGGCATGGCCACTAGGCAGCTGAGGAACAGTATACAGGATGGGAGGGCAAAACTGCTATGGCAAAACAAATAGGATTTGCAAATTTTGCTACACATGGCAAGGCAGCACAGGGATGGAGAAATATTATTTGGGTTACATGCTGCTTCGTTCAGCACCACAATAGGGTAAAAACACCACAGGATAGAGTGGAAAGCCACTGTAGGGATTTACAGCAGCTGCATGTCTCCCTTCTACCAGAATAACATTGAGTACCATTTAAGATTCACCGCTTAAGCCCATGTCCCCTTCATAAGAATAGCAGATACACATCTTCTAAAGTATTACTCACATCACCGCACACTGGGCAAAGGACAAGTACTCCACCAGCACATCAAGGCCTTTGTTGTCATCATTCAAAAACTCCCGCACCCAACTGCAAAGAAAACAAGAGTGTCATCTAGGGAACAGGACTATTTGAAGGTGGAAAACTATGCAATTTAGACAATATTTGCCACTTCTGCGATAGGAGAACCATAAGGGGATTAAAAAAAAAAAAAAAAAAAACAAGAACAAAACTTAAAGGCTTTTAAATACAATACATTGATAACGTGTAAACAGGTAACCCAGGAATACCCAAAGTCTGACGCTTATACCACCATAAGGGCCTAACACTAACAATCAAGAATCAAACACAACAACAGTTGCCATAAATGTATCCATGTGCGAGTACTTCGATACATCAACCATTGTAACATAAAATAGAACTTCTATTAATGCATACGATAAAATACATATTTTATAAAATACATATTTTATGCTACCATGGTTGATGTATCGAAGTACATGGATACATGTATGGCAACTATTGTGTCTAATACATTAATAAAATATAAGATCCTACATTGACCCAGCTTTCAGCTCAGTTTAGGAGACAATATTGAAGCGCACAAGACCTACTTACCTACAGGAAATCATGGTGATTGCATTGCAATCTGAGGTCCCGTCAGAGCTGCCGATATTTACCTGCTGCTTTAAGAGCCTGCCCATAGGAGACAAGCAATCCTGGTAGCCAGCAGGTGAATATGACAGGTGCATTTTTAGAAGAGAAAATAAAAACTTACTTATTTAATCGTAAATTGAGGACTAAACCCCCAATATGTATTGAGATCTATGTAATATTCTTGTTTGCCTCCAATGTCCCATCCCTGCTATTTGCTTGTGTAGTCTGGTTAAATATTAATAGAAACAAAAAATGAAAAAAAAGGCCAGACCACCGCCCTCAAATTCGTTTTTCATACTGAAAGCCTTAAGACATTTTCAACAGATCAATTTCCCTAAAAAGGTGTGTTCAATTGAACCCTAAATATATTTTATCCAATACCAGTTGCACCAAGATTTACCTTAAATCTGTGATGTGACTTGCCAAGTAATATTTTTAACTTTTATCTGGAAATTAGAAATAGATGAGCACTCTGAGCTCTTATCCTGTATCTGCACTCTCTAACCCAACAAAAAATGCACCCTACCCTGCACGAAACTGCAGGAACTCACACCGCCCTACTGTGAAACAAGGGAGATAAGGATCAGTAAAGAAGAGGTCCAATTGCTAAGTCTTTCACCAGACTGAACTTAGTCAGGCTTATATTAAAAACCACTTTTAAAGAACCCGTAAACGAGAAACAGAACCCTTCATGACCTAGGTCTCCTAGGTGAAGTTAATCGTGCATAATCTCGTCTTCAGCGTAGAATGAGCAATTTGACACCGATATGTCCATACAACTTGTAAATTTACCCATTTTGAAACAGGATTCTAGAGAATGCAGAATAAGGAGGATTTATGTATAAGCTTCTTTTACAGGTTACCTTTATTTAGAACAGGTAACTTAGCTGGCATAAAGACAACCAGTAGATACTTCTATATATGCGTGCATGCCTCCGTACACACTAATATATATAAGGTGGGGCAAAAAAGTATTTAGTCAGCCACCTATTGTGCAGGTTCTCCCACTTAAAAAGAGGAGAGGCCTGTAATTGTCATCATAGGTACACTTCAACTAAGAGACAAAATGAGAAAAGAAAAATCCAGAAAATCACATTGTCTGATTTTTAAAGAATTTGCAAATTATGGTAGAAAATAAGTATTTGGTCAATATCAAAAGTCCATCTCAATACTTTGTTATATATCATTTGTTGGCAATGACAGAGGTCAACTAGTTTCTGTAAGTCTTCACAAGGGTTTCACACACTGTTGCTGGTATTTTTGCCCATTCCTCCATGCAGATCTCCTCTAGAGCAGTGATGTTTTGGGGCTGTCGCTGGGCAACACGGACCTTCAACTCCCTCCAAAGGTTTTCTATGGGGTTGAGATCTGGAGACTGGTTAGGCCGCTCCAGGACCTTGATATGCTTCTTACGAAGCCACTCCTTCGTTGCCCGGGCGGTGTGTTTGGGATCATTGTCCTGCTGAAAGATCCAGACACTTTTCATCTTCAATGCCCTTGCTGATGGAAGGAGGTTTTCACTCAAAATCTCACGATACATGGCCCCATTCATTCTTCCCTTTACACGGATCAGTCGTCCTGGTCCCTTTGCAGAAAAACAGCCCCAAAGCATGATGTTTCCGCCACCATGCTTCACAGTAGGTATGGTGTTCTTTGGATGCAACTCAGCATTCGTTCTCCTCCAAACATGACGAGTTTAGTTTTTACCTAAAAGTTCTACTTTGGTTTCATCTGATCATATGACATTCTCCCAATCCTCTTCTGGATCATCCAAATGCTCTCTAGCAAACTTCAGATGGGCCCGGACATGTACTGGCTTAAGCAGGGGGACACGTCTGGCACTGCAGGATTTGAGTCCCTGGCGGCGTAGTGTGTTACTGATGGTAGCCTTTGTTACTTTGGTCCCAGCTCTCTGCAGGTCATTCACTAGGCCCCCCCGTGTGGTTCTGGGATTTTTGCTCACCGTTCTTGTGATCATTTTGACCCCACGGGGTGAGATCTTGCGTGGAGCCCCAGATCGATGGAGATTATCAGTGGTCTTGTATGTCTTCCATTTTCTAATGATTGCTCCCACAGTTGATTTCTTCACACCAAGCTGCTTGCCTATTGCAGATTCAGTCTTCCCAGCCTGGTGCAGGTCTACAATTTTGTTTCTGGTGTCCTTCGACAGCTCTTTGGTCTTGACCATAGTGGAGTTTGGAGTGTGTCTGTTTGAGGTTGTGGACAGGTGTCTTTTATACTGATAACAAGTGGAGGACAGAGGAGACTCTTAAAAAAGACGTTACAGGTCTGTGAGAGCCAGACATCTTGCTTGTTTGTACTGTAGGTGACCAAATACTTATTTTCCACCATCATTTGCAAATAAATTCTTTAAAAATCAGACAATGTGATTTTCTGGAACCAGGGTTCTTTTAATGTATCTTTGAATAAAGTTTGTTTTACTGAAGACCTTGAGTGCGCCCCGCTCTATGGAAATTGTGTATGCAACATTGGGGAGTGAAGCCTCGAGGTAGAAGGACAACTTCTAGTGATACACTTAGGAGGAGTGCAGAACCTTGTGGAGATATATATATCACTTTCTGTCCTCCACCACAACCTTTGTAAGAGAGATATATATATTTATATTACACACACACACGTCCATACATGTTTAAAATTCATGCATTTGTGTGTACACATGAATACAGTATACGCATAGGAGTATTTACGTATGCAAATCCCCATGGGAATAGAGTCCTCATTTCCTCCTGTAACCATCTGTCAAATGTCATCGTCCCTCAAAGTATCGTAACACTGTCTATATTGTACCCATAGTTCAGCGCTACGGATGTGTGGGTGCTATATAAAAGTATAATAGTATAACGACATGCGCATGTGTTTGCATACATATGTACACAGGGTGTCTGCATATTCAAGCCATAATCCTCCCCGACTCTTTGCATTATAACCCACCAGGGCCCCTATTACATTCTTCGCGCAGTGTGTTTTGCGTGCGCAAATGTGCATTTACGAGAGTGGCAAAACCCTTTGCACAGAACGTCGTATTACAACGTTCGCGCAAACGATGCGCGTTATCGTTTAACGCGGATGGACCTGCGTGAGCGTGATGAACTGTGCGCGTCCTATACTTAACATTGTGAGCGCAAATTCGTTCGTGCGCTGGTATGCGGATGGTATTACAATCGATGCGCATCTTTTTACGAACAACGTTTGCGCGCATAATTTTAACGTCTTTGAAAAGCTGGTGGAAACTGCAAATCGGAACGTTCTGACCGAAACGAAAAACACCAGCATGAAAAAAAATAAAAAATACAGCACAGTATAGTTACACATTCTACACTTACCCAAACAATAAAATTGTGAATTTGTGCCTGTTTTTATTATTGCTGCAGCATGTATACTCAGATTTATTTTGACAGGCGCAAAAACTTAAGTGAGTCAATTAAGGTTCTCAATTCTGTTTGGCTGAATCCCGCGAAAAAAAAACAGTCCGCACACTGATTTACGTGCTCTACGTTACTGCGCGCGTATTACTCTTGGTTTTGCGCATCGTTTTGACGAATGTTATTTTCGGACGGATGAGAAAATGTTTTCGGATCGTAATACTCAGTTAATTTTCGAGCGATAACGCCGGACGATGAGCGCAAAAAAATTTGTGCTGCGTGAACGAAATTGCGAAGAATGTAATAGGGGCCCAGGTTTTTAAAGATGTAGTACTTATTGCATTTCCCTCTGGATTGTGCAGGAAACAATGTGTGGTTGATGCAATCCTGAGAAACCAGACGATGTTCTCTTGCTCCTTGCAGCCCTGGATGAGAAATATTACGTCTGAAAGCTCACTCATTTAACACAGCCAGGTACCAGGTGCGGTTACATCTGACAGCTACTGGGAGGGCCGATCGCTGCAGTGCACTCATTTGCCATCTGAAGCCTTCATCACTTAAGGATTTCAGAAGTTGTACAGTTACACCAACCAATCGTGGATTTGGGAGGTGATGATACTATTCATTGAGCTAAACATGTCAGTCATGCAAAGACTAAAGTGTCTGGTTGCACCTCTCCGTTATAAGTGTAAGAAACAAAATACTCTGCATGATATCCTGCTCTGTTAAATACTTTGGATTTTTCTTGCATGAAATGCTAAAAAGACATCTAGAATGACATGCTCGTTTCATGAAGCATCACAACTTGATGACAGAAGATGTGTGAAATCTGTGTAGCAAATAAGCAAACCATAGCAGTGAAATAAACTTCTTTCATGGGTCAAGGATAGCAGCCACAAGAATTATACTGTAAACTTAAAGAAAGCTGCTGAATTCTTTCATGAAGGAGGCTAGGAAAATTCAATCTATTGTGCTATAGGGCAGTGGTTCCCAACCTTGGTCCTCAGTTATCCCTTAACAGGCTAGGGTTGCAGGATTTGAGGCACAGCCCAGGTCATGTGATTTGCTGCTCAGTGATTGCAGGATTCAGTCTGCATTTCCCCAAGCTAATCCCTAAAACCTGGCCTGTGATGGGGTATTTGGGGACCAGGGTTGGGAACCACATCGAAGGTAGATTTGATGGATCAAGTGAAGATTATTTGCCCCATAATATTGCATAAAGTTGGAACTACAGGATCCTAAACATGAAAGTGCTCTGCAATATGCAGGAGTGTTAACTGCCCGCACGATTCTTGTTAATACATTTCAAGGATACCCATCAGAACATTGGCGACGAATGATCCAGCGCAGAGGTTGATGGCAGTTTTCTCAGTCCAGATTGTTTGCAAATGAATAATGAGGTTTCATTAACTATCGCATTGGTGTTATTCATACCAGCTATAATAGGCTGGAGTGTGTTCTCACATAATTGAAATGGTAAATACTGCATTAAAAATGGTCTATAAAGGAAAAATGGTAACAATAGGGCATTGTACACAGGGCTCGAGTCCTGCGGGAACACGCTATATATTACATGTGTGAGCTGGGGCACTATATACATGTGAGAGCTGGGGCACTATATACATGTGAGAGCTGGGGCACTATATACATGTGAGAGCTGGGGCACTATATACATGTGAGCTGGGGCGCTATACATGTGTGAGCTGGGGCACTATATACATGTGAGAGCTGGGGCGCTATATACATGTGAGAGCTGGGGCGCTATACATGTGTGAGCTGGGGCGCTATATACATGTGAGAGCTGGGGCACTATATACATGTGAGAGCTGGGGCACTATATACATGTGAGAGCTGGGGCAATATACCCATGTGAGAGCTGGGGCAATATACCCATGTGAGAGCTGGGGCAATATACCCATGTGAGAGCTGGGGCAAATATATCCCTATAACCAGTGCTGGGTATATTATTCTGGGGGCTGAGTGCTGTGTATATTATTATTATTCTGGGGGCTGAGTGCTGTGTATATTATTATTCTGGGGGCTGAGTGCTGTGTATATTATTATTCTGGGGACTGAGTGCTGTGTATATTATTATTCTGGGGGCTGAGTGCTGTGTATATTATTATTCTGGGGGCTGAGTGCTGTGTATATTATTATTCTGGGGGCTCAGTGCTGTGCATATTATTCTGGGGGCTCAGTGCTGGGTATATCATTCTGGGGGTCCAATGCCAGTGTATATAATTCTGGGGGCTCAGTGCTGTGCATATTATTCTGGGGACTCAGTGCTGTGTATATAATTCTGGGGGGCTCAGTGCTGGGTATATCATTCTGGGGGTCCAATGCCAGTGTATATAATTCTGGGGGCTCAGTGCTGTGTATATTATTCTGGGGGCTCAGTGCTGTGTATATAATTCTGGGGGGCTCAGTGCTGGGTATATCATTCTGGGGGTCCAATGCCAGTGTATATAATTCTGGGGGGTCTGTGCCTGTGTACATAATTCTGGGGTGTCTGTGCCTGGAGAGAGATATAGAGAGATATATATAACGCGTTAGTCCAGTTGCCAAAATCACGAGTATACCTGTTCGTAGTGATACCTCTCACTGATCAGTATAGTTTCCAGACCAGAAGAGGAGAGGTTACACTCTTGAAAGCTTGTCTTTTAAATGTAATGTTAACCCAATAAAAATGGTATCACCACGTACTGCTATACTCGTGATATATATATTTTTTCTTCAGGTAATAGGGGTTGTGGAATTCGTGGGTGAGTTCCCTCACTTTTTTTTCCCCAGGACTTGACCCCTGATTGTACAGCTGCCTGCAGAATCTGAATATGTGTAGCTGTGTGACTATTCTTTCAGAGGAACTATCAAGAAATGACTGTGAATGAAATATATGTTTTGTGACATCAAGCCCCAATATTTAAAGAAAATCGTGAAGTACAGACAAAACCTTCTGCAATATCTATTACTTGGACGGAAATGCAGGACATAACCAAGCAGAGAACTACTCTGGGTTTTATTTTATAAACCCTCGCCATAGTCAAAATCTCATCTGGCTCCTACACACAGATTTTGGCTCATGACTCAATCTGACACTAGAGCTGCTGCCGGCTTTGGCTTTTCCTCTCCCAGGCCCGCAGCCCGCCTATTTCCTGTCTGCTGGCTCTCCAGTTCCCCCCACCACCACCTCCTCTTCATTTCCTGTCTGACTGCATGCTCTATTTCTGGGGATGCTTTCAGCTGACGTATACGGAGGTTGAAGCCCATTTCCAACCTAAAAGGTTGCCAGGTCTTCATTTTTTTTTTTTTTTAGATTTCCATTGTGTGTTCTTCTCGTTTTCCTTCTCGCCTAAGAGAATACATTTACTGTGTGAGCGTTTCTCAAGCACACATTACTTATCAAGCATAAATAACACCTTTTTTGCATGATGCATTTTTAAACTATTCTTAAATCTGACTTTACCATTATACCATAGAACAAATATCGCTGCAGTGTAGCAGAAATGTTACAAAAAGAAACCTGAGGTTACTCTATAAAAAGGAGACCCCGCTGCCCGATACCCTAAACATTCCCTGTTGGTTACAGCACTCCAGTTTTAAGAAAAGTCATTGTTCTACACTGGATTTGAGGAGATAGCATCTATTACTAAGAGATACTCATTGGCAGGTCTAGACTGACACTATGTATAAGCTCAGTCAAAGCAGAAAGTATTGTTGTGGCCTGTTTTTTTTTTGGGGGGGGGGGTTGGGCAAAACAATGACAAGTATAGGGGAGTACAATGCACCCAAATGTATTACAATGGCAGGATCAATGAGAGCGATGCTCTGATCCTGCAGGTGCAAGGCATCATTGGGCCAGTCAAACAGATCATGAGATCTACTGTACTGTATATGGAGGTGACCCCCCCCCCCCGCAGCTTTCAAGCTTACATGTTCACACCAGCAGCAGGCTCTACAATACAGGCTTTGGACCCCCACGAAAGATACAGGGACAAAAAAACAAAGCAGAAGGCCGCGCTCAATTGTAAGGGTGCAGTAGTGCATAAGAAAGCAAATAGTCAAACATGTCAGCAAATGCCTCCTCATAAAGCCATAATACTAGCATTGCAAGGATCAACTGGTGAGATCCCATAGAAAATCACCACCCACCGGTCATTTGCCAGTTTGGGGTTACTCATAGTGTAAGCATAAAGTCTATAAGCTTCATCAAGGGTGCTGAGGATTAACCTGAAGGTTGTAGGGCCAGCAAGGCTTTTTCAGGCACATGCAAAATGTAAGGCTGATAGTGGCCAAGATTGACATCCCTGATTTTTGTGATCTACGATTCCCATAACTTGATGGGAAAAAAAAAAAACTTGATTTTTTTTTAACCAGAGAAGGCAAGGATGAAAGGGATACTAGCAATCAGGACCATATGGGGAGACATGATTTGCCATTATGGTTTTAAGCAGTTGACGGATGGATTTTTTTCAACAGGGATTCATTCTAGTGATTTTTTCCTCCCGGTTCCAGAATTAAGATGATTTTCTAATTGCACCAAAACAGCCACAAATCCTTGAGACTACAGATGCATTCATAACGGCCGACAGTGAACGGATCTCAAGTAGTCAATGTGATCACAGATTGTAGGAAGTGACTTTGTTCCGGTCTACCAGCTTCCTAATCTGCTGGCACCTTGGGCTGTCCGATCCCTGAAAGTCTGGCCGTATCCTGACACCTGCATCACGGCTTCAATTAACCCTGTACTGGCAACGCACGCCTCACATAAACCTGACACGATGATGCAGCAATGAGCTCAGTCGCAGCTGTTAAACCTAGATACACACATTATGTAATTCATGATGTAACTAGGACACTCAGACAGCACATGGGAAGCATGATTATCCATCAGGATATTTTGGATTCTATTAGTATTTATGGAAAATAATAATGAGTTATAAGGCTACTTTATAAACTTACAACAACTTGTTGACTTCCTTAGTTTTTATTAAAAAAAAAACAAACAAAAAAAACAAACCACTACTTGACAAGACCTCATTTAGGCAAATATTTTAATTGTCCTGTGCCAGGAGACACCCCATCTATATATGTTACAGCAAAGATGTCACACTTCAGCCCACTTGATGTTGCTACACTTGATGGACTACACTTCCCATGACACGCCCACATGACAATGCCCATCTATTGCATTCAACGATTTCTGGGAATTGTAGGTCATTAACATCTGGTCTGCTTGAATTTGACGACCGTGTGTTATAGGTTAATACAACTAATTACTAACAATAGGTTGCCCTCGTGTTGCAGACAAAGTCACCAGGAGTCCTAGCTGAAGAACCACCTACCAACTTTCCTGTTTTATGGACGGTTTATGAAGAAGTTAATTTCACTCTGAAGAGCGCAATTTAGACACTGACTGGAACATGATACAGATCTACCATGCTACACAATAAAAAGCCCCTCAATATTTGAAACAGGAAAGCTACATTCCAAAGATCTCCATGAACCCTCCGTATTTGCAGCTGTCACTTTTCCAAAAACAACGTCAACAAGTAAAATCAAGTGGCTAACATCTGGCATACCCATGTCTCCTTAAATCGCCTTAAAGATAAGACGCTGTCTTCCATTGATTTAAGGACAACCAGAGTGTTTTTCCTTATAGGTTACTGAAACAGAACACTACATATCTATGGGTCCAGGACTGGAACTATACAAACATGCACACTAACAGTGCCATCCTATAAGAGGCTTATTTTAAAGGAATCAATACTATGATAGTCTGCATTAGTATAGAAATTTAAGCTACACTACTAACAAAAAAAACTGTTGCACCCCTCCAGATATAATAGTTGACTGGATACTCTAGGTTTATAAAGTCAAAATAAAGCACACAAAAAGATAAGGAGCAAATAATGTATTTATTATGTTTTTACTTGTTTATTTCTCTTTAAGGATGTGTGTGGATGATGCTCGAGACAAGAATGTTTTGCCACTCACCCAATGTGATTTGTCCGGAGAGATATTTCTAGTTCACGCAGCACTTTTGTAGACTCTTGGACTCGCCGTCTAAACTTCTATAAAAAAAAACAATAAAAAAAAACAAAGAACGAAAAATGTTAACAGTGAATTGAAAAAAGTGTGTGTGTCCAGTAATGAGTAATAAACAGGTGAATCCATAATTGCTCTAGAACCCTGTCGATTGTTTACTGGGGTGTTGCAGTGTAATAATTTATCTAGCATGTCTAGATTTATAAATAAAGATTGGCAGTGTTACCCATAGTTACTGAAGAAACCGGCTGGGTGGAGTAGCGGTAACATCACTGCTCTATAACTATGGAGACAGACCGTGGAGACACAGGTTTGAATCCCAGTAAGAGCACCTCTCCAGTAAGTGTCCTTGGGCAAGACATCTAAATGATACATACTCGCCACCCAGGACATACTTGAAAACGAGAGAAATCTCAATGTATCCTTCCTGGTAAAATACTGTCTCAAAAAAAAAACAATTTGTAAACTAACTGCTGGAGTTAAGCCACTGCTAACCAACAGTTCCAGTAATTCTTATCCTGAGGCCGGTACACCAAATAGGGAAACCGTCCTGATACAGAGGCAAAAGGATGCAGCTATTTACTGGATACATAAGAATACATCACCTTCCGCGTAACACCAGGGTCTAGAAAGGACTGCAGCTTCATGATGTAAGTGTGTGGAGGATTTTTCACCTGAAACCGTTCCTGGGAGGGGGGAAAAAACACACATAAAAAAAAAGTGATATATCAAGAGGACATAGTCTTAGATTAGAGGGGCAAAGGTTTAAAAGTAACATCAGGAAGCATTATTTTACTGAGAGGGTGGTGGATACATGGAACAGTCTTCCAGTAGAAGTGGTAGAGGCCAAAACAGTAATTGAATTTAAGCAAGCATGGGATAGGCATAAGGCTATCCTAAACAAAAGATAAATCCAGGTAAAGTATCCATGTAATTGGGCAGACTAGATGGGCCGAAAGGTTCTTATCTGCCGACATTTTTCTATGTTTCTAAGTAGTCGCCATATAAAGAAGTTATTTAACGGTTTATTTTATGCACAAGATTTACCAAGGTTTGAAGTCATCTGCTTTAAAGAATAAGTAATATATATTTTATTATTAGGTCTCCCGTTTGTGCTTCCCCATTGTAAAGCGCTGCGGAAGTTGGTGCCATACTACTACTAACTACCAATTACTACTACACAATGAAAAGAAAATCTCAAAGGCCGGCATGAAAATAATCAGACGTGAAAAAACAGATTAACGAAGCTCTAGGATTCAGAGCAAAATCTTGCAATTTCTATGTAAATTCGTCATAACATCCTATTAGTAAATATATTTCCCACTCAAAACACCATTTACACACTCCGGGAAACATTCGGATTCTTTGGGCAAATACAAATCACCTCCGATTTCCTAATTAGTTAGTTATTCGTTCTATTCTGTCCAAAGTAGGGGTCACCATTGACTCCAAAGATGATTGTCATCATCACATCATTTGTATAGCGCCAACAGTTTGCACAACGCTTTACAATAACTAGTGTAGAGGGCCCTGCTCAGATGAGCTTACCATATAGACCAAGGCTGTCAAATTCTGCCCCCCCCCCCCACCCAGTTGTTTGTGAACTACAACTTCCATGATTCTCTGGCCATTTATTGCATTCAATGAATAGCTGGGGGCTGGATTTTGACAACTCTGGTCTAGAGGACTCTCGTATGTAATATAATCTTTATATTAGGTGTACCGTTTACAGATATTTAAAGAGGGCAGTATATATTCTGCAAATCGTAACCAAAACATTCACTTTAGTGAGCTATTCCAAACATATACCTGGTCACAGATAAGATCCCACTTCTTCTCGTTGTCATATTGTCGCAGGAGTCTGGCTTTATCTGGGGGCAGATTCATAGAACTCTGAAAGGGGAAAAAGAGAAATTGGAATATATTAGAATATGTAATAAAGGGTGCACTGTGCCATCTTAGGCTAGGGTCAGACGAACGCATGTTTCACGTCGTCCGTGAAAAAGTGCGTTTGAACGAATGGACGTATTTTTTTCACGGAATACGCGATAGCGGTCATACGATGCGCATTTCCATCCGTGATTTTGTACGGATCATCAATAAAACACTTTTTGCGTCTGGACGTTATGTTGGCAGGACATGAGCAGCGTCTGACGTCTCCTAATCATGCACACACGCCGCTAGCGAACGCAGCGCACACTGTACATCAGTACTAGCGGTATCACGTTCTCAAAAAAATGCGTTTGTTTGCCACTTGCGTGGCGCAGCCGCACTTTCATGCGCCGTACTTCGTATATTGCCCGTCATTGGCCGTTATTTGCTGCTACTATGGCCGTGATAAAGTGCGACTGCACGCGCGTTCACACTGCGTTCGTCTGACCCTAGCCTAAATGTAACAGAGAATGTCCTGAGCAAATAATTCTGCCCCATTCATTTTGTTCATTCATTGGTCTCAATCGGTTTCTTGCTGAAAAAAGCATCTTAAAATGCTATGATGGTGTAAGAAATAATAAATCCGGGTTCTTTTTAACCTAGACAATAAAAGCTCCAAGGGCTTAGTGACTGCCCAACACAACTAAATTACAAACCAATAATGAAAAAAATAAACAGAATTGTCCTATATCAAGACTTCTCCAATAAAGCATACGAGTGTACTATATGATGGAAATTGACATTGTAAGAAGTGGAGTTCTAGCCTTTTAGAGGAGCTACATAGTTAGACTTTAACCCAAACACAGCGTTCAAATAAATAAATATACCCGATAGGAGTAGGTGTAGTCTGTTATTCAGAGAAAGGTGAAAATCATGAGAATTGGCAGGAGACGAGAACAATCTAGACCAAATAGAGGATTTGGAAAGTGAGATAAATGGGAGAATCTTTTTGGTTTGGCTATTTTGACCGAGAATTTTCACTTCTCCAGTCATTCTCCTGAGTTTTACCTCTCTCTGAATAACCCTGTATGTAATTTCTAGACTGCCATTGTAAAACATGTGGATATTGATAGATCTTCGTTTGGACAATGAGTCATACGATTCATTAGCTATACACCACTGTAAAATGTAGCCAAGAGGCTGAAATAGGTTGTAAAGTTTAGAAGATCAGACATGTTGCGGTGTGGAGAGATCTCCCCGTTATGTTTCTGGTGCAGCGACCCCAATAATTCGATTTCTTCATAACTCCAAAAAAAAAAAATATATATATATAAATGGAGGTTAAAAATGATATTGAACTTTGAGTCCAGTACAATGAAAAAAAAGTTCGCTGGTGAGGCCATTAAATAGAATTACTGGACGCTGCATGATACCATCAGCCCTATGAGTTAGGACTCGTGTCGGGTGAGCTTAATAAAGCCAATTCGATCAATTAAAAAGGCCTTAATCAGCCCCGAACCAGAATTTAAGATCAGCTTGGGACATCTCTGAATGTAACCCAGTATACAGTTAAAGTTTAAAGTACAAGCCATTTTTACATCTACTACTAAAAGTATCTCCAAACCACATGAGCCACCGTTAACAATAAGTTTATCGGAGTTTCGTTTCAGAAGATGACATTCACACTACACATATCAATATTGGCATACACAATTTTTGTTGTTACGGGGCATGCCTGGCTCATAGATTTCCTCATACAAGATGTATCAGCGGCACTCCCGAGGCGCATTCAGTTCCTCAGCAGCTGCTGAATGGTTTCATTGCAGCAGTTCAGTTTGCTGCAGCCGTCTCACTGAACGCTTTGGCTGTGAATACGGAAGTGAAAGGGCAGAGGATTGCTTAATGAAAGGTGCGGTTTCTGCAAAATCCACTTTTGTCCATTTTATTACCACTTTAGTGTTAATGTTTACCATGTTCCAATAAATATTTGCTGTTTTGATCCACCAAAACCTCAAACTGAACATTTCCTTATTGGATTATTTGCTCCGTGGAGGCGGCCGTCTTTCCTGCGTCACACTCAGCTAACCCCGCAGCACCTCTCGACTTGGCTGCAAGTGCTAAATTAGCAGTGCTGAGCGCTGACCTGTTGAACAGCGTTCAGTGCAGTGCCAACTTAGCACTTGCAGCAGCTGAGTAACTGAATGCGCATCCGATCTTTACTCAAAGATTTTATTGTTAGAAAGTCGGGAGTTTCAGTCTGCTAGCCGCAGACTTTCATCAGGAGATAGATAGATCTATATCATATCGTGTATTCTGTACATTTATGCATGTGTGGGATGTCATTTTAATTTCAAAAATGAAGAATTCTATTAATTAAAGGTTTCTTGGTGGTCCCTTTACTGTATATAGAACTTTTATGCGGCAACTGCTCGTCGTACGTTGGAGGTGGCCTGAAGTTACTGACGCTGGGGCGGACTGGCCCGGGCGTGTCTCTCTCTCTCTTTTCCTCTTCTCATTTCTTTCGCCTCTCTTTCTCTAGGTCTTCCTTGTTTGCTCTTTTTCACCTTTTATGTTTACTATCACCCTTTGATATTTTATTTTTCTCTTGTCTGATAACTGGAGGGGTGGACGGAAGTAGTTTCGTCAGATACTGAGGTCATGCACGCCTTAGGAGATTTCTGCTTATGCAGGGTATTTTAGGTGATTGCATAGATTTACACGGGGACGGAGATCACACAACTGCTGATATTGTATGTCCCGGTATGATGCCTATCCCTGCGCTCCAACCCTGCCCCATCGACTACCTACCATGGTTGTTTTCTGTTTTTTTTTTTTTCCTATTTGTGTCTTTTCAATCTCATATCATTTGTATCCGTCTTGATATTCTGTATTATCTGTTTTATATTTCCTGAATAAAACTTTGAATTTCAAAACAAAAAAAAACACAAAAAAACCCCCCTCTAGTTGCGTGGGATACCGGACACTGTGCAAGATCCCGAGTTACGGTCTTACGTGGCTCATCTTGTGCAGACCGTTCTCCCCACGGTTAGTGACCCGGGAACTGTGCTCATTTCTGCCATGCGTCTGCGACGGGCCATGTCGGCCCCCGCTGGGGCTCCCCCTGACGTCCTCATTGTGGTTCGGGACATGTCACTGCAGGCTGCCTTGCTGCGGGTGGCACGAAATGCCCCATTGTTTGAATTTGAAGGGGCTTCTATAGCAATCTACCAGGATCTCCCCTTTATGGTGCTGGCGGCCCGACGCCGCTTTAAATCTGCAACGGCTATACTGCGGGACCATGGCACCCGGTATAGATGGGGTGCACTTGGTTCATTATTGATCTACCACAGCGATGGATATACCCTGCAAGCCACTACACCTGAAGAGGCGGCCGCTCACCTTCAATTTCAGGGACTTATGACCAACCACCGGAATACGGAACCTGGGATGGCGTCTGTTAATTCTACCCTGAGTGACAGGCAACAGAGGGTTGTGGTAAATGGAGTTTATTCGGCGCAAGGTCTTGTTACCAGTGGGGTAACTCAGGGGTCAGTACTTGGACCCATTCTCTTTAATATTTTTATTAGTGATATTGCAGAAGGTATTAATGGTAAAGTATGTCTTTTTGCTGATGACACAAAGATTTGCAACAGGGTTGACGTTCCTGGAGGGATCAGCCAAATGACAAATGATTTAGGTAAACTAAAAAAATGGTCGGAGCTGTGGCAATTGAGTTTTAACGTGGATAAGTGCAAGATAATGCACCTGGGACGTAAAAACCCAAGGGCTGAATATAGAATATTTGATACAGTCCTAACCTCAACATCTGAGGAAAGGGATTTAGGGGTTATTATTTCAGAGGATCTAAAGGTAAGTAGTCAATGTAATAGAGCAGCAGGAAATGCTAGCAGAATGCTTGGTTGTGTAGGGAGAGGTATTAGCGGTAGGAAAAGGGAAGTGCTCATGCCACTGTACAGAGCACTGGTGAGACCTCACTTGGAGTACTGTGTGCAGTACTGGAGACCGTATCTCCAGAAGGATATAGACATCTTAGAGAGAGTTCAGAGAAGGACTACTAAAATGGTGTACGGCTTGAAGGAGAAAAGTTACCAGGAAAGGCTTAATGATCTTAACATGTACAGCTTGGAAAAAAGACGAGACAGAGGAGACATGATAGAAACATTTAAATACGTAAAGGGAATCCACAAGGTAGAGGAAGGGAGTATGCAAAAATATATAACCTGAATTGGCGCAAATAATGCTTTCTGGGGTCCTGGATTTTCTCGTATATGTATGGAAGAAATAAACAATAATAGTGCAATACAGTAAATCTTTTTGTAGACTGTTGAAAATAATACTGAGATTATCCCACTCACATTTTCAACAGTCTACAAAAAGATTTACTGTATTGCACTATTATTGTTTGTTATTTCTTCCATACATATACGAGAAAATCCAGGACCCCAGAAAGCATTATTTGCGCCAATTCAGGTTATATATTTTTGCATTCTATGTACATTGGTATAGTGGAAACCACTATATCCTGAATTTTGGCCATCTGGGGTGCCGTGGTGGTGGACACATGTTGTGTTGTGTGTTCTGTGGCGCTGCACCATCTTGTGTATAATTATTAGAGGAAGGGAGTATATTTAAAAAGGAAACAAAGTACAGTTGTGTTCAAAATTATTCAACCCCCAATGCTGTAAAGGGTTTTAGGGAATTTAGTGTACATTTGTAATTGTATTCAGAATGAAATCCTACAAGGACTTTTTAAAGAACCATATGCAACTAAAATGACATCAATTGGTTTTGTAATACAGTAGTAAATGTTTCTTTTGTGAATTCTTCATTGACACAATTATTCAACCCTTAAAGACTACCACTCTGAAGAACAGAGGTTCATTCAAGTGTTTTCAATCAGGTATTGAAAACACTTGTGGATGTCACGGAGCAGCAATAAAGCATAATAAGCACCAATTAGGCAGCTTTAAAGTGACTGATACTCAGCTCCTTCTAGACATTTACTGGTGTGGTTACAAACATGGTGAATTCAAGAGAATGGTCCAGGAAGACAAGAGAAGAGGTGATTACTCTTCACAGGAAGGGCAATGGCTATAAGAAGATTGCAAAGATGTTAAACATACCAAGAGAGACCATAGGAAGCATCATTCGCAAATTCAAGGCAAAGGGCACTGTTGAAACGCTACCTGGTTGTGGCAGAAAGAAGATGCTGACTTCGACTGCTGTGCGCTACCTGAAGCGTAGAGAAAAGTCCCCGTGTGACTACTGAGGAACTGAGAAAAGATTTGTCAGATGTGGGTACTGAAGTTTCAGCTCAGACAATACGGCGCACACTGTGTAATGAAGGCCTCCATGCCAGAACTCCCAGGCGCACCCCCTTGCTGTCTCCAAAGAATAAGAGGAGTCGACTGCAGTATGCCAAAAGTCATGTGGCCAAACCACAGAAGTTTTGGGATAGTGTTCTGTGGACTGATGAAACAAAATTAGAACTGTTTGGGCCCATGGATCAACGCTATGTTTGGAGGAGGAAGAACAAGGCCTATGAAGAAAAGAACACATTGCCTACTGTGAAGCATGGCGGGGGGTCAATCATGCTTTGGGGCTGTTTTGCTTCTGCAGGTACAGGGAAGCTTCAGCGTGTGCAAGGTACCATGAATTCTCTTCAGTACCGGGAGATATTGGATGACAATGTGATGCAGTCCGTCACAAACCTGAGGCTTGGGAGACGTTGGACCTTTCAACAGGACAATGATCCCAAGCATACCTCCAAGTCCACTACAGCATGGTTGCAGATTAAAGGCTGGAACATTTTGGAGTGGCCATCGCAGTCACCTGACTTAAATCCGATTGAGAACCTCTGGTGGGACTTAAAGAAAGCAGTTGCAGTGCGCAAGCCTAAGAATGTGACTGAACTGGAGGCTTTTGCCCATGACGAATGGGCGAAGATACCCGTAGATCGCTGCAAGACACTTGTGTCAAGCTATGCTTCACGTTTAAAAGCTGTTATAACTGTAAAAGGATGTTGTACTAAGATTGAATGTCACTTGGGGTTGAATAAAACGGATAATGATGTGAGCACAGAAAAGACATTTGTGGTTATTTCATTATAAATGTTATGTTATATTTGTCTGACCTACACGTGCCTCTTTGATTTAATTGTAAGCAAGAGGACTGAATGATCAAAAATCAATGTCAAACTGGCCAAAACACTCAATTTCAGTGTTTTGGATAATTTTGAACACAACTGTAGCAAAACAAGAGGACATAGTCTTAGATTAGAGGGGCAAAGGTTTAAAAGTAACATCAGGAAGCATTATTTTACTGAGAGGGTGGTGGATACATGGAACAGCCTTCCAGTAGAAGTGGTAGAGGCCAAAACAGTGATTGAATTTAAGCAGGCATGGGATAGGCATAAGGCTATCCTAAACAAAAGATAAATCCAGGTAAAGTATCCATGTAATTGGGCAGACTAGATGGGCCGAAAGGTTCTTATCTGCTGACATTTTCTATGTTTCAACCCCCCCTCCCCGAGACCCAACCTGAGTCGCTGGACTACACCAGTGATACCATTCCTGGATTTGGCCCTGCATCCGGGTCTTTACGTAATGTTCCCCAGCTATGATGGGCCTGGATGAGGCTCCTTGTCGGGACTTCCCCTCGCTTTCCAGCATTACCCCCTCCGGCTATTGCACTCCTTTCATCTTACCCATCTATTATAGACTGATTTGTGGGACTTGGCCGCCAGCGAGACTTGGTGGACACCGGTACCCCCCCCCTCCCACTATATTTGTTTGTTTTAGCCGTTTTTCTTTTTACGGCCATGTTTGGGTGGTCCTGAGGCGTGCCATCATGACTTGGTTGTCATGCCTGGCCCTCTGGCCACCCTCGGCCTCATGACATTGCCCCTCCATGGCCTCCCACGGGAGCGCGCCAGGAGCGTCATAGTGAGGGCCTTGGCTTCTTTCCCCCCTCCCCCCTTTTTTTCTCCCCCTCTTACTCCCTTACCGGACTCACCACCTTCATTTGTCAATATGAAAACGGTAATGTTCCTAGTATTTCTCTTAGAACGTAATGGGTACCCCCCCCCCTCCTTTACTCTCCATACTGTCTTGTAACATTGCTGACTTTAAAAAAAAAAAAGCTTAAACCCATCTATTTTACTGTTTTTTTTAATATTATTATCATCATCCCTTATGTGTTTCAATCACCAACCACCACTAAGCCAACTGACTGTGAAGCGAATATCTCCTGCATAGCCCGACGTTTCTTCGTGAAGCATGGGTATCCAGCTAGTAAGAAATAAGGGTACTAACCTTCCAAGCCTAATTCTCAGGGACTTTAACATTCCCATTGATGATCCATCTGCCCCTGCTGCCTCCCAACTTCTTTCGCTCACATCCTCCCTTGGACTCACGCAATCCTCTCTTCTCCCTACTCACTGCGAAGGTTACTCTATTGACCTTGTTTTTTCTGCTTCATCTCTGAGTTCACTTGTCGCCCCTATTCCCATCTCTGATCCCCCCACCTTCTCTCCTTCAACCTATCTGGACTACCTAAATTCCCTGCTCCCCATCCCGTACACGCAGAAATCTCCATGCTGTGGATCCCCATCAATTTTCCAATCTACTTCAACATCTCCCACACACCTCAACCTTCACCTGCCCTCATGCCGCCACTATAACGTTACTCTTATCTCTGCTCTAGACACGCTTGCTCCTCCTCGACTCCGTAAAGCGTCACCCACAACGCCAGCTTCAGCCTTGGCACACCCTCCAGTCACGCTACCTGCAAAGATGTTCCCGCACTGCAGAGCCTGCCTGGAGGAAATCCCACTCTGAAGCGGATTTCATTAATTTCAAGTTCATTCTGTGGTCATACATATCGGCCCTTCACTTGGCGAAACAAGCCTTCTCATCTCTTATATCCACTCTGTCCTCCAACCCTAAAAAAAGACTATGGTCCACCTTGAACTCTCATCTACCCACCCGCACCTCCCCCCTCATCTGCCGTTCGCGCTCAGGAATTGGCAGATTACTTCTTAAATAAAACTATCAGAAGCAACATCCCAACACAGACCAATAATCCACCACCTCCAATCCCAGAAGCCCCCTCTACTACCTTCCTCCCAGCCACTGAGGAGGAAGTCATTTCCTTACTGTCCTCACATCTCACCACGTGCCCGCTCGATCCCAGTTCCTCACATTTAATACCTCCACTCTCCTCCCTCATCCCCGCTGGCACACACATCTTCAACCTACCTCTTTCCACCGGCTCCTTCCCATCTGCCTTCAAACATACACAGGTTACCCCTATACTAAAGAAACCCTACATCGATCCCAACTCTCCATCCAACTACTGTCCTGTATCCCTGCTTCCGTTAACCTCTAAGCTCTTGAAAAAAATAGTTTTCAACCGCCTCTCCCTCTTCATGCCCTCTAATTCCCTACTCGACCCCCTGCAATCAGGTTTCCGTCCCCTACATTCAACTAAAACTGCCAAAGGCACCAACGACCTAACTGCTAAAAAACACGACCACTATTCGATTCCCATCCTGCTTGACCTCTCGCCTGCTTTCGACATTGTTGACCACCCCCTCCTTCTACAGAGTCTCAGCTCTCTGCGACACTGCACACTCTTGGATTGACTCCTATCCGTCTAACAGGTCCTTCTCTGTGTCATTTGCTAGTAACTCCTCCTCTTCAATGCCTTTATCAGTTGGTGTACCTCAAGGCTCTACTACAGTATAAAAAAAGACCCGTGGTCGGGGGTCTACAACACCCAAAAACGATGTTTAAAGATATACTTATCAGCTGCTGCTGGAGTGATGAAAAACCTCATGGACATTCCCAAAGGTAGACAGATCTCCAAGGAAAAGAAAAACAGATCATTCAGCGCTGCTTTGCAAGGTGCACTCGTGTCACCACATTTATTTTGTAAATAAGGAACACACAGGCAAACGTTTCAGGGATACAACCCTTTCCGCAGTGCCCTAAATAAAACCGTGTAGAAAACCCCCTTATATACCAGATATATAGGATAGGCGGAACAGACATCCCCACTGGCGCATAGATCTCATTAAGTAAATACATTGCTTGTATGCTGTACACTGCTTGTATGCCGACCTGCATTACAGACAAATGATGGTAATAAAACTCACTACACAAGCGCCGATCCTCTAGTTTCTCATAAACCCCGGGAGACCCCAAGGCTCTGTCCTAGGTCCTCTGCTCTTTATCTATACCTCCTCCCTGGGCAAAATTATTAACAGCTTTGGCTTTAATTACCACCTATACACTGATGATACTCCGTTCTACCTCCTCTCCTCCTGTCCTTTCCAAAGTCAGTGACGGTTTATCTGGCATCTCCTCTTGGATGGCCTCTCACCACCTAAAGATTAACATGTCCAAGACGGAACTCCTACTAATTCCTCCCTCTAAGGCCTCCCCACTTCCTGACTTCTCCATCATGGTTGATGGCATCATCATCTCCCCATCAAACCAGGTTCGGCGTCTCAGAGTTACACTTGACTCTGCTCTTTCCTTCATCCCCCACATTCAGTCTCTTTCCTCCTCCTGACGCTACCAACTACGTAGTATTTCCAGAATTCGGCCATTTCTTACCGCTGACACCACAAAGCAACTCGCCCACGCCAATGTAATCTCCCATTTTGATTACTGTAATAATCTTCTTGCTGGCCTCCCTCTCTCCCGTCTCACCCCTTCTACATTCTACATGCTTCTGCCAGGCTCCTCCACCTCACCCGCTGCTCGGTCTCTGCTGCTCCTCTTTGCAAGTCCCTTCACTGGCTCCCCATCCACTGCAGAATTAAATTTAAAATCCTTACCCTGACCTACAAAGCTCTCACTAACTCAGCTCCCCACTACCTGTCCTCACTAAATCACCAAATACACCCCAGCCTGCTCCCTAAAATCAAACAGTGACCTGCGCCTAGCTAATCCCAGCATCACCTCTTCCCATGATAGACTGCAGGATTTCTCACGCGCAGCCCCCCATCCTCTGGAAAGCTCTCCCTCGTACTGTCTGGCTTTCCCCTAATTTTCCTTCCTTCAAACGCTCCCTTAAGACATTCCTATTCAGGCAAACCTACCACCCGACTGATACACCTCACAGCCCCAACCAGACCATCACTCTCACCTTGCAGTCCTCTCCTGTTTCCATCCCCAACCCTTCTAGATTGTAAATCAAAATGTTGTTCAATGTATTGTAACCCTGCCTATATTGTGCCCGTTGTACAGCGCTGCGGAATATGCTGGTGCTTAATAAATAAAAGGGGAGGTGTTTAACGTTGTATGTTGGGTAATGAGCTGTATTTTCTGTATCAGTCTGCAGCACCTTTTAATGCACACATACTCTGGTGTGTGTGTTTTTCTGTGACTATACATTGTACTGGATGCTTGAATGAGTTTAGGATAAAGCACTCCTCACTGACAAAAATGCCCTATTACAAGGCACTGAAAACCTCATAAAACGGGCATTCCACGGTGAAGACTTGAGCTGGTTTATGCCGGTATTAGACGAGCGCACTAGGTGCGCCCATACTGACATGCCTACCGGCGTCCATCGCAGCGTTGTGAAGCTGTGACGGGGCTGGTCATAAGCTGTAGTGCGCATGCTGCAAGCGTCCGGGCACAAAACCTCATCGTCAAAACGCTAGATGCGAGTTGACGGGGCTGCAAAGTGCGATCCTCCATAGGAGGATCGAGCCTTGGAGCGCTGGGCGCACTGACTGCGCTCAGCGAGGTGGCCAGACGGACGTCAGAGTGGAAGGAACGTCTACTCTCACTGACATTCCTTCCGCTCTCCAAAGATGCTCGTCTGACCCCAGCATTAGGCTAGGGTCAAATGAGCGCATTTTGTACGGACTGTGCATCCGTGTAGTACGGACGTACTTACTGACTGACAACAAGGTAGTGGCCACCCAGTCTTACGTTCTTGCAGTATTACGGTCTTGCCTAACCTGAGTCAGTTTGCCACGTCCGTCATGCGTCCACACTTCTGTGCGGATGTACTTCGTGTGTGGGGCTCCATTGGTCAGAGTGCTATGCTGCCACGGACGTAAAAATGTGCGGCAACACAGACGTGATAACTGCGCTCGTCTGACCCCAGCCTTAGGCTAGGGTCAAAAGAACGCATTTTTTCCGTCGTCCGTAAAAAAGTGCATCCGAACGCATTGACGTATTTTTTCACAGAATGTGCGAAAACGGTCATATGATGCGCATTTTCGGGCGTGATTTTTTTTTTACGGATCGTCAATAAAACACTTTTTGCGTCTGGACGTTATGAGAGCGTCTGACGTCTCCTAATCAAGCAAACACGCCGCTAGCGGACGCAGCGCACTCTGTACGTCAGTACTAGCGGTTCTGTATTCTCGAACAAATGCGGTAGTTTGCCGCTTGCGTTGCGCGGCCGGACTTTCGTGCGGCCTTACTTCGTATATTGGCCGTCATTTGCTGCTACTGCGGCCGAGATTAAGTGCACCTAAACGCACGTTAAAAATGCGTTCGTCTGACCTCAGCCTTATTGATAAATATTTTATACACACAGATACATGTCATCTCTTGAAACATTGGTCCTCACGAAGCTGAAGGGTGAAACACGCATGGTGTATAATAGAAGCATGTAGATAAGAACACTACGTCCGGTCCTAAAAGACACAGATATACAACGCCGCAAAGCTATGAAAATATATCCAGTACCATGTGATAGATGCACTCATTTAAACCTCCATATGATCACTAATGGCACCTTAAGAGTGGTCTTCATAAAAGGTGGTCTACTTCTTTATTGAAAAGTAAAGAATGTTCCACTATGTATAAAGTATTCACACAGGTCTCCTCGTTTTAGTTTTTCCACTGTTACCCACAGGGCAGCCATCAGAAATGATGGGGCCCCCCCGGCACTCCCTCAACCTCTAACAGCTTTTTTCCCCCTTCAAAAAAAAAAAAAAAAAAAAAAAGACACAACATAGCACCACAGCAATAAAACTCCCAGTAATGTGCAGTGTGTATGAGCGTATCACAGAATCCACAGCAATAAATCTCACAGTAACGGGCTGTATAGGATGGCCTTTGGGGCTGGGCCTGGTTTGGGCCTTGGGGTCTGTGCTCTGGGTTCTGTGTTGGGCCCTGGGTCTAGACTGGGCCCTAGCACAACACTCCACTGTCTTCAGCTCTTCTTTTCTTCTCCTTTTCTTCAAACTTCTTTTCTTCTGCTCTTCAGCCCGGGCCCTCCATCTCAGGCACGCAGCTTCACTGAGTGGAGGGGGTGGAGCCAAAGCAACGTGCTTGGGAGGCCCCCACACCCTGCTTGGCCACGCCCAGCCAACCAGTGAAGCTGCCAGGAGCCGGAGGGGAGACAGTGTCTCCTCCGGCTCCTGCAGCAAAGACACAGCTCTGGATTCGGACTCATCGAGTCCGATACCGGAGCTGTAAAAGGGCGACGCCACTGCCGACGGGGGCCCGGGTCCCCCCCTGGGCCCCTGCGGCCCCGGCCCCTTACGGCAGCATGGGGCGTAATGCCCTGATGGCGGCCCTGGTTACCCAGATCCTTGTAAGCAGTGTAGGTTCCATCAGACCCCTTCATTTTCACTCTTTTTTTATATTGCAGCTTTACAACCAAACCCTGCAACACCCCCTAGATATAGCAAATGCCTTTAATAACTATTTTGTTGGATGCGCCAACACACTGATTGCTAAACTACCAATTGAAACACATTCAGAAAGGCAGCACACAAGTCAGATCCTTCCAACTGTGCAAAAACCCTGTATCAAAGGGAAATTCAGTTTTAGACCGGTGCCCGTCAGTGGCATTACTAAACTTCTCTGTAACCAAAAATTAAAAATACCAGTCAGGACCTGACCAAATCCCAGCAATGCTGCTGAAAATCAGTGTGCCGGCAATTGCAAAACCTGTCGCAACCCTAATCAATGAATTACTGGTGACTGGATATATACCCAAACTCTGGAGGACTGCGAGAGTGGTACATATCCATAAAAGTGGAGACAATACTTTGGTATCCAACTACCGTCCAATATCATGGCTTCCTGTAATGTCAAAAATTCTGGAAAAATGTGTTTACACTCAATTACGCGATTACTATCAGTATTTGAACTATTTAACCCCAGATCAATCCGGCTTCCGTCCAAATCATTAAACCACAACTGCCCTTTTAAAAGGTTCCAATGATATCCAAGCTGGCATGGAACAAGGAAACCTAACTGGAGCCATCTTCCTTGATTTTGCCAAGGCCTTTGACACAGTAGACCCTAGCATCCTATTACAAAACCTTAAAAATTCTGGTATTGGTGATCGCACGCTAACCTGGTTTCAATCATGTGTGTCTGATCGGTCGCAATATGTGTCCATTTCCGACAGCTCCTCCCTGTCACTTGCGGTGTACCCCAAGGCTCGATACTCGGCCCCCTGCTATTCACAATATTCATAAATGATCTGCCCAATGTCTGCAAAGCCACAACTGTACACATGTACGCAGACGACACTGTAATCTATACCAGCAAACCAGATTTCCCACAGCTGGAGGCCGTGCTGCAAGAACAATTCACAGAGGTAGAAAAGTGGATCAAAGATAACAAACGTTTGTCTAAATGCTGACAAAACTGTAACAATGCTCTTTGGAACAGCACCTAAACTACACAAATTGCAAACACCCCATCTATGTGTCAGGAAAAAAACAAATGGCACGTTGACCACAGTCACTTCTCTCAAATATCTAGGTATGTGGTTAGACCCAATTCTATCCTTTGGCCCCCGCATCGAAAAACTCTCATCTAAACTTTACCCCAAACTAGGTGCCCTGTACAGAAACAAATACTGTCTGAGCCCCGCGAAAGAAAGCAGATTGTACAACAAATGCTTATGCGAGCTATTGAATACGGAGATGTAGTGTATGCAGCAGCCCCGCAAACACACCTTCAGAAACTTACTACATTGTAGAACTCATTCTGCCGCTTTGTGCTACAATGTAACTACATGACCCACCATTGTGACATGTTAAAAGAGCTAAACTGGCCGTCGCTGGAATCTAGATGCACCCTTCACCTTTCCAACCTGTGTTTAAGAGCTTTTCTGGGAAGCTACCACCCTACCTGAATAGGCTGCTTCCCTCATCCTATAACCTCCGATCCAGGTCCAGCACCTTACTTACAATACCACAATACAAAAAGAAAATGTCTTGATCCTCATTTTCCTACAGAACACCACAATTATGGAATAACCTCCCAGACGCCATCAAATCTTCCCCCAGTCTAAAGTCCCTTAAGAGCTCCCTATTAACATACCTCAATAAGGAATGCACTGTAAACATGTAACATAGTGACTACATTTCCTACATTTTCAGTTAATCTGTATATTTGTTTGGTGTTAAATTCTTGCATTTTACTACTTCATATTTCTGTAACAATGTTCTTGAACCCAGGACATACTTGAAAACGAGAGAAATCTCAATGTATCCTTCCTGGTAAAATCCTTTATAAATTAATTAAATTAAATAAATGTGAAAATTGCTCCCCCCCCCCCAAGTTTGGCAAAACCTCAAAATGTACAAAAAAAAAAAAAAAAACACTGAGATATGACATTAACAAAAGTATTCACACCCCATGCTGAAACTATTTCAATTTATCTGCGGTGCATTCCATATCTCTGGATCATCTTTGAGGTGAAGAGAGGAGTTGGCACTTTGGTTGCTGGAGGTACTGTATTAGAACATTCAGATCGTGTTTTGTAGCATTTTTAACCCTTTAAAATAAAGCCATTACTAAAATACTTTACATAAGTATTCCAGCCTTCATCCTACATGTGGAATTCACTGTGTGAATCTGAAGTTTAGACTATCCTTCATTTCATAAAAATGGCATCTTTAATATATGAAGTAGATTTTTCTATTTCAGCGTGGGTAGGTTTTCAGAAAAGATGGAATTTCTCCAACAAAAATGACCATTATTTGGAAATGAACAAGAGGGAAAAAAAACATGAATATACTGTATGAACTGTAGGTGCAGAGTACTATGGACCACTTCTCCCCTCTCACCCCAAAAACTAAAGATAATAATATATATAATTAGGAGTTGTAATAGCTGCAACGTTGAGATTTGTTAAATAAATTCAAATTAAGGGATCCATAGATTTTTCTGCAGTTCGATTCAAGAAATATGCATACTGTAATAATAATACTAGGGATGCACCAATACCACTTTTAAGACCGAGTACGAGTACCGATACTTTTTAAAAAGTACTCACCGATACTTTTATTTTATGTCATGTCACCGCTTTCCAATAAGAACAGACCCCATATAAAAATGCCCCCAGCTCACATGTATATACCCCCCCAAGATATATATATATATATTACACACAGAATGCCCCCAGCTCTCATGGATTTGCCCCCAGCTCACATGGATATGCCCCCCCCAGCTCACATGGATATGCCCCCCAGCTCACATGGATATTGCCCCCCAGCTCTCATGGATATTGCCCCCCAGCTCTCATGGATATGCCCCCCAGCTCTCATGGATTTGCCCCCAGCTCTCATGGATTTGCCCCCCAGCTCTCATGGATATGCCCCCCAGCTCTCATGGATTTGCCCCCCAGCTCTCATGGATATGCCCTCATCGAACGCTGGGGAAGCTGGCCGCGTGCATGAAAAGCACGCGGCCAGTGTTCCCCTCCGACGGCTGCAATACTCACCCCTTCCGAAGGTCCGGTCGCGCTGCTGTGATGCGATCACGTGGCCGCCGGGCGCATCTGTGACGCTGCCTTTCAGCTGAAGGCAGCAACACAGAAGCGCTGGCGGCCACGTGATCGCGCCACAACAGCGCGACTGGACCTTCAGAAGGGGTGAGTATTGCAGCTGCCAGAGGGGAACGCTGGCCGCGTGCTTTTCATGCACACGGCCAGCTTCCCCAGCCCCTCGGATACCGGCAAGCCGGCCCAGCGCTGGCTTCCGGTATCGAGCGGGTGTAAAGGGCCATTTGCACGAGTACTAAGTACTAGTGCAAACGGCAGTATCGGCACCGATACCGATACTAGTATCAGTGCATCCCTAAATAATACATACCTTATCTACCTTTAACAATAACTTAACACTGGACTTATTAAAAATCAGGAGACAGGTGGCAAATTCTTCTAATGCTTTATACATTATTTCACAAATCTTCCTGCCTTTTAGTTGCCAGTTTTATATGTTATTTGGATCCTAAAACTGTTAGAATTTACCTCATCCTACAGAATAACACTGTTTGGGCTCTATTCCATATATAGAGCTCTATTCCATAGTTGGTGCCAACTTAACCAGAGCTGTTGTAAACGTCCCAGAGCCATTATAGTCTACGGAGTTGTAAAGTTTACAACAGCTCTGGTTAATTTTACACCTAGGTTGGAATAGGGGCATTTGTGTTACAGAGTATATTTCAGCAGTATCCCATCATCCTTTAGTTTGTTTCATGTGCATAAGGATATCACTAGGGTTGCCAGATCAAGCACATTTTCCTGGACACCTAATTTAATCATGCTGATGAGCAGTGCATGAAAAATGCCACCAAGCAGCATGAATAATCCATACGCTGCATGTAAGAAATTAAAAAGGAATCCCAGGCATCCTGGCTTTATTTCCGTCCTGCAGCATATGGATTATACATGTTGCAGGGCAGCAGTCTTTATTCTGATCCCCTCTGCATGAAATAGTAATATGTGTCCAGGAAAGCATGGCCCATCTGGTAAACATAGATAGATAGATGTTCAGTGTTCTTTATCTTTCTGTATAGAACTTTTGACTCTGAAATCAGGTTTCTGAGGTGTTCCGTTTATTCACAAAGGGAGTAGTGTTCGGCTAACCTGAGCTGGCATAATTAAAACTCTAATAGCAGCTGGTAAAGCCTCCAAACATTTCCAACATCTGATGAAAAATAAACCATTTTAATTATTTGTTTATTGATATTATTTTCCCTAAAAAAGTTTAATAAGTCATAATGATCTTTTCAGTTCGTTATTTACAGAATTCTTTGTAGCCCAGAATCGCTCAAAAATCTAATTAGTTTCTAGTCAAGAAATAAAGCCTGGGTCCATGTCCAAATCAAGCATGTGCTGCGCTCAGCATCACATCCACCCGTCGGCATGGACACACTTCCAATTCCAGTATAGGTCAATAAAAATAGTTACCGACTCCTTCATGTGGGAAAGAAAAGGATTTTATTTTACAGTGAGCAAAAGACAACGTTTCAACGTAGTGGTCTTTGTCAACTATTTTTATTAGGGATGCACCGATACCGATACTAGTATCGGTATCGGGGCCGATATTGCCGTTTGCACGAGTACTTGTTACTCGTGCAAACGGCACGATACCAGAAGCCGGCGCTGGGCCAGCTTGCCGGTATCCGCGGGGCTGGGGAAGCTGGCCGCGTGCATGTGAAGCACGCGGCCAGCGTTCCCCTCCGGCGCGCCAAATACTCACCCTTCCTGAAGTTCCGGTCGCTGGGCAGTGATGCGTTCCTGCGGCCACTGGGCGCTCCTGTGACGCGGCCTCTCGGCTGGAGGCAGCGTCAGATGCGCCCGGCGGCCACGTGACCGCATCACTGCCCAGCGACCGGAACTTCAGGAAGGGTGAGTATTTGGCGCGCCGGAGGGGAACGCTGGCCACGTGCTTTACATGCACACGGCCAGCGTTCGAGCTGGGGGCAAATCCATGAGACCTGGGGGCCAATCCATGAGACCTGGGGGCCAATCCATGAGACCTGGGGGCCAATCCATGAGACCTGGGGGCAAATCCATGAGACCTGGGGGCAAATCCATGAGACATGGGGGCAAATCCATGAGACATGGGGGCAAATCCATCAGAGCTGGGGCAAATCCATGTGAGCTGGGGGCAAATCCATGTGAGCTGGGGGCAAATCCATGTGAGCTGGGGGCAAATCCATGTGAGCTGGGGCAAACCCATGTGAGCTGGGGGCAAACCCATGTGAGCTGGGGGCAAACCCATGTGAGCTGGGGCAAATCCATGAGACCTGGGGGCAAATCCATGTGAGCTGCGGTCAATCTCATATAAATTTTTATGAGGTCTGTTCCTATTGGAAAGCGTCACATGACATTAAATAAACGTATCGGTACTCGGTATCGGTGAGTACTTTTAAAAAGTATTGGTACTCGGTCTTAATTTTTATTGGGTCCATGTCCAAATATTTATGGACTGCACTGTAGCACACAATTGGACATTAGGGGCCCTATTCCATAGTAGCAAGAAGATAAGCTTGAGATGTTATACATAATCATAATATCATCACCTGGAATTGCTATTCAACTGTCTTCAACACCTCCCCCCCCCCATAAATCCCTTGCTCACCTCTCATCCTGCGGTGCAGAGGGTGGGGCGATCCACTGTTTCCACTCACTGGGAGCGAGTGAGACTGGGAACAAATACTTCCCAGTCTCCGTCCACGATGCTGCGCAATCTCGCGAGAGCCCACATCATGGCTGGGATGCACAACGCTCCATGAAGTCCTATGGACTCCATGGGCTGATATTCACCACTACAAGTATTAGCTCGCACTGGCCTTCATTCCGAGGCTAGGCGCCACTTACGTGCCTACCTTGGAATAGGCACGCAAAAAGTAGATGGCAAGAATAATCTGCAGAAGCACATTTTTTATACTTCCCATCTCCCTTTTTGTGCTAAACCTGGAATAGGGCCCTATGTATATACTAACTGGCTGCCCAGAATTTAGAACTTAAAAAAAAAAAAAAAAGATATTTACAAGTCCATCACCTGGGCTTCACGGTGATCCTTCATGGCTTGATATGCGGGTGATAGAAAGTATCACATAAAGTAGACCCAACTGTCTGGTGTTACCATCCAGTCTCCCATATTGAAACCCACGCTACCATTTACATCAAGAAAATGGTATACTGTGACAGCTTGTAGTTTATGTACATTAATCAGAAGAGCAAACACAGATGCATGTTTAAGACATGTGTAAAATCAACGGGTCCTTGAGATCAGAGAGAGGCGAACATAAATCTCTGCACCTGCCTGGCTTCCAGCAGACGTGTGGATAGGACATGGATGAGTGAGACCTGGATTTAAGTAGATACAGAAGATTCTGAGTGCTACCTTACATGATAGACAAAACTAAGGTGGTGAAAGAACGATAACAAAATAAGAAGTAGTGACAGATAGGAGGAAGCTCCACATTCCCTACGTTCCGGAATTGCCCCTTTAAGGAAAACCCCCTTATTTACCCAGCATACAAAATAGCATTTATTGCAGCATAAATAAAGCTTAGAGACCAAATAAATAAAAAATATAAACGCGACAGGATGCTGGCTCCATGATCGACTGATATCATCAGATTCTGAACATCTGGTTTCACATAAGCGATGAAAATACATAAACGCAGGGCAGAAAAGTAGGTCACAATCTTCAATACTGACAAGCAAAAAGACTTTCCAGAACAAGCCCAATAGTGTTCCCTTTTCTGAAGAAGTGGCAAAGTGATGCTGTACAGTGAAGGGAAGAATTATTCGATCCCCTGCTGATTTTGTACTTTTGACCACTGATCATTAAAAGAAATGATCAGTCTATAATTTTAATGGTCGGTTTATTTTAACAGTGAGACACAGAATAACAACAAAAACGTCCAGAGAAACGCATTTCAAAAAGTTATAAATTGATATGCATTTTAATAAGTGAAATAAGTATCTGATCCTCTATCAATCAGCAAGATTTCTGGCTCCCAGACGTCTTTTAAACAGGTAACGAGCAGAGATTAGGAGTGCTCTCTTAAAGGAAGTGCTCCTAATCTCAGCTTGTTATCTGTATAAAAAGACACCTGTCCACAGAAGCAATCAGATTCCAAACTCTCCACCATGGCCAAGACCAAAGAGCTGTCCAATGATGTCAGGGACAAGATTGTAGACCTACACAAGGCTAGAATGGTCTATAAGACCATCGCCAAGCAGCTTGGTGTGATGATTCGCAAATGGAAGATACACAAAAAACTGTCAATCTCCCTCGGTCTGGGGATCCATGCAAGATCTCAACTCCTGTAGTTTCAATGATCATGAGAACCATGAGGAATCTACCCAGAACTACACGGGAGAATCTTGTCAAGGATCAAGGCAGATGGGACCATAGTCACCAAGAAAACAATTGGTAACACACTACAGACTACGCCATGAAGGACTAAAATCCCAGAACGTCCGCCTGCTCAAGAAAGCCCATGTACAGGCCCGTCTGACGTTTGTCAATGAAATTCTGAATGATTCAGAGGAGAACTAGATGAAAGTGTTGTGGTCAGAGGAGACCAAAATCAAGCTCTTTGGCATCAACTCAACTCACCGTGTTTGGAGGAGAAGGAATGATGCCTATGACCAAGAACATCACGCTCACCGTCAAACATGTAAACATGCTTGGGGCGGGGTTGCTGCTAAGGGGACAGGACATCTCCAGCGCCTCAAATGGATGATGGGCGGGGCCATGTACTATCAATTCTTGGGAGAAAACCTCCTTCCCTCAGCCAGGGCATTGAAAAATGGGTTGTGGATGGGTATTCTAGCATGACAATGACCCAAAACACACAGCCAAGGCAACAAAAGAGTGGCTCAAGAAGAAGCACATTAAGGTTCTTGAGTGGCCTAGCCAGTCTCCAGATCTTAATCCCATAGAAAATCTGTGCAGGGTGCTGAAAGTTCGAGTTGACAAACATCAGCCTCGAAATCTTAAGGACTTGGAGAGGATCTGCAAAGAGGAGTGGGACAAAATCCCTCCTGAGATGTAGGCAAACCTGGTGGCCAACCACAAGAAACATCTGACCTCTGATTGCCAACAAGGGTTTTTCCACCAAGTACTAAACCATGTTTTGCAAAGGGGTCAAACACTTATTTCACTCATTAAATTGCAAATCAAATTTATAACTTTTTTGAAATGTGTTTTTCTGGATTTTTTTTGCGTTTTTTCTGTCTCTCACTGTTAGAATAAACCTACCATTAAAATTATATACTGATCATTTCTTTGTCAGTGGGCAAACGTGCAAAATCAGCAGGGGATCAAATAATTATTTCCATTACTGTACAGAGTAGTGGTTCCCAACCGCGGTCTTCAAGTACCCCCAACAGGTCAGGTTTTCCAGATATCTGAAGCACAGCACAGGTGATATGATTTGCTTCTCAGTGATTGCAGGATTCAGTCTGTATTTCCCAAAGGTAATACTTAAAACCTGGCCTGTTGGGCGAAATGCTTTCTTTTAGACGCCTCTAAGTTTAGGTGCGTCTCCCTGACGGAGGCGAGGAAGAAAATACTATACATATGGTATATTAATCCAAATAGGGAACACCATTTCAATTCGAAGGTTTAAGCAGAATGCTGGAGATGTGGGGAGGAAACGGGTTGGTTTTTCCATATCTGGTGGACTCGTGATTCGATGGTTCCACTTTGGGTCTCTGTGGCCCAATTATGTTCTAAGATTGTGGGCACAGAGATATCTCCAGTCCCTGAAATTCTTCTCCTCCAGATAATGCCTGACTCCATCTCTCACTTCCAAAAACAATCCCTGGCACATATCTTGTCCGTCACAACAACTTTAGTGGCGGCGAGATGGAAATCGACTCTCCCTACTTTGAAAGATATTACCAATAGGTTGGAAGCTTTGAGGCGCTTAGATGGTATGGCTAAAGAAATATTAGGAGTTCCGTGCACTCTGCCAGATCATTGCTCCATCGTGGATATATACACTGTAAAGTTATGATTTTCCTATATGTTTATCTTGCTTATTGTATAGGATATAATTGGTTGCAAAGTCTTCCTGTTTTTTTCCCCCCTTGTACCTTTGTTTTACCCCGTTACTGATTTTTATTTCTGTACCCTTCCACTTTATTTTACAAAATAAAAAAATTCATATTTAAAAAAAAATAAAAAAAAAAATAAAACCTGGCCTGTTGGGTGTACTTTAGGACCGCGGTTGGGAACCACTGGTATAGAGGATTAACAGCAACAATTTCAAAAGAATACAGCACACAAATACTGCATGAAGCGGTGTGTTTATTCCAAGGGCATCAAGAACAACGTTTCAACCCTACTGAGCCTTTATCAAATCAAAAGTGTAAAAATTTATACACATAAATAGGCTGTCCATTTAGTGACATAATTAACCTCAGTGAACCATTAACACATGTTAATAACAGAGATTAACACTGAGAGGAGCTGGAAAACTATACCATAAAAGCAAAATAGACCAGCATATCTTAAAACCAAAAATAATATTCTAATTCTAAACAAAGAAACTACAGTCATTAAATATTAACACGCGTCCGTCCGCCCCTTTCTGAAAAGATACCGCGGAGGTGCTGGTTCATGCTCATGTCATTTGACGACTTGATTACTGCAACTCGCTCCTTATTGGCCTCCCCAATTCCTGCACTGCCCCTTTGCAATCTATAATGAATGCAGGGACCAGGGTTATTTTTCTCAGACACACCTCGCATACCTCCCCCCTCTGTCGGTCCCTCCATTGGCTTCCTGAACGCTTCAGGATAGTTAAAAATACTGACGCTCACTTTAAAAAAAATAATAATAACTCAACTCCCCTTTACAAGTCTTTGTTACCATGCAAGCTTGTCCCGTCTAGACAACTACGGTCGGTGGGCAATCTCCGCCATGTCATCTGTCTACACCCGTGCTGCCAACTCTCGCCTCCAACACCTCAAGGGCAGCCCAGGTCCTATGGAATAACTTACCTCGTCCAATCAAACTCTCCCCCCCTAATCTTCAAGCCTTCAAGAAATCCCTCAAAACCCATCTTTTCAGATTAGCGTACCACATCACTGATGCAACTCATCCCTCTGCTCACACGAGTGAAGCCTCTTCCACTGCCCCACCATACACGAAGCATTGGCATAATAATCCTGACATCCAGTAAATCTCCCCTCATCTTCCTCAACCCCAATCCCTCTAGACTGTAAGCTCCTATGAGCAGGGCCCTCTACACCTAGGACAGTATTACAAAGCTGGTGCTCAACCAGAGCTGTTGTAAATTTACCAGAGCCATTATAGTCTATGGAGTTGCAAAGTTTACAACAGCTCTGGCTAAGTTAGCACCAACTTTGTAATACTGCCCCTAGTGTTTCCATCCTAGGTACATTTATCTGGAGCTTGTTCCCTTTTGGTTATTGTAAAGCGATGCAGAAACGGTTGGCGCTATATAAATGATGACAATAAGAAAATGGAACATGTACTTATTAACCCATTAAATAAACCATTACAATTCATTAACCATTACATTAATGTGAACCAAATATTGCTAGTACAATAACACGTAGCACGTGTACAGATGATGTCATGCATGCCTATGTTATATATTCAAGGTGCTAACATATTTGGACCCTGGAGTGAAGACCTATTCCAGCCAAATTGGTGAGCAACGTCAGCGGAATTATAAATTTGGTCATGTATAGAGGATTAATGTTTTACACCCTTTCTAGGCTAAAGTACAACTACATTTTATTTATGGTGTCATACAGTGTTTATATTTCATTGTATAAATACCAGCATTGTTTGATTACATAATTACATATATCCACATGAAGAGAAATACACAGGCCAGGCCACTGCGCTTAACCTATACATATGCTGGCATTTTAACTAGCACAGTGCATGGTTTCAGTTTCCTGTACTTAAAAAGGTGACATTTACTCAAGCCATTAATTTTAAGCCTTCGCATGTGAACTCCTTGAATCACTATTCCAGCTGAGCCACAAGCTTACCGCCAGTTGAAAGATCCTATACTTTGTATAGGAACCATTATCTCTCTGCTAGCTGGGGAATGACACACTATTCCCAGGCAACTCATTACTCTCCACTTGAGCCAGTATTCAAAAACCCATTGATATCCTCTGGTCCCACAATGCATAGGGTGGCACTATCCGCAGCCACCACTGGCCATATGCAATAGAACAATGAGATCATACAGTTCCCAGTGTCCTTCAGTGGAGCAACTGCTGTCCCCACTTATCGAGCTCACCCTCTGCTGGCATCAATGAACCGTCCGATATCATTGCTCCCTGTAATGTCAAAAATTTTGGAAAAATGCGTCTACACACAATTACATGATTATTATCAATATTGGAGCTACTTAACCCCGGTTCAATCAGGTTTTCGTCCAAATCACTCAACTACAACCGCCCTTTTAAAAGTCTGCAATGATATCCAAGCTGGGATGGAACAAGGAAACCTAACTGGAGCCATCTTCCTTGATTTTGCCAAGGCCTTTGACACAGTAGACCATGGCATCTTATTAGAAAAACTTAAAAACTCTGGCATTGGTGATCGCACGCTAACCTGGTTTCAATCATATGTATCCGACTGATCACAATAGGTGTCAATTTCTGGCAGCTCCTCCCTCCCCCTCCCAGTCACTTGCGGTGTACCCCAAGGCTCAATACTAGGCCCCCTGCTATTCACAATATTCATAAATGATCTGCCCAACGTCTGCAAAGCCTCAACTGTACACATGTACGCAGACGACACTAATCTATACCAGCAAACCAAATCTCCCGCAGCTGGAGGCCGTGCTGCAAGAACAATTCACAGAGGTAGAAAAGTGGATCAAACACAACAAACTTTTTTTAAATACTGACAAAACTGTAACGATGCTCTTTGGAACAGCACCTAAACTACACAAATTGCAAAATCCCCATCTATGTGTGGAGACAAAATCAAATGGCACGCTGAATACAGTCACTTCTCTCAAATATCTAGGTATGTGGTTGGACCCTAATCTATCCTTTGGCCCCCACATCGAAAAATTCATCTAAACTTTATCCCAAATTAGGTGCCCTGTACAGAAACAAATCCTGCCTGAGCCCCGCGGTAAGAAAGCAGATTGTACAACAAATGCTTATGCTGGCTATTGATTACGGAGATGTAGTGTATGCAGCGGCCCCGCAAACACACCTTCATAAACTTACTACATTGTATAACTCATTCTGCTGCTTTGCGCTACAATGTAACTACATGACCCACCATTGTGACATGTTAAAAGAGCTAAACTGGCCATCGCTGGAGTCTAAACGCACCCTTCTCCTTTCCAGCCTGGTGTTTAATAGACATGTGCACAGCACAAAATTTCGTTTTGAACTAATGGATTAGTCCTAAAATGCAATTTATTTAGTTGCTAAAGAAATTCGTTTTCAGTTATTTAGTTTGAAAACTAATTTCATTCATCCGAAAACCAATGGATACAATTACTATTGTAGTGGCTCCTCAGAGGGCTGAGATCGCTGCTTGTTACAGTATCTCTCACTCTCAGCACAATGTGGGCCATATTACATAGCTGGTGCTAACTTAACCAGAGCTGTTGTAAACTTCCCAGAGCCATTATAGCCTATGGAGGTTTTCAGTTTACAACAGCTCTGGTTAAGTTAGCACCAACATTGTAATACTGCCCCGTGTCAGGCAAAGCTGTTACAGTAACTGTCTGCTGCTCATCACAGCGCTCAGAGTTTCAGTAAAACTAGTAAATAATATTTTTATGTAAGAGGTTAGAACAATATTATTTCCTTGTTTTACTGAAACTCTGAGCGCTGTTAGTCAGTTACTGTAACAGCTGAGCCTGATACATTGTACTGAGAGATAATGTAACAAGCAGCCGATCTCCGCGCTCACAGATTTAAAGGGCTGAAAAAAAAGGATCCTCTCTGTATAATGTTTAGAACATCCTCCTGCATTAATTAATACCCCTCTCTGTATAATGTATACAACATCCACCTGCATTAATTAACCACTTGGCTGCTATGGACGCGCTCTGCGCATCCAGCCAAGTGGTTCTCCTGTGCTACGGACGCGCTGAGCGCGTCCGAGGACAGGAGGCAGCAATCCGCCGGATTCCGGCGGATTGCTGCGCCCCCCCGGTGCAGGCTGACATCTTGGATGTCAGCCCGTCAATCCGGGACCCCGGCGGGGACATTAGATGTCATTGCGGCGACGCGATGACATCTAATGCAGGCGCCCCCCCCCTGCATGTGCGGAGGAGGCGCCTGAAAGGGAGGGGGGAGGTCCTTCGGACCTCTCTCCCTCCCGATCGCCGGGGAGTAGGGAGTTAATACAGGCACCGCTTGGAAGGGCACAGCCTGCCCTTCCAAACGGTGGCTGTCATTAACCCCTGGGGAGCCGGATCACGAATCGGCGCTGAAAAGCGCCGGTTCGTGATCCTTTCCCGGACCTGGCCGACATCTTGGATGTCGGCCAAGCCTCCGGGAACTCCTCCTGAGGACTGGCGTCATCGTGCTATGCACGATGACGCCAGTCCTGGAGTTAACCCCTAGCTGCCACGGATCGGGAGATAGGGGGTTCATTGGAACCCCCTATCTCCCGATCCGTGGCAGCTAGGGGTTAATGTTTGGTACTGTTGGATCGGCCAGAGCATGGCCGTTCCAACGATATCAAACACCACTGTGAAAAAAGTTTTTTAAAAAAAATAAAAATTAAAAATAAAAATAAAAAATTTTAAAAAAAAATTCTAAAAAAAAATTTATTTTTCTTTTGGTTTGTTAATGCAGCAATATTGTTCCCATTTCAATTACAATGTGAACAAATATGCTGCACTAACGATTTTTGTATGCGGTGCGTTTATTAAAAATCGTGTAATTTTACCCAAAAAAAAATGTAACGAGACCCCATTTCTAATTTTTTTAACAAGCGCACCCCATACAAAATATAACCGCAATTGCTCGCATGTTAAAATGTGAAAGAAAAAACACTTTAGATGTTGTAAATTATTGAAAATTCATATTTTATTGCATTTTTTTGTTATAATATACAGACAGGACATGACGTATACATATAATAATGACATATTATGAATCTGCCGAGTCTGACGGAAAGAACGATATATAATATGTCTGGGTCATATACTAAAATAAGCCTTCAAAACACGTTTAAACATGATGAGCAAAACAGGTAAAAATGACCTCAGCACAGAGGCGTGAAACGCCTTAGCAGCGAAAGGGTTAATACCCCTCTCCGTATAATATATAGAACATCCTCCTGAATTAATCAGGCTAGGGTCAAACGAAAGCATTTTTACACGCGAACGTAAAAAAGTGCGTCCGAACGAATTGACGTATTTTTTCACGGAGTGCGCGAAAACGGTCATACGATGCGCATTTTTCGTGCGTGATTTTTTCAGATCGTCAATAAAACTCTTTTTGCGTCTGGACGTTATGTAGGCTGGACATTAGCAGTGTCTGACGTCTCCTAATCACGCACACATGCCGCTATGCCGCAGCTGCGCACTCTGTACGTCCGTACTAGCGGTTCGGCGTTCTCGAAAAAATGCGTTAGTTTTCCACTTGCGTTGCGCGGCCGGACTTTCGTGCGACCGTACTTCGTATATTGGCCGTCATTGCCCGTCATCTGCTGCTAGTGCGGCCGTAATTATGTGCGCCAGAACGCATGTTAAAAGTGCGCTGGTCTGACCCCAGCCTTAATGTCCCTCTCTGTATAGAACATCCTCCTCAATTTATACCTTTCTCTGTATAATGTATATAACATCCTCCTGCATTAATACCCCTCTCTGTATAATATATAGAACATACTCCTGTATTAATTAATGCCCCTCTCTGTATAGAACATCCTACTGCATTGGCATGTGGAGGGTGCAGAACTTCGGATGTTGCGCTCTTCATTGCTGGTCTCCTTCACTCATCAATGTAATATCACAAAAAGGACTGACACTAAAATGTAGTGCATTTTATTTTAGTTTCTTTTGTTTTTGTACTGAGCAGTTTCGTTTCTCTTGAGTCATACTAAAACTAAATTATCCCAAAATTCTGACTAAATCGTTTTAGTACTAAAACGAATGCACATGTCTAGTGTTTAAGAGCATTTCTGGGAAGCTGCCACCCTACCTGAATAGACTGCTTCCCCCAGCAGCTCCCTCATCCTATAACCTCTGATCCAGGACCAGCACCTTACTTGCAATACCACAATACAAAAAGACAGTGGCTCGGTCCTCATTTTCCTACAGAGCACCACAATTATGGAATAACCTCCCAGACACCATCAAATCTTCCCCCAGTCTAAAGTCACTCAAGAGCTCCTTACTAACATACCTCAATACAGAATGCACCTGTAAACATGTAACATAGTGACTATATTTCCTACACATTTATTTTCTGTTAATCTGTATATTTGTGTTGTTTCTTAATATCTTGCATTGTATTACTTTGTATTTCTGTAACTGTAACACTTCAATGTTCTTGAACCCAGGACATACTTGAAAACGAGAGAAATCTCAATGTATCCTTCCTGGTAAAATCCTTTATAAATAAATAAATGAACATCTCCCTTTTGTTCTAACACTAATACCGTAGATACTCGAGTATAGCGCAACCCGAATAGAACGCGATGGATAGAGATTATGGAAATGTGAGAATACTCAAGACTCGAATATAACGCAAGGAGCAAAATTATAAAAGTATACTGGACTGGGAAACCATTAAAAATCCTTCTAGGTTCTCTTAACCCAGTCAGGCTTCCCCTCAAGCCAGGGTGCTCTGCTCTAGAATGATCGTTGTTACGAAGTATGAACCCGCCGGCCACCTGTCTTCTTTACTTGTGATAAGATGGCCGGTAGAGCGAGGTGACCAACGCAGTGAATCGTTCACCAATAGACCGCATGCTGGAAGGGGTCGTTTTCTGACCTCCGGCTCCAGCAGGCAGGCTCATCCACTGCGTTGTCTGCCGATAGTCAGGGAGACTTGGGATTCATGAGCAAGTAAAGTTTTTTTTTTGTTACACGCGATGCAGATGTTTCGAATAGAACACGACCCCTCCAATTTTAAGGTAATTTTTTGTCACCAAAATCTAACGGTATACTCGAGTATCTACAGCTGATTGCAGGAAGCAACAATTATCAGCTCTAGCATTTTCCGGATACGGACTGCACCGGAAAAGGACCTAATATTTTGGATTAAAAAAAAAACAAAAAAATACTGCCTGAACAGTTAAAGAATAAAAATGTTCAAATATGATCAGATTGACCCCAGCCTAAGCGGAGAGTGTTTTCAAGTGGTGTTTTAGGGATTGCTGCTGCACAGGCATACATTGACGCCCCACTTGCCATTTCATGTCAGATATCATTTCACTGGTACTAGTTATGGCACTTTTACAAGACCTAAACATACTTTGTAAACAATGCGTAATAGTAGTGGGAGCTCTAGAATTCAGCATCTCTTATTCGCTATTCCATCGGTTCTGGGCACAAGTCTCAAGTAATGCTCCACGGAATCCTATTCACTTTGGGAGTCCATACCAGCAGTAGTAAAAGCAGATTTAGAACAAGCAAGGATTTAATAATTGCCACTTCGACCATAACAGGGGCATATATGTGCTGCTCAAAAAAGGTAGTCTCTGCACATCACAGTACAAAACGATCCATATGGCAGCACACTGAATGGACATATTAATCTGACTGTGTTTTATATCATTCTTCTCCCCTTTTAGCTGTGATAATTTGAGTGCTGTTTTTGGAACTGGTTTTCCGTTTCCTTCCTTTGTACACAGCACGGATACTCCCAAAATTTAAAAAAATAGCATTTTTATTGCATCCCAGATCCGCTCTTCCTTCTAATGACTGGCTTTTGCAACTCACCGCTTCCCACACACTTTCTGTAGTCTGAATAGATAGCATCTCCTCGGTCTATATGGAATACTGATATTTTAGCGGAGCCTGTCCAGTTATTTTAAACTTCTATCTATGCAGTCATTATCCTAATCAAGTTGTTTAATGTGTATGACTAATCACCTTTATAGGATCAAGAGCAGACACAAGCATTTATTCACCAAGAAGGGGAAAGGGAAAACAAATGACTGGAAGGGAAGGGAAAAACAAATGACTGGAAGGGAAGGGAAAGGAAAAACAAATGACTGGAAGGGAAGGGAAAGGAAAAACAAATGACTGGAAGGGAAGGGAAAGGAAAAACAAATGACTGGAAGGGAAGGGAAAAACAAATGACTGGAAGGGAAGGGAAAAACAAATGACTGGAAGGGAAGGGAAAGGAAAAACAAATGACTGGAAGGGAAGGGAAAGGAAAAACAAATGACTGGAAGGGAAGGGAAAGGAAAAACAAATGACTGGAAGGGAAGGGAAAGGAAAAACAAATGACTGGAAGGGAAGGGAAAGGAAAAACAAATGACTGGAAGGGAAGGGAAAGGAAAAACAAATGACTGGAAGGGAAGGGAAAGGAAAAACAAATGGCTGGAAGGGAAGGGAAAAACAAATGGCTGGAAGGGAAGGGAAGGGAAAAACAAATGGCTGGAAGGGAAGGGAAAAACAAATGGCTGGAAGGGAAGGGAAAGGGAAGGGAAAAACAAATGACTGGAAGGGAAAGGGAAGGGACGGGGAAAACAAATGACTGGAAGGGAAGGGAAAGGAAAAACAAATGACTGGAAGGGAAAGGAAAGGAAAAACAAATGACTGGAAGGGAAAGGGAAGGGACGGGGAAAACAAATGACTGGAAGGGAAGGGAAAGGACAGGAAAAAGGGAAAAGGGAGGGACGGGAAAAGGGAAAAGGAAGGAACAGGGAGGGACGGGAAAAGGACGAGACAGGAAAAGGAAGGAAAATTGTGATTTCCCAACATGGCCACATCCAAAATGACACCATGACAATTCTTTAAGGGATGATTGCTGCTAAATGTACTGTAGCCTTGTTGCATAAAGCACGTTGGGGTAATGGATGAAAACAATGCATCTTTTCACAGCAAAATTTGTCCCCAATCAGAATTTTACCAGACTTTGGATCAGAATCCAAGTAAGATGTAAAGTTAACCAGAGCCATTAAAGTTGCATAGATACTGAAAAAACAGTGTCACACCTGATCCCTACCAGGGCTGCTGCAACTACCAGACGTAACCAGCCCAGTAACATATATGAAACATAAAAAGTGTCATCTGCGCTTATCCTTCTAACTAAGTGAAAAAACACAGAGGTTTTGGTTTACTTGGCCATTGAAGTGTCAGATCACCTACCACGTCAAGGCACCTCTGGTTAGACGAGTCCTACCTATTGAAACCAAAAGCTGCTTTCTAAGCAAGCCACATATGCTCATGCTGCTTCTCAGTCATGAGAGAAACTGGTGGGTTTTCATTTATACCATCCCCTGAAAAAAAAATCCACTTTGGGATTAAAAACAAAAAATGCAGAACGGGACAGCGGTAAGGATGACCTGGCTGGAGATGACAAAATATGCATACATACAGAAAATCTGGTGTCGCGCTTGATCCCTACCAGGGCGGCTACAACTACTAGAAGTATCCAGCCCAGTAACCTGTATAAAACATAAGAAAAAAAAGCGTCATCTGCGCTTATCCCTAAAACTACATGTGAAACAAAACACAATTAGAGGTTTTGGTTTACTTGAATAGTCATTGAAGTGTAAGCTCACGTGCCACGGCACCACTGTTAAGGGGAGTCCTACCTAATGAAACCAAAAGCCGTAAGACATGAGCATATGTGTCTTGCTTAGAAAGCAGCTTTTGGATAAGGATAAGCGCAGATGACACTCTGATTCTAGCCCATAAGAAGTTGACATTTCTTCATCGAATATAGAGCCATAAAGAAAATTTAGGAGCCTGGTCAAGATATTTCAAGTTCTGGACTAAATAATTCATGTAGCTAGTGTTAACATCATATGGAGATTTCCTCACACCCAGGGGTCTTGGGGAATTTGCTGAAAAAGTAATTAAAAATAGGAACATGCTTCTGTTTGCAAAGCCTAAATTTTTACATTTCTGTACATTATTCCTCTGAAACCATCATACTTGTGAACAAGTGTTGAAGTTCTAGCCTGAGGCCGATAAAAAAAAAATGTAGCCAGGATTATAAAACGCATATAAATAGTCAGGATCTAGTGAGCTTTCCTATCCATTTTACAAACTGTAAACTTTGTGTCGTTTTTGTCCCTCCTTTGAAGCCGCAAACTCTCTGCAAATCGTATCACAGGGAGCTGGGACTAGTCAAGGCGTTCCTGAGGGACCAACACTGAAGCCCATACAACAGAAGAGAGGATTGTGTTAGAAAGGAGGCCCACGTTGTGTTCTTTACAAGAGCTCGCTCCCACGTTAGGATTAATGTGAAAACCAAGCATCGAGATCACCTAGCTCTCTCTCAACCGGAAATTCAGATCTGTTTTCACCAATTGTGAGCAGTAATCAAAGTAGGGTTTAGATGCCTTGATCAATAGATTGATAAAGAGGTAGCAAGACCACCACCACTCCCTGCCCAGATGTACGAAAGGCTGTAATTTGATATCAAGCCTTTCCGAAATTCTACGGAGTATATAGTAATCAAAAGTATTTCTCCCCCTACCCAACACAGCTAATGATTTAAAAGCTGCCATCTCAATAGAGGCGAAGGTGTGGTATATATATAAAATGGAACGTTTAACTGCTCAACTGCATGATACGCTTCAACAATGCACGAAGATCTGGGAACCTTGGCTCTCGACACAGACCATCCCGTAGTTGGTTACAGAACTGTCGGACCTAGAGACCTTGATCTATAAACTTGGGAAATATATATATATATATTTTTTTTTTCTCTTTCTACTCTCCTCATTTCTTCTCTCTGTATATTATTTATGTAGTTAATATTGTAAGTTTTATGCAATTGATACGCATGTCCTTCTGCGGCATAATCATGTCGCAGGGAAAGACAGCAGGTTCAGTCTCTTTATATTATTTGCTTACTTCTGTTGCTGCCTCCCTGAGATTATGTATCGCTCTATGGGCTTCCATGAGCGCCGTGTTGCTGTATTACTGAAAAACCAATAAAAATCGTGTTTATAAAAAAAAAAAAAGCTGCCATCTCAAACTCTCCCCCCCCCCCCCGATGTTTCTGAACTACAACTCCCCTAATTCTAAGGCCATCTTTTACATTCAAAGAATTCTGTGAATTATAAACCAACAACATCTGGGGTCCAGAGTTCGTAATCCCTGATTTTAAGTATCCACCTCAGGGGACCCTAAAGGGGCAGTCTGAACCCAAGTCAAAGGAAACTCTTGAATGTATGTTCCTCCATAAGTATTTATGGGGATCCCTCATTTGGAGCAGGAGTCAATCCGGAATTATATATGGGTGAAAGGCCCTTTTCTGTGATTTTAAAAGGGCCCTTTTGGATGATTGTTAATGCTCTAAGGGCCTCCTCCCTTCAGGATGAAATGGGGCAATAGGGAGCAAAGGGGGAGGTGGATAGCTGCAGTTTTGTGAACTCTCGCTGGAGCACATCTGTGTAAGCGCCCCGCCGGCCCAGCTCTCCCTCACAAGCACACACATATATATATATATATATATATTACACAGCTCTTCTGCTGGTCTCAAATTGCAAATTATCAAGCCCACCTTTAAAGAGTCCTCCCCCTGGAAACTCACCCCTGAAATGTGCCTCTTTTTGCAGTAGCAGGCCCACAGACAAGGAGTTATTTTCAACCTGAGTCCTTTAACAGAAGCCAGCTGGCCCGTCATTCAGGGTGCAATGTTTTCAGAAATCACAAGCCCCCTCTGTGTATGGTTGGCTGCGGTCTCTACCTTATTCTGAGAGGTTTTATTTTCCCTTTTTGTTCAAACCCCCCCCCCTCCTTCCTCCATTCTAGCTCAGACCTTATTATGGGTTGCAAGAAAGCCAAAAGCAGTGACGCACCCATGACCGACCTGTCATTATATGCAATCGTAGGAATATATGAGGTATAAATATATATTTTTTTTAAAAGACGTAAAAGACTGAAAATAAGAACTCCTTGACTGGTTCCGAAAACAATTCCCATATTACAGCGGAATTAAAATCTAGCTCCAGACTTGTACAGTGTGGACATAAAATACATCACATAAAAAAAAAAAAAAAAGTCAGTATAAGGAAGAATATTCACTAAACTTCAACTGAACACTCAAGCTGGATTTGAAGAAAAGAAAAAAACATCAGTTTGTCTCAAAGGCTGCTTTTTTGCCTAAATGTACTTCATGTGTTATGAATAAATTTAAGTGAAGACAAAATGACTACCGTATTCTAGCATTACATCCTAGACTGTGTTCAGGTCAGCAACCTTGGCCCCCCAGATGTTTTGGAATTATATCTCCTATGATGCTCAGTCACGCAGTTAAGTTGGTGGAGGCTCCTGAGAAATGTAGTTCCAAAACATCCCGAGGTGCCAAGGTTGCTGATCCCTGTCGAGTGGATCTGGCAACTTTTCCATATTATTTCCTTTTTGCTTGTAGAAGTTTACCACTGTCGTCTAAATACATTTCCGGGTTATTCTTTACAAATATATGAGGGCTGGCTCTGAGAAAATGCTTAGGCCAGGGTCAGACGACATTCCTTCCACTCTGACGTTCATCTGGCCACCTTGCTGAGTGCAGTTTGTGCGCTTAAGTGCCTGACATACCACGTTCCCTACACAGACAACTCCCTGATGGTCAACTTCCAGACATCCAAAATCCCAGCAGGCTAACCCTAACCCCAAAACCCTAACCCTCTAACCCCCTACGCCCAACCCCCAAGCCTAACCCCAAAACTAGCACTTTAACTCTCTAAGCCTAAACCTAACCAAACCCCCTAAACCTAGCAGTAAGCCTAACCCTAACTCCCTAAGCCTAAGGGTTAGGGCAGGGCTCAAAATTTCCACTTGCCTACTCGCATTTGGGGAGTGGAAATTAAGTGAGGGCGAGTGGAAATGCACACACAGGAAACACAATAAATTATTTTGTGCTGTGTATTCCAGCGGTGCCACCGTGCAGCCCCCTTTCCCAGGCTGCACAGTGGCAGGGATCAGCTGCCTAATCTGACCAAGCTCATCTCTGTCACTGGCAGGGGGTGAAGAGGAGCTTCCCTGCCTTCTCGCTCTGCTCACACTGGGGTCTGATGACTGGGTATTAATGTTATTTTTGTAACTTTATTCTAAATAAAACCTTTAACAGTGTAATTTCATAAGATAATTTAAGGGGGTGTGCAGGGCCGCCATCAGGGCATTATGCCCCATGCTGCCGTAAGGGGCCCGGGCCCCGGGGTCCCTGGCCTCCGGGGACCCACCGGCAGCAGCTTCGCCCTTTTACAGCTCCGGTATCGGACTCAATGAGTCTGAATCCGGAGCTGTGTCTCTGCTGCAGGAGCCGGAGGAGACACGGTCTCCTCCGGCTCCTGGCAGCTTCACTGGCTGGCTGGGCGGGACCAAGCAGCGTGTGGGGGCCTCCCAAGCACGTTGCTTTGGCTTCGCCCCCTCCACTCATTGAAGCTGCACGCCTGAGATGGAGGGCCCGGGCTGAAGACAAGAAGACAGAAGAAAAGAAGATTGAAGAAAAAGGAGAAGAAACGAAGAGCTGAAGGAAGGAAGACAGCGGAATGGTGAGCCAGGGCCCAGACCCCAAGGCCCAGGCCCCAGACCCCAAGGCCCAGACCCCAGTCCCCAAGGCCCAGGCCCCAGTCCCCAAGGCCCAGGCCCCAGTCCCCAAGGCCCAGGCCCCAGTCCCCAAGGCCCAGGCCCCAGTCCCCAGTCCCCAAGGCCCAGACCCAAACCCCCAGGGAGCAGACCCCAAGGCCCAGACCCCCAGGGACCAGACCCCAAGGCCCAGAGCACAGACCCCCTTTTTTTTGAAGGGGGAGAAAAGCTGTTAGAGGTTGAGGGAGTGCCAGGGAGGGCCCCATCGTGATTTCTGATGGCTGCCCTGGGGGTGTGTTTACGGGCAGTTAAGGGCAGGGTAGGGGTTAGGTGGAGCAACTGGCGGCCTGTATCTCCTATAGCCTGGTTAGTAGCTTGGGACTTGAAATTGAGCCCTGGGTTAAGGTGTTAGGATTAGGGTTAGCCGCTGGGATTTTGGAGGTCTGGAAATTGGCCATCAGGGAGTTGTCCATGTAGGGAACTTGATATGTCGAGCACTTGTTCTGTCTGGAAGTTGTCCGTCGGCATTAGGGAACCTGGTTGTAGGGATTTTGTCCGGCACCCACGTTGTAGCTCGCTCACAAATTGTGCGCACTACAGCAGCCGTGCCGATAGCCTCCCTGAATATCGAATTTAGAATATCGCTTTAATGTGATTAGAATAATTTTATCAATAACCGTACTAAATCATTCTCTGTAAATCAGTCATAAATCCTGTCAAATCAGGGGTCAGCAACCATGGACCTCCAGATGTATTGGAACTACATATCCCATGATGGTCAGCCTCATTAGATTGGCGGCCTCATTAGCAGCAAAGGAACTGTAGTTCTGACATTTGAGGCTTTATTCCAACCTTGGTGTAAGCTTAACCAGAGTCGTTATAAATTTAACTCCCCGGAATTGGAGGAAAAATAGAGAAGTGGATGAATCATTTGTGTTTTATAGCGAAGTGTTTCTTGTACATCTCGCATCACTATGTAACAAGATATCAGTAATCTTCCTGCACACCTAGAATTTCCCACCTGTGAAGGAGGATAATAAAGAGCAGTAAGTCTGCAAAATTCTCAAAAAAGCTGAATAAATAGGAATTAACTCATTGGCAGGTACTAATGCAATATAATTAATTTCAACTATGGGTTTCAGCTGTAAAGTAAATATGTCTTATTCAGATATTTTATTTATAAAGTATTTTACCAGGAAAGATACATTGAGATTTCTCTAATTTTCAAGTATTTCCTGGGTTCAAGAAGATTGTATTTCTGTACCTACTTTAACAATACAAAGAAATAAATGCAAGATATTAAAAACAAACACAAATCTACAGATTAACAGAAGATAAATATGTAGGAAAAATAGTCACTATGTTATAGGTTTACAGGTGCATTCTGTATTGAGGTATATTAATAGAGATCTCTTAAGTGACTTTAGACTGGGGGAAGATTTTATGGCGTCTGGGAGGTTATTCCATATTTGCGGATATAGATAGATATATATATACACACACACACACACACACACACACACAATCCACATGGATGCGCTCAAGGACTCGGCAAAAAAGTAGTATTTAAATCAAAGCTGCATTATAAAATGCAGCAGTGTGGCATTGATTGGAGTGTTCTGTGTGAAAACAGACCCAGGATGTGAAAAAAAATTGAAATTGCGAACGCCATTTGCATGTCTTACCCAGAGTTCTGTGCTGCATATAGGGAATGTGGGAATGTAGCACATGAGCTCTGATGTAGTTCTTTGAACCCTGACCAACCCAAATGGGACACCAGCCCAACAGAAATATTCCATCTGGAATTCTGCAAGCACCTCCAAGTCAATCGGAGCACCTCTAACAATGCTTGCCGGGCCGAGCTGGGCAGACTCCCCTTACTTCTTGCAGTACAGAAGAGGGCGCTATCCTACTGGGACCATCTAAACATCAGCAGCCTCAACTCATACCACCATAAAGCCCTACTGGCCAACAAGGACCATCCCAAACCATGTGGGCTGCAACAACTCATATCCACCCTGATCATCCAAAGCCCCCATGAAGGCAACCTGACAAAATATCAAATAAAGGCCCTAATTAACGATTCCAGGGAAAACTATATCAGAGAATGGAGACATGATATAGCAAACTCCAAGAAACTCACCATTTACCAATCCTTACAGAGGGAATACAAACTGGCCCCATACCTGGAGGTACTACAAGACCCCAAGGACAGACAGATCCTGAGCCGGTACAGACTGAGCGCCCACAGCCTGGAAATTGAATCGGGGCGGCATAGACAGACCTACAAGCCCAGGGAAAATAGACTGTGCCAGCATTGTGACCAGGAGGCCCTGGAAGATGAGGTCCACTTCCTCCTACAGTGCCCCAAGTACTCAGCACTGAGGGAAACTCACTTCCAGAGACTCGCCGCTCTCATCCTGGACTTCACCTCTATAGAAGAGACGAGGAAACTCCACATCATACTGGGAGAAGAGGAAAAGGCGGTGAAAATATCTGCCCAATACGTCGCAGAATGTCACAGACTGAGAGGAACATGAGAGATCCTGGACTTATAAATCCCCAACACGGACTCGCCCCAATCCCCCTTCACATTATCCCTTACCCCTGATAATGTCCATGGACTTGCCCATCCCCCCCATATATATGTCCCACTACCCCCCCCCCTCCTCCCCATATTCTTTGGCAATGCTAAAATGTATTTGGTCCTGCCAATAAAGCTTATTTTGATTTGATTTGAATTACTGGGATGTGTAAATTACTTCTGCAGTAATAAACTTTAATATTTGCAGTGTGAAGACTTTTAATATAACTTATGTATGTACACCATAGCACTAATACCAGTGTCAGACGAGCGCTCTACATGCGCCCGTACTGACGTGCCTCGACGCCCAGTGTTGTGACTTTTTAAACGGGCCAGCCACATGTGTAGCGCGTGCATGTATTGCGCACGCTACAGCAGACGTGCTGAAAGCCTGTCGAAATGCTACGATATGCGTTAAATGGGGCTGCAAATGTGATCTTCTATAGGAGGATCGAGCCTTGCAGTGCTGAGCGCACCAACTGCACTCCGAGGTGGCCACGTGGGCATCAGAGTGAAAGGAACGTCCACTCTCAAGGACGTTCCTTCCGCTCTGAAAAACGCTCGCCTGAAACTGGCCTAAGATGCAGAGGATGTGTCAGGATCCATGCCTGCTGTTCACTGCCATATCCGTGCTTGCAGCATATCCGGGAAAAATGCTGCCCTCAGGTTCAGCACAAAACCAGAACCTTCACAGTTAATCACAGAACACACACACCACACCCCTGTGTCTGCAATAAAGGTTCTCTCTGCCCCTCCCTCTGGACTTCAGCATTATCTCCCATACCTTGACTTGAAAGGACCTATGATTGCCTATTCTCTATGTGTACCAGACCTCTGCTTTGCCCACCGACTCTGCATCCTCTATGCCAGTCCCTGAACCTCAGACCGTCTCCTGACTACAATTCCTGCCTAGCCCTCTTGACACTACGCTATACCGCAAGGTACTGTCTGTCAATAACCCCTGAACGCACTGCATACTGGGCTTAATACAACCAGACTGGGACCCCACCAGTGCTGAGCCTGACAGGATGTCTGCAACCCATTGAGGAAGGTCCGATGATCTGTGTCGGCCTGGTACTGTTTGCAAACTCTCCTGCAGGGAGCAGACATCTTGGATGTCAGCACCACCTACGGACTTATCTGCCCACTGACATCACGCATGGGTGGGGTTTCCCTCTCGCATGGCAGTGAATGCCCTATTCCCTATGGAGGAGATACCCCTGTATCTCTGGACCCATTGCAGCTAGAACATGGCCTTTCCGACGATACCAAACATGACCAGATTTCGTGTAAAAGTTTAAAAAAAAAAATTCTATATATTCCCTTTTTTTCAATATAATTTTTTTTCCTAACGCAGCACTATTGTTCACTTTTCAATAATAAAAGTGAACAAGGATACTGCACTGGGGAGTTCTGTGAGACGCTCCTACAAAACAGTATATTACGGTCAGGGTTATTCAAAGAGCGCCGAATTGCTGGCGAAAGGTAACAGAACGCTGAAATTCAGCGTTCGGTTACCTTTCCTGGCCATTCGGCTATCTAGAGAGCAGGCAATTGCCAAACGTTGGCAAATTGCCTGCACATACGGTGCCTGTTCGAGGTCATGAAATCCCTATAGCTTTGTCTATTCAGAGAACAGAAACCAGCAGTGAAAAGTTGCCAAATGCTCTGCCATTCGGTGGTTTCATTCGACAGGCTTATTCAGGAGAATCCCATAGGCGTCAATGTTAAAAATATTCCCGTTTTAATTCAATATCTAATAAACAGTTGATTATAATATTCTGCAGTAAAAAGTTTCTTTATTTTTAGATATCTTAGGATCTTTTAGGCATTTTTCAGGATTTTTTGTGAATTCTTTTTTTCCGTTTTTCTTTTTAATCGTTTTTCCTTTTTCTATAACAGCCCTTTTTATTATCAGACATTTTCGCTCAGTAGTTTCTTTGCAAACAGCGTTTCACTTTTCAAACATTCAAGCAAAAGTTTTTTTTTCCACTCCATTCGTCTGCGGTGTCGGGTTTTTCCGTCGGCTGCTCTGCGCTGTGAATGGCTTCTGCTTGGGTTTCTCCGGCGTGTTCAATCCAGATGTTTTTGCCAGTTTCGGTGTGCATTCGCCTGGGTTTTGCAGGGAGTGTTCGGCAGGTTTGCGGCGGCTTTTCCCTGCACTACGACGGCCCTGTGGTGTTTGCTGAACACACACCAGGGTCGCCGAAATGGGATCGCCAAATCGCACCGAATTGAAGAGAACGAAAAGTCACCGAACGTGCAGTGACTTTTCGAATCTCTTTGAATAACCCTGTATCTGTGGGATATGCTCATACACACCGCACATTGCGGTGCAGCTTTATGATAAACATGGGTGTAACAACCAGGAGTAACAAGCCAGTTAATGTATAGAATATAGCTAGAAGAAAAGGTTGTCACCTGAGCTCGTTTCTATACAATTGCATGTGCAACATAACTAACTCCTGGTTGTAGCAGTCGCTCTGAGTATGGGCGCGACACCATTTTTTCTGTATGTATGTATATTTTGTTGTAACACCAGCTAAGTCATTTTTGCTGCTGTTCCTTTTTCAATGTTTTTGTTTTCAACCCCAAACGGGAAGGGCTTGGTGAGTGTATAAATAAAACCCACCATTTTTTGCCTCATAGCTGCAAAGCAGCAAGAGAGCGTACAGCTGCTCAGAGGAACGGCGTTTGGTTACATTGGTTAGGTACTCACTCTACCAAGAGGTGCCGTGATGGGACGAGTGAGCTTATGCTTGAATGGCCATTCAAGCAAAATAAAACCTCCAATTGTGTTTTGTTGCACATGGAATTGTATAGAAACAAGCGCAGTGGATAACCTTTTCTTCTTGCTATAAATCTAGGTGTGTATTGTGGGAATAGTTTGAGGGGGGGGGGCAGCAGCATTTCATCTTTGGACCCAGGCAACACAATGTCATGGCCTGGCCCTATACATTGGCTGCTCGCTGCCTGACGTTTCATGGCGAGTACCCTAGAAGAAAAAGAAAAAAAAAAAAAGTCTGCATAAAAAACACAAATCTATTAGTTCAGATTATTATTGGATTTTTTTTTTTCCAAACGAATATATGACTTTATACGCATGCGCATTAACACCATCTAGAGACTTAGAATATAGGCTACTTTAAAACCCATTAGAATGGCTCAAGGCAAGATAACAAATCCTCACAATTTCACAAGCACCTCTTGTTTAAAACAAACCACAACCTTGCACAAAAAAGGTGTTTAACCATGAGGTTTACACATACTGGGCGCAGGTCACCAGTGCACCAGCACTTCTATATCGTGACATGCTCATGTTGCATTATAATGAGACAGACACCGGCAGTTTGCTGTGCACAGCTTGCTGTTTGCAAGGCAGGGGAATCAATCTACATTAATGGACAAAAACGAAAAACACCTCTTCGCTCCGCCATACAAAAGTACATAAACCAAGTCTACTGCCCTCGCTGACCAAGCACTTGCTCTAGGGAAGTCAATATTAGGTGGGTTTTGAAAACAAAAAGTAAAGTCTTTAGGAGTTCTAGATTTAAGACAAATGTGTCTTAGAATAGAGAGCCAACTACACTTTTTATTTATTCACAAATCTCCAAAATTGCCATCGAATTGCAATTTTGGGGCAATTTGTCTATTCCACCAAGCTGTCAACGTGCCAAATTGACATTGAAATACATTGTATTTTGCCACAATTCAGCAGCACCAAAATGGTCCCATTGGAAACTATCAGTTCGTCCATTCACAGGCCACCAAACTGTCAACAAAATTACCTGATTTTCAGGGTTTCAATTTGACCGGTTTAAACAGGTGAATCCAATAGGCTCCAATGCAATTTTAGCCTTTTTTTTTTTTTTTAAAGATCATTTACCATTTTCCTTTTTTGCTTCTAAATCCCATATTTTGTAAAGGTATTTTGCAAGACATTTTAAGACTTTAAAAAATAAGATCTGTTACAAAATAAAGCACCTCTTTATTATTTGGACACATTTTACTAATCAGACTTTCCCCTAGTTTCTCTTCCTTCAAACGCTTCAAGACATTCCTATTTAGGGAAGCCTACCACCCAACTCACTGACGCAACCAGTCCGTCACTCGAACCTTGCAGTCCGTCACTCGAACCTTGCAGTCATCTACTGTTACCAACCCCAACCCTTTTAGATTGTGAGTTCCCATGGGAATAGGGCCCTCGTTTCCTGTTGTACCGTTTTGTCAATTATTGTTCAATGTATTGCAACCCTGTCTATATTGTGCCAATTGTACAGCGCTGTGGAATATTCTGGCGCTTTATAAATAAAGAATAATCATTTTACAATTTTTTTTTATTGATTTTTACACCTATTAGGAAAATAGAAGCCCCCCCCCGGTGGAATACGCTGATGGAAATTTGGCAGTTTATCTCCGGCAAAATATGGTGACCATTCGATAGTGAATTCACAGAATTTTTGGCGAAATGGAATCGCCGAAGTGAGCCCAAATGCAAAGCACTGAAATGGCATTTCATTTCCGTGCTTTGTGAATAGACCGCTAAGGCAACAAAGTTTTGTATACAAATTTTCATAGAAGCCATATACATGTTAAACGTTCATTAAGATCCTCATCACGTACAGCACTGTCAGTGAATCCCTTTCCTCTGGGATTTATTAAATCCAGCTTTTTTTTAGAAAAAGAAAAAAAAAACGTTTCTTCAATGCACTTTAACTGCTACATAGCAGGGTCTTGCTTTAGGCTTTCCGCAACATTTATAGCGCAGTAAAATCTACTCATTTCCTATATTTGTATTTAAGGAGTTACAAATGATTGCATGCCAACACTGTATGTTTTTGACTAATAAGGAACATACTGAGGAATTTTATTTTATTAGTTTTTGCCCAAAAAAATCTGTTTACACTCAAATATGCACTGTGGGTAGAGTGAGGGTGTTTGGGGTGCAAGTGGTAGAATATTAAACAGGGAATGATAGATTTCTTTTAAATAATCCTAAAATGTAGTAGCAAGAAGAACTGTAAGAGCTGGAGGTTTCCTGGCCCCTGGGTTTCTTAAACTGTGATGTAATGGTTTTGACCAATGCATTACCAGGAAAATAAAACAGATTACCATTGCCCTTGACAAAGTACACCATGCCTCAGGACAAACCATGGATCCTCCAGTAAAGAGAATGCTGGGAATCAGAGAAAATAAATGGGGGTTTTATATTGCATGCCCACCCATTGTGCAAATATCCATTGACCTCACTTGACTGGATTAAATAAGGCATCAGGCTCAGAGGTTCTGCACGTGTAAGGGCAGGGGTTGTAACCCCTGTATAATGTGTTGTGGGTATGGAACCCAATGGCAAGCCGTCGAAGGAGGAGACCAGGAGATATATATAAGCAACGGAATATTTAGAGATAAAAAAGGAATATAAGTCCAGAACAAAAGACTATTAATCAAAAGGTATTCTTGGTTAGAACCAAGTCCAGAACAGAGGATTGTGAGTAAGGGTCTTCGGGTTTAGAAGTGATTACAAAGTCCAAAATGAAGGGTTGTAGAAGAATGTAACGTGGGCTGTGGCCTTTGAGACAAGCCTGGGTTGTAGATCTTAAACTGGTACCGTGGTCGTGGAGTAAGCCTGGAGGCAGGATCTGGAGCTGGTACCGTGGTAACGGAAGCAAGCCGGGATGCAGATCTGGAGTTGGTAGCGGAAGCAAGCAAACCTAACTTTTGTAGCTGGCTCCTAGATTCAAAGCAAATTTGTCAAGCCCTGGTCTAAAGAATTAATTTTACAAAAAATCTGGCCTGGTTGATGGTCCCGAGGACAGGTTAGGGAAACGCTGATTTAAGCTAGGGTCAGACGAACGCATTTTTCACGTTGTCCGTGAAAAAGTGCGTTCGAACGAATGGACGTATTTTTTCACGGAATACGCGATAGCGGTCATACGATGCGCATTTTCGTCCGTGATTTTGTACGGATCATCAATAAAACCCTTTTTGCGTCTGGACGTTTTGTTGGCCGGACATGAGTAGCGTCTGACGTCTCCCAATCACGCAAACACGCCGCTATGCGGCCACAGCGCACTCTGTACGTCCGTACTAGCGGTTTGACGTTCTCGAAAAAATGCGTTAGTTTGCCACTTGCGTTGCACGGACGAACTTTCGTGCGGCCGTTCGTCGTATGCTGCCCGACATTGGACGTCATTTGCTGCTAGCACGGCCGTGATTTCGTGCGGCTAAACGCACGTTAAAACTGCGTTCGTCTGACCCCAGCCTTAGAGTGTAAAACTATTTTGTTTCTTCACATTTTGTCCAAACCTTTGTGGTTATATATTCTATTGGGCATTCTTTTTAGAACAAAATTATAAATGGGAACCCGTTACAGCATTTTTCTGAGAAAACACACAATTTTAACTAAAACTGGAAAAAAACACTAACAGGATTATTCAGAGAAAGGTGAAAATCAGGAGAACTGGCAGGAGAAGACGACAATCTAGACCAAATAGCTGATTTGAAAGTGAGATAAGTGGGAGAATTTTTGGCTATTTTGACCTAGTATTTTCACTTCTCCAGTCATTCTCCTGTCTTCACCTCTCTCTGAATAACTGTAAATTTTCCGCTTGTATTTTGCTGCATTTTGTTTTATGAATAATATGACCATGTATAAAACACTGACCATGCTCGCAGCGAGGGAAAGGAGAAGGTGAGTAACGGCAGTAGTATTGCTCATTTTATAAGTGACAAATGGACAATGCCATTGCTTGGGAACAAAAAATTTAAAAAAAAAACAGTAAAACATTTTAGTTAATTTTTTTTTAAATTACATTTCACATAGTATCATTAGAAAGGCCAGACTGACCTGTCCAATGACACCTGACTTTGTGGGATGTAAAGAATGTAAATATAGGGGTCCAAAGGACCACCCCCCCCCCCACACTCGCAGCAGCGAAGCAGCTTGTGCTTTAAATGGACCAATGTGTAATAATGCTTTACTCAAACACCTCCACATTTGGTCCAGGGAAATAAGGTGAGTTAGGACAGCGGCATAGTTTGCTTTACAAGTACAAGCACAAAATGCCACAGCCTTAGAAAAGAGGGGGAAAAAAAATAGATTTAGCATTTATTATTTTTTTTCCATTTTTCTCTATTTTTACACATTGCATGGTAAGGTTTGGTCATATGATGTTGTGCGGTGTAAGAATCAAAAGACGCAGTGTTCCAAAGTACCTCCTGCGGTCCTTGCAGCATTGCGTCGGTTTAGGTTTTTGATGGAACCAGTGCGTTACACTTTATACACAGACAATACAGGTAGCCTGTGATTTTCTGATATGTCTGCGTTACACAGAATAATACATGGAGTTTGGGATTTACCAATATATCTGCAATGCACGTAATACACACATATATACATATATATATATATATACACACACACAGTATATTGCACCACGCTCACAATCACAGGGCCATTTATCAGCAAAGCAGGACGGATGGTTAAACACACAGTATGGTGGATCCCTTGTTAAAGGGTTAAAAACACATCAAGAGAATACAGTGTGTGTGTGTGTGTGTGTGTGTGTGTGTGTGTTTATTCGTTCGTTGAGAGCAGTCAGTGCGCTCAGAGCTGCAAGGCTCGATCCTCCTATGGAGGTTCACGCTTTGCAGCCCCTTCGATGCACGCCTACTGTTGCGACGGGGAGGCTTTGTGCGTGGACGCTTGTTGCGTGGGCTCAAACATGTGACAGGCCCTGTTGCAGCGTCACTACGCTGCAACGGGCGTCGGTTGGCACGTCAGTACTAGTGCGCTCATCTGACACCGGCCTTATCTACGGTCAGTTTTTAGGGGAGGGAGCCAAACTGAAGGGGCACTTATAGGGTGATCTCACCTCCTACTTGGTCTGATGGGATCTCTCTGAAGCTCCTTGCTCTCTCTTCCTGGAAGCAGCATGCTACACACACAGCTATCAGGAGGCCAGGCATTGTTCCCGCAGCTCTACTTAACACTACTTGAAGTTTCCCTGGCTGACGTGTGCAGAGTGTCATGTGGGGGCGTGGCTTCTCCCTGCAGCAGTGTAATATTTGCATATGTATTTACTAACCAATCATATGCCAGTGTTCATATTATCTGGTGACCCTTGCACGATTTGTGACAGTTGGCAGTTGGCCTCTGTCATTCAGCAGCTCTGCTGTATTATAATAAAATCAGCACGTTTATCCTTATTTCTGCATCCGAGAGTCCTTGGTACAAACACCTCAGCAGCAAAAAAAACAAAAATAAAATTACAAGCAAAAGTTCCTGGTGCTGGGTGCTGTTGCAGCCTCTTTGATGCTTGGTGCCATCCTTGTTTATTATTTATTCCGAGATCGTGTACCATCGGATGGATGTGATACCAATTCAACTTCGTTTGGGCATCTACTGCATGGCAATCCTTGGAGGATGATGGGCTGATTTACATCTACCTTTGTGAGTTGCCAAGTGTATTCTGCGTACACCCAGTTAATGGGATATTACCCTATATATTTTTTCTTCTATTTTTAGATTTATATCCCTTTTTTTGAAGCCTGTGCTGCTGCAGCCTCTTGTAAGAAAATTTGCAAGATGGAGCCCCCAGTCTGCACCTGCTTGCGGCACCCCCTTCCACCCAGACAGGTGCCCAGAGGCAAGCATCCCCCCCTTGCTACATCACTGGTTGTGTGCGTAAAAAAGAGAATTGGAGTCGCTTGGCTACTTATGTATGTATGAAAGCATGCTTGTTAAAGCACACCTGTTTTGGTAATCACATTAGCCCTGCAACCTGAGGTCCAATCAGAGTTAACGGTGCATTTTAATTGTACGTTATCAGCAAGTGTACATCAAACTTGGAGAGTGGGTGACTTGGTTACGGGTGTGCACGCAGGCAAATTTAGTGCCAATTTAGTGTATGATAGTAGTTCATGTATTATTGATGGTAATGGTTATACAGTTGTGTTCAAAATTATTCAACCCCCACTGAAATTGAGTGTTTTGGCCAGTTTGACATTGATTTTGATCATTCAGTCATCTTGCTTACAATTAAATCAAAGAGGCACGTGTAGGTCAGACAAATATAACATAACATTTATAATGAAATAACCACAAATGTCTTTTCTGTGCTCACATCATTATCAGTTTTATTCAACCCCCAAGTGACATTCAATCTTAGTACTTAGTACAACATCCTTTTACAGTTATAACAGCTTTTAAACGTGAAGCATAGCTTGACACAAGTGTCTTGCAGCGATCTACGGGTATCTTCGCCCATTCGTCATGGGCAAAAGCCTCCAGTTCAGTCACATTCTTAGGCTTGCGCACTGCAACTGCTTTCTTTAAGTCCCACCAGAGGTTCTCAATCGGATTTAAGTCAGGTGACTGCGATGGCCACTCCAAAATGTTCCAGCCTTTAATCTGCAACCATGCTCTAGTGGACTTGGAGGTATGCTTGGGATCATTGTCCTGTTGAAAGGTCCAACGTCTCCCAAGCCTCAGGTTTGTGACGGACTGCATCACATTGTCATCCAATATCTCCTGGTACTGAAGAGAATTCATGGTACCTTGCACTCGCTGAAGCTTCCCTGTACCTGCAGAAGCAAAACAGCCCCAAAGCATGATTGACCCCCCGCCATGCTTCACAGTAGGCAAGGTGTTCCTTTCTTCATAGGCCTGGTTCTTCCTCCTCCAAACATAGCGTTGATCCATGGGCCCAAACAGTTCTAATTTTGTTTCATCAGTCCACAGAACACTATCCCAAAACTTCTGTGGTTTGTCCACATGACTTTTGGCATACTGCAGTCAACTCTTCTTATTTTCGGAGACAGCAAGGGGGTGCGCCTGGGAGTTCTGGCATGGAGGCCTTCATTACGCAGTGTACGCCGTATTGTCTGAGCTGAAACTTCAGTACCCACATCTGACAAATCTTTTCTCAATTCCTCAGCAGTCACACAGGGACTTTTCTCCACTCTACGCTTCAGGTAGCGCACAGCAGTCGAAGTCAGCATCTTCTTTCTGCCACGACCAGGTAGCGTTTCAACAGTGCCCTTTGCCTTGAATTAGCGAATGATGCTTCCTATGGTCTCTCTTGGTATGTTTAACATCTTTGCAATCTTCTTATAGCCATTGCCCTTCCTGTGAAGAGTAATCACCTCTTCTCTTGTCTTCCTGGACCATTCTCTTGACTTCACCATGTTTGTAACCACACCAGTAAATGTCTAGAAGGAGCTGAGTATCACAGTCATTTTAAAGCTGCCTAATTGGTGCTTATTATGCTTTATTGCTGCTTCGTGACATCCACAGGTGTTTTCAATACCTGATTGAAAACACTTGAATGAACCTCTGTTCTTCAGAGTGGTAGTCTTTAAGGGGTTGAATAATTGTGTCAATGAAGAATTCACAAAATAAACATTTACTACTGTATTACAAAACCAATTGATGTCATTTTAGTTGCATATGGTTCTTTAAAAAGTCCTTGTAGGATTTCATTCTGAATACAATTACAAATGTACACTAAATTCCCTAAAACCCTTTATAGCATTGGGGGTTGAATAATTTTGAACACAACTGTATGTGAAAGCTTGGTTTTCTTTTGTATTAAAATTTCAAGCCAGAACCCTGAATTCAAAAGTAAAGCACTCGTGTAACCTGAGGTAGCTGCAAGCTAGGGCTGGCGGGAGAGGTCACTGGTTGTTAATTCGATCTCTCTAATGTAATATCAGAAATGATTTCCTTGTACAATTACTATATGGCCTACTAAATGCATTATAATGAGACAGACACCACCAGTTTGCTGCGCACAGCTTGGCGTTTGCAAGGCAGGGAATCAATCTGCTTTAATGGATCAACAAAAACAAAAAAGAACAAACAAAACAAAAAAAGCACACCTCTTCGGTCCTCCATACATACAGCTACAGAATTTGGCAGCTGGTTAATTTTTGTTATTAATGGCTGTGAGAATAACAAGTGACTATGGAATTGCTCGTCATTCTCCGGCTGCCTCAGTATCAGCACTTTCTATACAAAGTATAACAATCAATGCACAATAAGAAAAGTTTGCAGCTCTACTGGACTATCAGGGGAGCCTTTATTATTAACAGGTTGGGCCAGGAATTTTAGCGACGAAGTGTTAATTCTAACGCTAAAAGGTAGAGTTGGGCCCTTTATGTATAGGAGACCGTTTTAATTCTTCTAATTTTTTTCTGTATAATAGAGAAGGAATTACACCCCCACTGTTACATTCTTTGAGGCCAATTGAACACAATGGGGCCATTTCCTTTAGCCTGTTTGTATACATGTACATACGTGAATGATTAGACAATAACCACTGGAATGTCAAGCTTCTGATAAATAAATATAAATAGAATTTTAATTGTTTTTCAAGTGCATTTAACATGAAGCATTGGGAAGTAATTCAAAAAAAACATTCCCTGTACAAATGAGTGTATTCTTTAACCAACAAAATTGGGATTAGCAGCCCTGCAACAGGATGCAGAAAGGATACAAGTGGTGTCTGTGCTCAAATCCAGCCAACAACAAAGAACCTTGCTTTCAGGGGTATTCAGAAAGAGGTGAAAACCTTGAGAATAACTGGAGAATTAAAAATTCTACGTCAAAATAGCCAAACCAGAATAATTCTCCCATTTATCTCACTTTCCAAATTGTTCATTCTCCTGACAATTCTCAAGGTTTTCACCTCTCTGAATAGCCCTGTTTGTATTTTAATAATATACACTTTGATCGGAGCAGTACACCAGGCCTGTCTGGACCATATGTTAAAGTGCCCTTGGCATGCCACCGGGGTGAGTGACAGCTATGAGCACGTCTTACAAGACAACCGTCTGCTCATTCTATGCACCAAATTGCACTGTCGCTGAACACCAATCACAAACTGTCACACAATGCCCCTTTTGGAGCTCTGCCCACATAGGACAAGCATAGCAGTGCATGGAGCTGGACCCCAATGCGAAGAACAGTATGAGGTCTCGCATTAGGGGGTGGATATTGCACTGATCTTATAGATCAATGGGATAGCTCAAACCTTGAGGAGATATCACAGACAAGGTGCATCTGCCTGGTACAGATCTGAAGCACTTTCATGTGTTATTCTGTTATTCTTTGGTACCCGCTGCAATTGTAAACAACTATTTAGTATTCTTTTCTATAGCATCCCTTTAAAAGCTCTATGAAAGGATTCTTTCCTAACAGAAACAGTACACAATGAATGTGGTAATTTCAAGAATGCAATGTTGCGCTATAGGCAAACAAAACCTGCCCACCTAGTCCAACCCCTGGGGATCCCTCGGAGGAGCACCTTAAATCTGGGAAGGAAAACACACAATCCATAGACTATTTTTAAAGACAACATGACTTATTTGGTATTATATTATAAAAATGTTTAAAGCGACAAGAGTTTTTCATTTGAACTTGTAGATGGCACAGGTGATCAATGTTCAGGTACTTTGCTTCTGATAAGGGGGGAAAGAAGAGAAGGAATAAAAAGACTGAGCATCGTCAATATTCTAGTGCAGGTATGTCAAACTATACACCAGATGTTGATGGACTCCAATTCTCAGCCCAGAAATGTTTAAGTGCAATAGATGGGCTGGTGTTTGAGGATACATGAAATTACACTTTAACACATTACCCAACAACTCAAAAAGAAGGTGGTACAGAAACCAAAACCCTTTGCAGTTAGAGGGCACTCGTTACATGAGTAGGGCCCCAGAAGTATTCGATATGTTGAAGAACTTTATTAAAAGTGACAATTTATGGATTTAAGATAAGGATTTTTGAATTTCCTGCCTGCCAGTCACTAGAAACGACAGCACGTGGACAGCATGCCGACTTCAGGCAGCCGATGGATCGGATCTGCATATGCGCACAGCTCTGATCCTTCGTTCTGCGAAGGTGCTACAGAACTTGTATACGCAAACTGCTCAAGTCCCGTAGCAGTGCTCAAGTTCCTACACTACGCAGTTAGTGCGCAGAAAAGCTTCAGGGACTTCTGGTTTTGGGAGTCCCTGTGCCAAAGATGAGAAGCGCACAAAGGACAAAAAGGTGAGTAAATTCACCTAAAAATAAATAATTGGGCAGAGGCTGTCAGCACTACAATACTGGGCCCTTTACGCAGCACAACTATCCTAACTCTTCCGATCCTTAGAATGGTCGATACATCTACCTAGAAATGAATTGGAGGAGTACGTATCCAGAACAACACACCAGGGGTTAACACGAAATCGTAATGTCAGGAGTTACATACCAGAGCGGGTTTTCAGACATGCCACGGGTCATATACCAGAGTGGGTGATCAGAAATGCCAGGAGTCATTGCCATAGAAATCAAATGGAATGCCAGGGGTTAAGAGCCAGGAGAGAAGAGTCATAAGCACAGGTCAATAAAGAAAATCAGATACAAATCACAAAGAGCACTGGGTGAAAAACCACATCAGGGCAACAAGCATGTCTCAGCTGAGTGGTTTTAAACCCGGCGGGAGCCGCATCATCACGCCTCGCCCACGGACTCACGCTGTGACAGCGAGTGGCCTGCATATCACTCAGCGCCGAGCCAGCCAAGACGACGCGGCCGAGCGCTGAAACATGAAGATGGCGTGGGACGTGACAGATTGTTTATGCCATAAATATCTGTGTAGCACTAAGCAATCTCTGATTTAGTACTCATGCTTGTACTAAGTATTGGCGCATAGTGGAGGATAAAAAAGCACTTGTTATCGGTACATCGGCAGTGAAGCAGCCAATACCAATAACGTAGAAAATCTGCAATATCGGGCCCGATTTATCGTTACTACAGATTGTTCTACCCCTATTTTAGACACGTTAGGCTGGGGTCAGACAAACGCAGTGCGAACGTGCGTGCAGCCGCACTTTATCACGGCCGTAGCAGCAGCAAATGACGGCCAATATACAAAGTACGGCCGCACGAAAGTGCGGCCGCGCAACGCAAGCAGCAAACAAATGCATTTTTTCGAGAACGTGATACCGCTAGTACTGACGTACAGAGTGCGCTGCGTCCGCTAGCGGCATGTGTGCGTGATTAGGAGACGTCAGACGCTGCTCATGTCTGGCCTACATAACGTCCAGACGCAAAAAGTGTTTTATTGATGATCCGTACAAAATCACGGATGAAAATGCGCATCGTACGACCGCTATCACGTATTCCGTGAAAAAATACGTCCATTCGTTCGAACGCACTTTTTCCCGGACGTACGCGAAAAATGCGTTCGTCTGGCCATAGCTGGGCAGAAAGCTCTTTTACACGTATTAAAATAATATAAGTAGATTCATTAACGGTGGAAAATATGGGGGTTATTCGGGCACTTCTGGTGTTTGTCGTAGAAACAAACAACGAGTGAATCATTGACGTTGCAACTCCACAAACTACCATATTTTGTGACTTAATAGGGAGACATTACTAAACGCCAAAATACAAGCTTTATATTGTATGGGGCCAATGGGAACTCCATTTTCTCTGCAAAAATAGTGGAGGAACAGAGGTCCTCCTTGACTTGCCACCAGAGCTTTCTACTTAAAATTCATGAATCAAAATAAATGCCTACGTGTGAGTTTTGTAATTATATTATGGCAAATTATTTTTATTATACATTTTATCCAGAAGCAGGCACTCCGCTCCTCAAATCACCATTAGGCAATACAGCCCCAGTGCAACCTCCACAGCACAGTTTCAACAAACTAAGGGCACTCATGGGTCTTCTTGATAAAGGCCTGAACGAGCCGAAATGTTGATTAATTTGCAATAAAGATATGACTTTGATGTGCAGACCCATGAGTGCCGGTTTGTGGAGAAAAAAAAATATATGTACACACACAAAAAGCACCCTTCATTCCTAGAAGTGCCTACAGCTGACCAGTTTCGTAGACTTGGCATATCTCATAGCTTCTCCTTTTAGTCAAATGTCAGTACTGTCAAACACGTCAGAAGTGCACGGAGGCATTCAGTAACCAAGGGTACTAACTTTATAATGCTTAACTAATGTAGATCACAAAAACCCACAGCACTCACAAGCCCTGTCAGCCACCAGGGACAAATTATATACTTGCGGACAAATTAAAGACTTGCCATCACCGCACCCAAGCATCCTGTGATCTTTTAAGCGCTGTGCTCAGACAGTTCAGGGCCCTGGAAGGACTTGACTGTGTGATCAGTTTTTCCACCTATTGAAAATGACACACAAAACATTCCTATATCAGCCGCACACATCCACAAAGAATGTCTCTAAACAAATCACAGCACCGGGGTCTAGTCCATCATGGAGGAAACAGGAAATTGATTTTATCATGATATGAACAGAGACGGAAGAACTTGGCTAATGGAAAGTCTATAATGTATTGGATGAAGATAGGCTTTAAAGCCTAGATTGAGCTTCCAGGTTCTTACCCGATCCAGAGCAGATGGGGGCTTAGCTCTACCCAACTTCTTACTCTATCATAGGGCTTGTCACCTGCAGCGGGTAGTGGAGTGGACAAGAGAGGGATCTACCAAATTGTGGAGGGCGGTAGATCAGGAAATAATGGGAGTCCCGTTGGCGGTGCTCCCCTGGTTGCCACGGGGGCAGGGCGGGAGATTGGCCAGATCGTCCCCCTTTACTTGGGCTACTTATAAATTATGGCGGCTCTCCGCCATTAAAGCCGGCCTGACCTCCTTCCCTTCCCCTATGTCTCCGGTGATTTACAACGACGACTTCCCCCCGGGCTTAGACCCTCACCTCGGTCCGACGCCTGGTCCCGGTGTCGACGCCACGCTTCTCACACTTTTTAGACTCCAAAGGGCGCCGGCCTCTAACCGACCTGATGGGAGACAGACCGATATCCTGCATACATTCGTTCCACTATGCGCAGGTTGGTCACTTCTTGGACCGTATACCTCAACGGCACCAACTGGGGCGCCAGTTGACCACCTTTGAGGGGTTGTGTTGCCGTATGCGGCCTTTTTCTCATGGCCTCTCAATTCTTTACTCTCTATTGAGAACGGCGTCTTCGGACGTACCAACCCCCCTATATGGGAAAATGGGAATCAATTCTGGATCTAGTGCTGTCGGAGGAGCAGTGGTCCAAGATCTGTGACCTGACACACCATTGCTCCTCGTCCAGCAAGTCACAGGAAACCGCATACAAGGTTCTCAGCTTCTGGTACCACACCCCTGAATCCGCAGCCGCTATTGCCCCCTAATCCCCACACTGTGTTGGCGCTGTGGGGAGGAGATTGGCACAATGCTTCATATCTGGTGGGATTGTCCGATCATCCGACCATTCTGGGCCAGAATATACGAGATCCTCTCAAGATTTGTAGAGCCTCCCCCTACATTCTCCCCTGCGGCCTTGTTGCTTCATCACAATGAGTACTCAGTCTCCTCCTACAAGCGCTCCCTCGCAATCCGCATACTCAACACCGCGAAGGCCTTGATACCCCTATATTGGAAACAATGTGTATGCCCGCCTTTGTCCCTATGGTATACCCATATGGAGTAGCTTCATTCCATCGAAAGCATGATGTTCAGTGCATCCGATCGATTAGCACAATATTCCACTATTTGGTCTGTCTGGGTTCCGATATCTTCTTCCCATGAGGTAAGAGTTCTCTGGCAAGATCCAGAATAAGTGCCTATAAATTTCCTATATTGATTTTACCTCACCTCAGGGACTTCCCGAAAGCTTCTTCCGGTCCACACCACCCCTCCCCCCCCCCCTCACCTAAGTTAGTGTCTCTCAACTTTTTTTTTTTTTAAAAAAAATATGTAAAAATTTTATTTGAGTAAAGGTCATATAGACAGCAACATTAGGCCTCACAGGGCCAGAATACTCGGCAGAAAATAACACTGCTAAATGCAATGAAAATCATCCAGACATCAGCAATAAAAGCAAAATAAAATAGCATTGAAAATCAGCACCACATCATCGAAATGACGGCAATAAACACTAAAACATCTTAAAAGTGTACAATTCACGTCAGCGAGGGCATCAGTATAATAAAGCGCATAGTAATAAATGTCGGTTTAAAGCAAGAAAAAAGACCCCATCCGGGGGATCTTCGGCATAAATTCTATCAAAACGAGGACAGCAAGTCTACTACATAAGATATATAACGGGGGGGGGACAGCTCAAACGGGGGGGGGGTCTCTGTAAAAAAGAGAAGGCTCCGCACGTGCAAGGAGAAAAGGACGTCGACAGGGAGGGTGAAAAACAATAAGGGGGCAACTCGGCATAGGCCAAAAGTGTGACAGTCCCGACAAAAATCCATTGACCCAATGGGTCGTGGGAGGCCAAGGAGGAAATTAGTCACAAGGCCAGGGCACTCAAGGGAGTGTCTCGAAAGGGTCAAAAAGAAAACACAGATTCCATCTCCATGGTAGCACATAGCGAGGGGAGATCAAGGAAGTCCGACGGTGATACAAACACAAACTCAGGGTAAACTAGACATGGGACTAGCAATCAGCATAAAAAAAAAAGGGGGACACAACATCAGACAAATTAGGCAGTGAGGTAAAGTCGGGCACAGGGAAACAGCGAGCACTGCTACCGGAGAAAGTTTTGCCGTTCAGCCCAGTTCAGTCCCCGTCTCGTCTCAGGAGAGTCCTGCCCTGGATAATATTGGCCACGCCTCTGCCTGGGTCCGTGAGGACATGCAGAACGTTTCCTATAGACACTTCCAAGGAGCCCGCCAGACCCCAGCGATATCTGGCTCCCCTCAAGCGCAGAAAGGCCTTCACCTCCCTGAATCGACGACGTGCCAGTAGGGTCACAAGAGGCAAATCCCGGTACAGCAGGAGCTTCGATCCCTCGAAACGCACCACCTCCCTTGCTCCCGGGGCCGTCATGAGCTTCGTCTGAGTCGCCACATCCACTGCAATCGCCACAGCATCCCTTGAGGCATCAGAAGGGGCGGTCGCGGCCTTCTTTATATACAGTAGACCGAGGTGAACATGGCCGGGGTCTCCAGAGATGGACCCACAACCTGACTTCCCAAGCGATTCACATACTGGAGGAGGGTCGTCTCAGGAATCGACTCTGGAATACCCCAGATACGAATGTTCCGTCTACGGTGTCTAGATTCCAATGTCTCCACCGACCTAGACAGAAGAGCAACCTGCGTTCGTAATTCTTCCACTTGCGTCGCCAGGTGTGTATGTGTTGTCACCAACTCAGCAGATTGCACCTTCATCTCTTGAACCTGAGTACGCACCTCTGCTACCTCCGTTCGCATTGCAGTCACCTCTGCCCTCCACACGGATCGCTTTTCATCCATAAATTTGCGGAGGTCACACTTCGTGGATGGAAGCGTGTCATCACCAGCTATGCCATGATGGTCAGGGTTGCGGGTAAGCAAAGAGGGAGAGACAAGTATCGATCGCCTCGGAGATCCATCTTGACGGGGTCTGGTCGGGGTCCCCTGCACCAGCTTGGACTCTGAACAGCGAGAAACCGCTGGAGTAGAGTCGCCGTCCGAGGAAGAGGATTCCTCCCCAGAGCTCTGCTGCACAACAGCGGCAACCGGCTGAATGAGACTGGTCCTTTCCTGATCCACCGCCTGTAATTTGCGTTTGGCCTGGGCTCTCTTCCGAGCAGCACTGCCAGGTTTCTTCAGCATTGTCGTGGTAGGCGTTGCGGTAAGATCAGGCTGCCCACTTATTCCTCGTATAGGCCAGTAACAGTCTCCCTCATCCGATGATCCGGCGCCCTGCGGGAAAGTCAGTGAGGAAGCCCCAAGTCCTGAGGTAGAACCCTCCTGCAAAGCCTCACGAATGTCCCTCTGATGGGCACCTTCCGCCTGGGCCAGCTTCTGGATGGATTTCTTACTCATCCCGACGTGGTTGAGTCAGAAGCACGTGTCGTCACCAGAGCCTCCGTGGATCTTGCAATGGAGTAGGCCGCACTACTAGGCCTAGATGGAAGCGGTCAGGAAATGTGCCTGGAAATCGTTTCGGGGGGTGCACAGCTGCGGCAGACCACTGTCCCCAGCTATGAGTGTGGCAAAAGGCTAGCAGGAACCCAATAACTCCTCAATAAAACGGCGATAAAACAGCGGAGCTCAGGAACATGTGGCTGCTCACATCGGTGGTTAGCTCCGCCCCCGTGTCTTTCAACTTATGCTACGTACTATCCGATGTAATAACATGATTTATCTCTGTTGTTTTGGGTCCTGCGCGACCATCACATATTGCTTGCATATGGGAACCTGCGAGTTCCAAAATTGTGTTATTACTTGTTGATCTGAAAAATTTGAATAAACATATTTACAAAAAAAAAAGGCTTTAAATTCTGCATCTATTTAACGTGGGGGAAATTAGGTGGTCTTCCAATTCTATTGTAGGTCACTTGAAATCACCATGTTCATGAACACTGGAGAAAAAAGACACGACTGGTCAAACCAAGATGCCAGGAAGCTATGGGCTCCTAAAATCTGCCATCTGGCTCAGTTTCTGGATTATTCTAAACAAATCTATGGGCCGCTCTTCGATACCCAAGAATCCGGCTCCAAAAATTGTATTGCAGTCTCCTTTTTCGTACTGGCTCTTAACTTTAGATTTATTAGCAAGGCCCTATTCTAAGGAATGGTCACATCCATAAAAACACTGCCTTGGTCAACAGAGCACAATAATATGATCATTTTATCACGTCCTAGCATAGATCATTTATCAAATTTAGAAGCCAGAAATTGTAAGTGAACTTTGTGGTTTCCTTTGAAATTATTGTTTGCGCTTTCACAGAAAATATTAAATAATACTTTAACAGTCTCCACACATCCAGAGGGCAGGTAGCCACAGGCCACTTGGATTTGATCTCCAGCTCATATTTTTGGATTACTTTACACATACTCCTATACAAGTCTTGCCTGGCTACTAGAACTATATACATTGCGCTAAAATGTCCTTTCTGGCAATAAGGTTTTCTATAAATTAAGTGACATTTTGACTTAAACTACTTTGAAAAACATTTGAGAAAATAGTTACAAAGCAGAGAGACACTTATCTAGGTCATCTGTTACGGTCAATCAAGGGCTTTTACTAGAATATATTGAAAATTCAAGTATATCTTGGTGGCTTGCCAGTGGTCCTCTCAGAACGAAAAAAGGTATTCACTTTTTCTTTTGCTTTTCGGTTAAGTTACTTGTATTAATTACCCATTAATCATGTGACAGGAGTCAGGACTGCAATCTAGTTTCCCAAATCGACACGGATGTTTAATTTATGTTCCTATATCCATAAAGAGTGGTCCTATACAAACTCCTTGTCATCTTTTTGTACCAGATGGCAACTCTGTTGAATGTCTGTATTATGAAAGGTCATCCCAATGTAGCCACCATGACCACTTAAGTGGTCATGGTGACAATTCACTTTCCCTCCCCTTAAGCACTGGGACGGCTTTTAGTCAAAAGCTTTGATCACTGGTCCAACAAGAGGTAGCAAGGAATCTTGAAAAAGATTGCCTCTACTGGACAGGTCTTGGTCCTTAAATACATACATACATACATACATACATACATACATACATACATACATACATACATACATACATACATACATACATACATACATACATACATACATACATACATTGAAATGGCACTTGTGCACTGATTAACGAGTCATCCAATTTGGATTGAACACTTGGCTGTGTACATGCTAGCCATGGCATATCTTGGCATAAAGATTGCGATTAGATATAATCTCAGGAAAATTCTCGAAAAAAAGGCACCAGCATGACCCATCTTTATTAAGAGTATAATCTGCCTTTAAACTGAAGCATCCCACTGTTCATTTCCACCAATGAGTCTGCACAAATGGGGATTGACATGTCTAATCCGATAATGTAATTGTTCCTCTTAGATGATCTGCCAGACAATGGTTGGAATGGGAAGGGTGGAAGGGAGTTTATCGCAGATCTAAAACAAGCAAGGAGAGGTATTAAAGTTAGGTAGGTCAACCTGAGATTACTGGGCTGCTATTGCACTAAAGCCGTCATAGAAATAGACATGGGATAAACAATTTCTTCATGGCTGGGTATGCAAGGTTAGAAAAGTAAAAATTTCAAACCATGTAATATATAACCCTTATAATAAACCAGGACAGGATAAATCCAGGAGCCAGTAGCTTCTTAAATTCTGCGTCTTTCACTTACAGGTCAGGATTATTATACCTAAAGTGCGATTCAGGAGATTAGTTGAAGATTCACTGATTCAAAAGCTTTGATCACTGGTCCAACAAGAGGTAGCAAGGAATCTTGAAAAAGGCTTAGTTTCCTTCCCAAACTCTTAGTTTGGTGATCACACTATTCATGTGTGTTAATTGCAGCTCTTCATTATCATTTGAGGCTGAAGTTTGCATATCAGATCCCCAGGATTTGTGCAGAGCAGTGTCATAGCCGGAGCTATTTTGAACAAAAGAAGGCCCCCTTTCAATTAACTGAACTTTTATGCGGTCTTCAATCACCTCTAGCCAATATCCCACATCAATGAAACGATGTGGTGGTCAGAACTGAACATTATCAGAGGACTCCAAACGCTGGCAATAAACGTGACCAAGTTCAGATGTATTCTGGTTCGTAAACCTTTTAAATTCATCTTGTTCCAAGGATGATACTTGAGTTTGGGCATTTGCAGTATCAGTTCCATGTGCCAAAATATTATTACCAACGGAATTTGAGTTTTCATGAATTATCTAGTGCAGCAACTGCAAATTCACTGGAGCGGTCATCTTGGCTTTGCTGCTTGTGCTTACAAACCTTTGATGGCTCTGACTCTGGCAGATGCCGCACAAAAGGTTTCCATACTCTTCACCATAAAATGCATGCTTTCCATCTCTTTTACCTGCCTCTTCTCTGTACTCAGCTTTCTTTTGGCACGTTCTTTTAAAAAAGGAGCAATAATTTACAAGCTGAAATTATTAAAATCAACTGATAACTAAACATCAACCCAGGGTCCTCCCTGCAATGTATCTATCTATATATAAACAGTATTTATCATCACAATAGGATTAAGCCCTATGGGCTATCACACAAACCACGGCCCGTCCTGCAATGGGAACTTATAATTTATTATTATTATTTATTTTATTGCAGACTTTATACGATAGAATTTATTATCAATAGAATTAAGCCCCATGGGGTACCACAGTGTGATGAAATTGAATAGTACACTTCTTCCCACTCCCCTTTCGCCTCTCCATGCTCTGCTGCCGCTCGCTCCTCTCCCTGGTGATGAGTGCTCTGATGCCCTCCTCCTTGGTCCTCTCCCAGCTCTGCTGTGCTTGGCAATCCTGTCTCCCTGCTCTGCTCTCTGGCTGGTGAATGCTCGCTCTCCTCTTTGTCACCGTCACACACCGAGACTCCATCGTCCTCCCTCTCAGTCTCTCCCACTCCCAGTCAGTCCATATCGTGCGAGAAAGAAAATGGATGCCAATCGTATCAAAACATTACAATTTATATTGGCTGGACAAGCGAAGGTGGGGCTTAACGTGAAGATGGGTCATTCGCGCCAAGCTCCACCCTTGCCATCTCCTCTGGTCCCTCCCTCAGTGAGTGACAGACTGTCAATCTCAGACGATGGTGGAGTGGAGGAGCTTAACGTGAGGATCCAAGAAGACGACTATGCATCTTCACACTAGGCTCCTGCTCGAGTCTAAAAAGTTGATGAGACTCTGCACCCAGGAGCAGTATTCCATCCACCCTTCAGACTCTGTGCCAGCTACCACAGCAAGGTAGAAGTAGACTGAGCGAAGGCTGCCTGAGCCCCGAGGGGGTACATTGCTGACTGGGCTGATGGACGCCGAGTGCACAGCGCCCCCCCCCCACCATTCCTTTGCCAAGGGCAGTCGCACCATCAGCCCCCCAGTCGCTATGCCAGTGCTGCAGAGATAATCACTCCACAGCCAAAGGTTACATCACATGTTCTTTGACCCTTTTCACCATATACAGATGCAGCTGCAAGATTTAGAGAAGGCATGTCAAACTCCAGCCCCCATTATGCTTCTGAACTACACCATTATTCTCTGGTCATTTATTGAATTCAAAAAATTCTGTGAATTGTATGAATAAGCATTTGGGGGGGGGGCAGAGTCTGAGATTCCTGATTTACATAGTTTTCTTCAAACTACAATGCCCAGAACGCCGAATCCAATTCCAGGAGATGGAACAGAAAGACTGGCACATACCTAGCCTAAAAGATGGCTTCACTTGATGCTAATAGTTCTTGAATGGCTTTGGAGCTGGTCCCAATTGAAAGGTTTCAGCATTAATTAAACGCTGGTCGTAGCAGCAAGCAAACAAGGACATAGCCTGCAATGGATGATTACAGAGCTTCCAGTTTAGAGATCTTTTCTGAAATTTAGCCATCACTTGTGAGAACTCCCCCCCCCCAAAGAACAAAATAAAAACCCTACAAAAATATTATACACACATACACATCAGTACTCTTCATTTTCCATGGCCACAGGCAAACAAATGTCACATTTGAAGCAGATGGATTATTTGCTAACCACTGTAGTTAACCGTTGTTGCAACGATAAAATGTGCTGAATCCCAAAAATGTTCCATAGATTTCACAGGAAATTAGGAGCCAGGGGTAAGATTCTGGGCACCAGTGGCGACCTGGCTCTGTTGAGCCCTATGCCAAGGTCCTGCAGATTAACACCCACTCTAGCGATTGAAATAACATTGTTCTCTACAATGATATGTCGCGACGAAACACTAAAAAGATCTATACACTAAAATTTACATTTCCTTCAGCAAAAATTCAATATGTCCCGGGAGCCACGGTTTCTAAACCCATTACTGCTGGCATCAGGCTTTGAAATCTTTACAGGCCTCTGGATGTACTGGTTAATTGGCTTGTAAATGTAGGTTGGCACTTTACTGGCTAGAGCGTTTTACATATGTGTCGAGCCAAAATAAATAGTGTTTGATGGCGTTTGCAGACACAAATACGCGGGTCATAGCAGTCAGGTTCCCTGGAACAGAATGAGGAGCTGACATGGTTTATTGGTGAAATCGCTCTTTGAAGAAACACCAACAATAGACCTACTCAACAATCAGTTGAATCATAGGCCCTCAGGTTAATAGAGGTCCGACACGTGACCTTTCCAGCTACCACCATGAAAGGGTTTAATGTTACGCGACACACAAACTTTAGGACAATACAGTCTACTGTTCAGATAGATTGCATGAGGTGTGGCGTGTAGCAAAATCCAGATAGCATGCATCTTTAGGCTACAAAACCTTTCTCGAGTTGCTTTTACAGAGTTTCCCCAATTACATTTACTGGGAAATGAGATGACTCCAGGGCACAATTGTTATTCGTATAAACGCATTATAAAATATATATACATACTTCCTAAGGCCCCATTCACACCTATGCGTTTTAAAGCGCATTCCTGCGCGCTTTAAAACGCATGAACAGGGAAATCCCATGTTTTCCTATGGGACCCGTTCACACCTGGGCGTTTTAAAGCGAGCAGGAACGCGCTTTAAAACGTCCTGCGCCCAAAGAAGTCCGGGAGCTTCTTTGGGGCGTATAGCAGCGCGTTCGCAGCCATAGACATTTTTTCATATTGCGCACGTTGGAAAAACGTGCAGGTGTGAACCCAGCCTAAGGCATGAGTTTCTAAGATCTTTTAAAGCTATGTTGTGTTAAATGATCTCAGGAGCACCATTATGAAAAATGCATGTTCAGGTTGAGTGAAGCCATTCTGATTTTGTACGTTACATGTTGAGGGATGACCACCCCAAAATGGAGATCAGGCAGGGACTTCAACTTAGGTGCCCATAAATCCCTCAATTGGTTTCTCCGGTATCGCCACTGTAGTGCTGCAGTAGGAATTGATAAGCCCAAAAGAACACCCCTTGGTGCAATAAATCACAAAATAATCTAGGGATTAAAAAAAGGCCAAATTCCAACTCACAAGAGCTGAGCCTCTATTGGCTCCGTCACAATTTGCACGGGGAAACATAAGGAGTTCCCCAAACCTCATTTTTCCCGGATCAGTAAGGCAGACAGCAATCAAGTTAAAGTAAAAACATTTGTTAGTTTAAAACAAACAGTTTATATCTACCAGGACGCGTTTTGCCATTAATGGCTTCCTCAGCTGGAGGGCTTTGGCCCTTTTAGCGCCGTGTTGTATCATCCTTATCCATTTGCTATCTAGGTTTAAAGAGGAACCTCCGTTTGCAACATCCAGCGAGTGGTTAGGGCACTTGTATCCAGTGGGCGCTTCACCCTTGTTTTGTTAACGTTTAACGCTTTGTGCAAAAATTCACGTGTTTACAGTGTATTTTTGCGTGAAGAATGTAATAGAGCCCTGTATATGTATACTTACACTCGGCTAACTCACCACCTAGCGAATAAACTCATCTGCTCAGATAACAGTATAAAACAGCTACATTGCAGTGGGAGGGTGACTGTGTGGATCAGCTAGCACAGCCGTCATGTAAGACTGGTTTTAGATGAATGCTCAGTTTGAGTCTACCTTTACTATGAGGGGCCTTGAGGGGGGACTCTTCCTCAGAAAACATTGTCCATAATACCAGTGAACACAAGAATGATGACTGAGAATTTTTCTTCCTTTTTTTGTTGCTGCAAGTCCGAAATAAAATCTAAAATATTTTTTTTTACATCATTTATAAATGCTATTTTTTAATTAAAAAAAAATAAAAACGTATTGCCCAAGTCAAGTCAAAAGATTTTCCACAACCCAAATACAAATATAGATGCATGGGTACTTCAAGACTATAAAATTCAACTTGTTTCAGCGAACAAACCAAGAGGGGATATTATACAGGGCACTGGGGAAAAGATTCACCTATGTAGTCACCAATGCCCATACATTTTCTTTGAAAAATGTCCAAAACCTCTATTCTGTTAAGAAAATCGCCAACTTAAAAGTTTGAAGAAGTCCTTGTGAGCGCACCTTATCATGTAATAGACACACGTCACACTAGACCAGGGATGCTCAACCTTGTCCCTCCCGAGGTTTTGGAATATTTTACAACATTCTCTGTTGAAGGTATGAGTGGCTGAGCATCATGGGAGATGTAGTTTCCAATCATCTGGAGAGCCAAAGTTGAGCACCCCTGCCTTAGTCACACAGCTTGGCAAAGTATCATAAAGAAAGCAACATAGCACATGCACAATTATTATACTGCAGTATGTGGAAGAAGCCCTGCCTCCATGCTGGATTGTTCTCAAGAGGATGTTTATAACGGTCTCGCCTTTAAAAATATAAAGAGATAATTGCCAGATGTCAAAGGAAAGACCAACACATCATAAACGACAGGACACGACACTCGTTAGGTTTAGGAACATACAGCTGCATGAGAAATGACTGCTAGGCCTCATTATCAAAGTGCAAAGTCCACAGACAAGACTTAAAGTGGATGATTAGCCCCTACCTTTCATTAAAATGTTATATAGAACCCCTTGAGCATCGCTCACTGATTAGAACATGGCTTCTGTTGGTGGGTAAATAAAGACTTGGGAATATACTATGGGCATTTTATGGCAAAGATAGTCAAGATTCAAGACACAAAAGATAAAAAAAATTTTTTTATAAACAGTGTATTTTTCTAACCGTGTATAAAATTACCTTCGGCCGGTGGATGTCTGGTATAGAGGAAACATGATTGAATATTTTGTTTTAGACTTGAGCCCCGTCATCAAGATCTCATTTACAAATACTCCAAAATATAAAATCCAAAACACTTCTGGCCTGAGGATTTTGGGTAAGGGATTCTCAACCTACATCTTAATTCCGAACTAGTGGAAGCCCTGTAATAGTACGGGTATCTCACCTGGTTTTATTGCGCTTTGGAGAGGTTTTTAAATCTTGAAGGTTTGTGGCAATTCTGCATCGAGGAGACCTGTCAGCACCATTATTCCAACAGCATGTGTTCACTTTGGGTACAAATATAAACCCACCAGTTTGCCTCTTCGCTAATAAGCAGCATGAGGATATGTGGTTGTTTAGAGAGCAGCTCTAGGTTTCATGAGGTAGGACCCACCTGTCCCAGAGGTGCCATGACGTGGCGGGTGGGCTTACACTTTAATGGCCATTTAAGTAAACCAAAACCTCTGTTTTGTTTCGCATGGAGCTACAGTCGTAAGAGAAAATGCCCTTTTTTCTTGTTATGTTTTATACGTGAAGTGGGCTGGATACTTCTGGTCTACGCAGCCACCCTGATAGGGCATATATGTATATTTTGTAGCATCCCCAGCCAGATTACTATTGCTGATGCCTCTTTTCGTGTTTTCTTTTTAATCCCAAAGTGGAATTATTCCTGTTGAGGGTATAAAAATAACCCATTAGTTTGCCCCTTAGCCGATAAGCAACATGAGCATATGTGGTTGCTTGAAAAGAAGCTCTTGGTTTCATTAGGTAGGACCCACCTGACCCATAAGGTGCAGTGACATGGCTGATGGGCTTACACGTTAATGACCATTCAAGTAAACCAAAACCTCTGATTGTGTTTTGTTTGGAATGGAGCTACAGTGGTAAAAGCAAATTACAACCTTCTTTCTTGTTATGTTTTATACATGAAGCAGGCTGGATACTTTGACACTTTGTGTCTGGCATTTTTGTAATGCTCCCAATATTTCACCAGTAAAAATTTAACGACTCACTGAAGTCTCGAATGATGGTTAGCATTTTCAGTATTGTTTAAATTAAGGCAAGTACGTTATTTTTTTCCCACTGCATACTTAATAGATTGCAGTATAGTGTAAACATAACTTTTCTAAGCACCGTGAAAACAAATAAATTGGTGTCTTTATTCCACTGTTCCCCTTATTGAGGTGGTCTGAACCAAACCCACAATATGTCTGAGGCATGCCAGTATATGTCTTCTTAACCACATGCTAACACTACAACATGTCAAGACACCCAGGAAGTAGATGTGAGGAGAGGACTTTGACTGGAATCAGACTATATTCCCATCGTGTTGATATTCCAGGAGGTTATAATTAGGAAAACACTAGAGAGACTTAAAACTTTATAATGATATGAAAATACGGATTATTCCAAAAACAATGCGAAATGTTCTGTTCTAGAGAAGGGATGGGTCCGAAACTTCCCTCCAGTCTTCCATTTGTGGCAGCTTCTAAAAAGGGAGCATGTTGTAATTATACGTCCTTTGTCTTTGACACAGGACCCTGTAATATTCAGACTGTATGGTTTAAGTTAAAAAAAAAAATGGTGAATGCAATTACCACTTGGAAAAGGTTACCCATTAGTGTCAGAGTGCATTCATTTCAAAACAGATTAAATAGGGACACTCTAACCACCCTGGAGATTTAATGAACTCAGACAACTGAATGAACAGGTGAGCTTCCCCTCGCCCAGAAAGCTGTCAATTATACTGAGCGAGCTTATTAACCTTCCAGGGTATAAAGTAGAGAATACTCAGCTCTGTACATTCCAGACAACCCAATGTTGCCTGAGACAGAGCCATTGAATCCTTTGACAGGAAGGGGGATATTGGGGGATCGAGACAGGTTAATACCTCCATTTGTCTTCTCCCTCACCTATTTGACCTTACAGTGTCACTTTAAATAGAACTAAGAAGCCTAAAAAGTGGACAAGAATGAACACACACACCTGTGCAAATAAAGAGATTAAAACATATTTTGCATTAAACTAGGACTGAAACAACTAAAATCGATAATGAGAATATAGTTGACAACTATTATCATTATCGATTTGTGTACAGCACACAGTTTAGAAGCAGATTGCGTTCAAGGTTAAAACCTCAGATTCTGCTTCGTCTTGTGCCACCACCTCTACCTGCCTGTCACCCTCTCTTTGGTCCAGTCCCTTCCTACAAACTCCCTTCCACACTCAGGTCTGGTCTTTTGCCTAAACCCACTCACACTCACACTCTGGTTAAGACCCTTGCCCAAACGTACTCCCTTTCATCTCTGGACCCTCCTCCTGCTCAGTTTGTTCATAAAATTATTGTAAAGGTACACTCTAATAAGCTAAAGTGGTCAGGCTGTGTGGAGTGCCCCTCTTGCTCACCCTGATTTCATGCTGACATGTCTGAGCGCTTGTATCCGCATTTGGGGAGAAAGCAGACATGGGCTTAAGCTGCGTACCCAGCATCAATCCATTACGGTGACCAGGAGCTTGTGTACATTGTGAGCGAAAAGTACGCAATTAACATATGGCTTTATTTTATCCACTGAATCGATTAGTTGGGCAATTATTTTTTACGATTACTCGATAATGAAAATAATCGTTAGTTGCAGCCCTACATTAAACCTGTTTCAAGACTCAGGGTGTTCATTTTTTCAGCCATCACTTAAAATGATTATTACCAAACCTGTGCTTCCAGTATGTGGCACGGATAGGTTATATTGTCATAAAAACTACATCTGAACAGTCTATATTTTACTTATACAACCGCTTCAAGGCATAGGAATATAAAAGGTTACATAAAATTTTACAAAACAAAAGAGAAAAAAAAAGAAAAAGTCCAACAGCTGTACCACTATCATAACATGAAATCTGTATAGGACGTTCGTTTGAACAAGTTACAAATTCTGAGCTTTACGGATCATTTTTTTCATATGTATATGGTCGCCATTTAATAAATGTGAATAGAAATATAAATTGAATTGTATCTGTCTGCATAGGAGAATAATCTCAATACTGGAAAAAAATATCTGTGGTTTTGTACGGAAACCAGCAATAGGGAGGAAAAAAAAAAAATCTAAAATATTGGACACAATGGAGCTAATCTTTCATGAACATCTTAAACAAGAAAAAAAAACAGTTCCCTTCTCAGCTTGATCTATAAATAAAATCAAATGTACATCCAGGACACTGTTGGCTTCTTGTGCTTTTATTCAGCCCTGTCATCATGTGACACATGGAGCTTGATATCTGGGACAGGCTCCTCTCACGGATGCTGGAATTTCCTCTCTACTGTCCAAGGTTTCCTCTACAAATCTGAAGGACGCATTCAACTCTCTGTAAAAGGGCCTGTCCCTTAGGTCCAGAACAAATATAAAAAATTTTCCTTCAATAACACCCGCATATTCATGCCGAGGAAGTCACTGGATGACCATATAAAAATAAAAAAAATATCACAATCTACAAATGTTTCCTTCGAAGAAAATACACTCAAAGTTGTGAAAAATATTTTATTCTTTGTAATAAAATGCGGTAAAAACCCACAAGCACTTGGGTGGGGTTTGACAAATGCAAGGGCCGGGAAGCCACTTACGCCTAAATTTCTGGATTTTTTTTATTCTTCCTACACAAATCTATAAGTACAAAACTTTGCCAGACTCCTAAAAAGGTTTGGGGCATCCCTAGATTTTCTGTAAATGGAGCAAGCTTGTACAATTATCTACATGGAGATCTCCAATAACAGCCAGTCATCTTGGTGCATTTTAGGTTGGGCATCTCCAGGAAACCCAAAGGCCACATCACAATTTTTTTGTTCACCAGAAAGATCTACAACCACAGAACACTGCTCAGAACCCATAAAACCTAAGTTGAGGTTACCCAGCAGGACATTCTTCATTTCAGGGGCAAATAGAAGTACTACTGGAGGTCCATCACAAGGAACTGAATTCTGCGACTGGAAGCTAATGTGGAGTCTTCCACTGACCTGTAGAACATACTTGTTCAAGCGCTGCTGGGAACACAACGATGTGGGAAGGTTATTTGATTTACTCAGAGAAGACTAGCCTGTTAAATGTGCCACTACAGAGTTTGTAGGATGAATCATAACACAGACGTCCATAGACTCTGGTATGTTATGTTCCTCCTACTCAATATATTGAGCTCTTCACTGCCCACTGGCCATTTTAATCTGGTCTACATGACTGTTGATTCACAGAATGAGACAATAAAGAACCACTACAAGAGCAACAAGTAGGCCTCAAATGGTTAACGTTTTAGTGCTTTTATAGGAAAGAGCTTAAACACATGGTCTTAGGTTAAAAATATTACACATTCTTTAGCATGTAGTTACCATTTTGTAACACATTTCCAGAGCATCTCACAACCTACTCTGTGGGAGCTGCCATTTTTATATCCTCTTTGGACTGGGACTATACTTATTCATAAGGGTATGCAGGGAATAAAGAACTAGGGCTATTCCACAAATTCTGAAACCAGGAGCATCTCAAAAACATGATCCGTCTGCCTATCAAATCAAATCATGCCAGGCCTTATATAGGACTTTAAGATGGCCTTTCACATGGAGCAAAGGTAAGCATGAAGATGCACTGAAAAGGTGCATTGCCTTATAAAAAATGGACAGTTGGGCTTCAACTAACAATTATTTTCATAAAATCGATTAGCTGGCTGGTTAATCGGATATAAAAAAAAAAGTAAAAATTTTTGTTTACTTAAAATGGCTGCTATGTAAAATTCAATCCCTCCCTTCCCCCTTTTTTCTTGCACAATATGCGTATTGTACATAACCTTCATACGTACAGTATCTCACAGAAGGAAGTATGCCCAATTAGCCATTTCCCGCCAAGGTGTCATGTGACTCGTTAGTGTTACAAGGTCTCAGGTGTGAAAGGGGAGCAGATGTGTTAAATTTGGTGTTATCACTCTCACTCTCTCATACTGGTCACTGGAAGTTCAACATGGCACCTCATGGCAAAGAACTCTGAGGATCTGAAAAAAAGAATTGTTGCTCTACGTAAAGATGGCCTAGGCTATAATAGCATTGCCAAGACCCTGAAACTGAGCTGCAGCACGGTGGCCAAGACCATACAGTGGTTTAACAGGTCAGGTTCCACTCAGAACAGGCCTCGCCATGGTCGACCAAAGAAGTTGAGTGCACGTGCTCAGCATCATATCCAGAGGTTGTCTTTGGGAAATAGACGTATGAGTGCTGCCAGCATTGCTGCAGAGGTTAAAGGGGTGGGGGTCAGTCTGTCAGTGCTCAGACCATACCCCACACACAGCATCAAATTGGTCTGCATGGCTGTCGTCCCAGAAGGAAGCTTCTTCTAAAAGATGATGCACAAGGAAGCCCGCAGTTTGCTGAAGACAAGCAGACTAAGGTCATGGATTACTGGAACCATGTCCTATGGTCTGAAGAGACCAAGATAAACTTATTTGGTTCAGATGGTGTCAAGCATGTGTGGTGGCAACCAGGTGAGGAGTACAAAGACAAGTGTGTCTTGCCTACAGTCAAACATGGTGGTGGGAGTGTCATGGTCTAGGGCTGCCGGCACTGGGCAGCTACAGTTCATTGAGGGAACCATGAATGCCAACATGTACTGTGACATACTGAAGCAGAGCATGATCCCTCCCTTCGGAGACTGGGCCGCAGGGCAGTATTCCAACATGATAATGACCCCAAACACACCTTCAAGACGACCACTGCCTCGCTAAAGAAGCTGAGGGTAAAGGTGATGGACTGGCCAAGCAGGTCTCCAGACCTAAACTCTATTGAGCATCCTCAAACAGAAGAAATAATAATAAATAATATATATATATCAGCTTAGTTTGAATAGGGCCCTCATCCCCCTCAAACCCTGAAAAGAGTTAAAGAATGCGGTAGCCACGTTAATGGGAAATATACAGCTAGAGTTGTATATTGTGAGTATATTGTGAAACCCTCTGGAAGCACAGAATCCCACTTTGAAACTTGCCATTCACAGCACGCACAACATACCAAATCCTCCCACTGTACAGAGTAGATTTGTACTACAGAATATTTTCCAGCAAAAAAAAAAGTGAGAAATTAACTTAAAGTTTATCCACAAATCACGTGTTTGTGTAGATCTGTCATCTATTAAAACTAGCGTTTATTTTTTTATGTTAACTTTGAGCTGAGCACACATGATTAAATCAGACATAAATGGTATTATTGTAGTAGCGAAACACACCATTTCCCGATAAGAGTTTGGCCCCAGAGTATCAAATTGGGAAAGTCGACTTAACATTTGTTAGAACAGCAGCGCAAATGGTGTGTCCAAAGGTGTATGGTCACGAATTAAACTTCGAGTAATACTCTGCGTCTCCGTGAAAGGCATGGGATGTAAACACCGACTAAAAGCCTGGATAAGCTCATCGCCAGAGGAGTTGTTCCGAGAAGACATTTCTACATCGTAAAAGATAAGGGATGCATGCATCATCGTGACTGCATTACATTAAGTAACATCTCTATATCTGCAGCACCGCTAAGGTTTAATCTCAGAGCAATCATCTAGTAGAATTATAAAGAAGCTAAACAATCCACTTACTGGCCTCTTACCTTACAGTCAAAGGTTTTTGACATGTTCAATATGTCTAATAATCATGGGCATACATGGAAACTTCGCATTAAAGTCAGCTTTGTAGACACATAGATGAGGGAGCATGCTTTAGAGTAGACTAGAATGTATTATGGAAGCAGTAGGATTTCCACTTTTGAAGGGGTAGAACACCTAAAGTATGGAGATCACTTTAAATTCACTGATGCCAACCATAAATTGACACTCTAGACAGTGTGACTACCTCATGACTAGTCACAGTGCCCTGAGCCTTCTTCGACCATCTCCCTCCCCAGGGGGTGCACTTTGAGGACTGATGCAGCCCTCCAATTACATGGGCTTAGCTCCTCCAAGAAGTTCATATCAGCGAGAGCTGACATGAGCTTCCAGGACAAAGAAATTGGAAGTAAATGGAGTCCCACCTCCCTCCTAGCCAGCCAATGGTTTGGCTGGATGCTCACTGGAGCTTCCAGCCCTGCCAAGGCCACAAGAAATGGCTTGCAAGAAGCCAGCACGTCACATCGAGAGGAATGGTGAGCCAATACAGTTTTGGATACAATGATTTTTAAAATGATCTTTATAGTTAAAACAGGAATAAGAATGCAGAGGACACATGGAGGGGTTAATGCTTAAAACATCTGTCCCACTTACATTTAACCCTTAAGAGTCTCTTTTTAACCACTTCCGAACTGAACTGCACACGCACAACGCACGTGGCAAACGGACGCAAGAACGTAAAACCGCTAGACGGACAAGCAGAGTGTGCCACGTCCGTGTAGCGTTCTGTGTGAGTGATGAGATGTCATACGCAGCGCATTTGCGACGTCCAGCACCTTGATGCACACAATGGCTTTTCATAGCCTTTTCAAATTTTTATCATTTTTCATATTAATTTTGTTTCCCATAATTTCCTTTTTTTTTTCCTACATCCGTCAAGAAAAACGGATCGTGTGGTGTCTACATTATCTTCCGTCAGTACGTCCGTCGTGCATGCGCTCTGACTGCGTTCGTCTGACATTAGCCTTAGGAGCCAGATCTAAAAGAATAAGAGAACATGGGATTTATATACATTCCATATTCTCAATTCTATGACTTTTTGGTAAATGGCTTTTAAAAAAATCATACTCCATTACTCTGCTCATTAATATTGGTCACTTCGTACTCTTGATCGAATAAGTCTGCAGTCACGGTACAAAATTAACCCGATGTACATCAGGACCAGGTGGCACTCCATGGAACACTATAAAGGGTCTCTGGATGTGGTGAAAAGGGAATAATCACATTGTGAAAGCAAGACGCTCATACAATAACTTTACAGGTCATCTGATGACCCTTACAAACCTATGCACTGTATGGATCTGGCACACCATGACATCATTAGAATGAACTCCAAAAAAAATCTGCGCTCGAGAGAATCAAGTTCATCACTGACAGAACAGTCTCCTATTCTTTCAGCAGTCACACAGAAACACTACAAGGGAGATTTAGTCAGACGAGGAGGATGAAAAGAGATCAAAATGCCACGACATGATTCCAAGAATGCAGCAGTAAAAACCACAGAAATCCATGCAGATCAGGACAAATAAAAAAGTAGTATTATTCTCGTGGAAAAAAATAAATGATGTTTCAATCAGCATTTTTCTACCGCATTAGCTTCTTATAATTTCATTTGCCTTGTGTTTTCTCTTCGTATTGATCTTGTTTACATTGTAAAGTCTAAAAGTAAAAACACGGATGTCGAATGGGTTTGCCCCTAAAGCCAACATCTTGACAGATGTTGATCACCTACAATTCCCAGAAGTCTTTGAATGCAACAGAGAATAAAGGGAGTTGCAGTTCAGAAATATGATTTGGGGGGGGGGGGGACATCGTAGGACCTCCCTGCTATAGGGGTTATTCAAATTGGAACCTGCAATGACTCTAAACATCTTCGACAGTAATGATGGCTGAACTAAAACTTTGAAAGCTGCGGCCAACTATGGTGGGAGCTCCTTAAAGAATTCACTGTTCTTGATCGACCATAGTTCCCGGACGTTCGCTGAACTAGATCTTCTGTTCTTTAAATGACAGAATTGTCAGAACCCTTATAATTATATTGATTTAATGGCATTAACCAAGCGATTTCCAGTTCCTAGAAGTTACTTTGTGTCAGGCATACAATGGTCCGGCTTCCAAAGGAAATTGCCTAAAATATTGGCTCTATGGCAGTTATTTATTTATAAAGTATTTTACCAGGAAGGATACATTGAGATTTGTCTGGTTTTCAAGTATGTCCTTAATTTCTTTATCCGCAGCATCCGTTTTTCTCTAACTCATGACTGGGAGCATTAACACCCTCCTCGCATGCCACAGATACGTAATCAAAAGTGTACATACAAACAAAGTGAGAGTCAACCAGTGAGAGTGCTGAAGACTTTAAAAATAGACAACGAGCAATAAAATGCAAAACTATTTTTTTTTTTTATATGTTTGGACCAAGAGGTGGAAAAGACTGTTCATTGTAAGTCAGAATGCACTTCACATTATTTCCATAAAAAAACCAAGCCACAAGAATGTTCCTCCTCCTCCAGTGCACACGCTTGTAGCAGAACACGCAGACTGTGTCATATTTCACCAAAGAAGAAAAAAGAAAACACAACCTGATGATCTTCAATTTAAAAATCCCACCATAACAAATCAAACAGGCAGATCCTCGTCCTCTCAAAAGTAAACAGCCAGGGAAAGCCACCACACATCCCATGTCAAGACAATCAGAAACCGACAGAGAAAAAAAAAAAAAAAACACACTTGTTTTAATACTTTTAAAGTTATAGCGATGCTTTTCATCCCTCAAGAATTGAGCCGGCTTCCAGCTTTGGAGTCGTGATTGACATTGCGGCTTCCAAAGTGATTCTGCTGCCAAGTCAAATTACGCCGAGCAACAAAGCACAGGCCTCCTTGAACCGCGTTAATTACCGAATTCCACAAACAAATATCATCCCTTTGTGCTCTTCAAATGCAAATATATATAAAGAAAGTAATGTTTTTAAATAAGCCTGATTACACAGCAACATATCATCTAATGTTAGGAGAATAATATGCTCTATATAAATAAATTTGGTAAGAGAGACATTCATCGCCAATCAAAGCAATTATGCATTCTATAGGACTGGGCTGTATGACCTTGAAACCCAACTCAGACCTTCCTCTGGTGGTATAGCATTAAACAGGAGGCGGCCAGCCAGGAGGAGGACTGATAATCATCTTTTGGGAGAGGTTCTATCCAATTCAATAGAAATATGTATACTGTAAAAATGAACAAAAAGCCCCCCATTTCAACCTGCATCACCTTGAAATCTGCTGGATGGAGTAGAGGTGGTATCACTGCTCTATAACTGGAGACCCAGGTTCAAATCCAGCAAGAGCACCTCTCCAATAAGTGTCCATGGGCAAGACACCTAACGGTACATATTCGCCACGAGGACATACTTGAAAACTAGAGAAATCTCAAATGGTAAAATACTTTCTCAAAAAACATTCACCGGAGTAATGGATTAACTAGTGATCATAGAGACCGGAGAAAGTTTTCCAAGCTCTATTCTTCATCCAAATTATTGCACCCAACAAACCGAGAGCCCTGGTCCATGGTTGCCATTAAGATACCTACAGGAGACATGACAAACAACATCTCCAGTAGTTCTCTTAAATGGTAGGTTGAGAATAACGAGCAATTCAAAAGGTAGCATGTTCTTCTCATCTGGAGATGGCATTTCTGTAAGAAATAATGACTCCTAAAAGCTGGTGTTAAGTGATTCTGCTTTTGAAAAAAATCACTCAACACTATGAAACACCCCCCCCCATAAATCACATACTCGCATATTATCTCACGGTGGAGGGCAGCACGATGCACCGCTTCTGCTCACCAAGTGCAGAGCGAGACTGGGAACAAACAGTTCCCAGTCTCCCTCAGATTTTTCCACAGCTCCTGTGCCATCTTGCAGCTGGAGGAGCTGGGCTCCATGGAATCCTTTGGACTCCAGGAGGAGATGCTTGTGGCAGTGTAGCCGTATCAGGCTGCCCTGTGCTTCCTTCCAGGCCAGGCACTTTAAAAGGGAAATGGTAAGGAAAGGCAGCAGGCATAGATTTTCTTTACAGTATCCCTTTTAGCAGCGAATTTTGAATAGGGGCCTGGCAGTTTTATCAGAATTATATTACATATATGCAGATAATACATTATCCGAGCATTATGTACTGCTAAAATATGAGTTTGTATAATAAAAAGGACCATTTTGCAAATTTAGTGCATTATTGCGGAAAAACGTAAACTAACATTAACAGGCAGAGAAGATAGATCATCTGCAAGTTATCCTAAGGAGCAGCATTCTCAAAAGAAAAAGATTAAAATATGGAAAATTGTGACTTTATTCCGGCTGAATTCGAAGTGAACTCATCTTACCAAGGAAATTAGAGAAGTCACAGACTAAATTCAAATTAAAAAAATAAACATGAGACTCTATATTAAATTTGTATAGAGTTGTGAGGAATTTCTGGAGAAATTAGGACGGAATCGAGAGACAATGATAACACAACCTGTTGCTTTTCAGTGCCTTATAAACCCACCCCTGGCACTCACAGTGTTAAAGAAGACAAGAATTCCCAGGCCAGAGCGATCAGACTCACAACCCAACTCCCTCAGATTCCAAAAGGTGAAGGAGTGGAGGGATTAGCGGTTAAATCCTGAAAATTGTATGTGTGTGGGGAGGTTGTCGTTACACATCTGGGCTAATAGTCTCCATAACACTGTGCAGGAATGTGCAGGTAACACAATCAAATCTATAAAAATTATGAAGTGATTAAAAGAGAGTATATCTGCTACTATCTCTCACCCTCCCAGTACCACACTCCAAGACCCTGGTGACTGTTACCTTATGGAAGTTGATGGATTGTTGGTCAGTCATATATTGGACAACATAGGTTTATAAATAAATTGTGGAAAGTAATATTAGGAGGCATAAAGATTAATGTTAACAGTTCTGAACAATCTCCCCAGCAGTCACAGCGCTTGACCATACAAAAGGCATTGTTGAAGGCTGGTGTGCCACCTTCTATCGGCCTTTGGCGGGTTAGGCTACATCTACTGTTGACCTTCACACCCTATCTTGGTACCCGTTAATTGCTGCCAAGCATCACCCAGTGGCCCTTCCTATAATACCAGAGCATCATATAGGGAAATAATACAATGATATCAGAACATCACTTGTTTGAGCAAAAGATATGAGATATGCATTGCAAAGTCCTTGGCCCAGTTCATCCAGTAATATTTTTCGCTAATTCAGCACTTCAGAAATCAGAACAGACTATCCTTTCTGATCAACCAATAACTGGCCAGTTTTAGCATTATTCTGCTCTTTGGAAGCTGCACTCCTCTGCTTTCTGCCAATGTTCATTTTGCCCTAACACCCATAACTGGAGCCAAATGCATTTCTATGACAAAATTAACAATACTATATACTGCTAGGGGTATGTTAGCCTAAAGACATCCCGTCTCGGCATATATATCAGCAGGACTGAGTGGAAAGCCAAGAGGGCTTCTCCCCAATTTGAGACAACTTGAACCATTCATTCCTGCCAACAATATGTGGGAGAATCAGGTTTCACCAGTGCATGCAGAGGACATCCAGCTATGCGCTTCTCCTATCCTATTGGTGGAGTGGGAGGCCATCCTCGACACCTCACTAAGACTAACCACGGGTGTCCTGATTAAAGAGCATTCCTACAATACTCTAACCCACTGGTACCTAGACACAATATGAGCTATCATCAGTATTCTACTTGGAGACTGAGGCTGCTTTGGTTTATCCCATAGCGGAATGTCATGTTATTTTTCCCAGATTCATTGCTTTTTTGCTCCATAGCAATATGTACTCCTTCACCCGGTACCCAACAGGATACTTATTGGTACTAAACTACAGTGTTACGTCTAGGATTCATCATTATCCCCATAGCGACCAAAAACGTACAAGGTACATCCTATGAAAACGGTCACTTAACGTACTAGGGCGTACCTTATACATTCTTTCCTTAGGGGCCCTCCCTCCCTATATTTCACCTTTATGGCCGAGGTCCCACGTGGTCTGACGTCAAGGAACTCAGACCACTGGTTTTATACCCCAGCCATCACGTTGATGTCAGTTTCATTATGACGTCAGTTTCAGCCCTCCCCTGTGGGATCCTTTGGAGTCGAGACGGGGTGATACCAAAACATGACCATTTAAAAAAAAAAAAAAAAAGTGGTTTTTTTTTAAACTTTATTAAGGCAGCACTATTGTTCACGTTTCAATTATAATGTGAACAATGATGCTACACTTAGAGGTGAAATGGAGCAGAAGTGAAGGGGTTAAAAAGCAAAAACATTGGGTATTTCTAAACTCGGGACAAAATTTAGAAACTATTTAGCCAAGGCCTTTTGGCGGTTGTAGATTTTGGGGGTAAAAGATCCAAAAAAGTGTGTTTTTTCCATAATATTTCAGAATTTTTTATAGTTAATTAGAAGACATCAGGGATGCACCGATACCATTTTTTTAAGACTGTGTACAAGTACTGATACTTTTTAAAAGTACTCACCGATACCGAGTGCCGATGCGTTTATTTAATGTCATGTGATGCTTTTCAATAGGAACAGACCTTATATAAAATGCCCCCAGCTCTCACTGTCCCCAGCTCTCATATTGCCCCCAGCTCTCCCTCCCGCTCTGCCAGGCTCGTCTGGCTTCTTCATCCTTCGAGCAGCCGCCGGCAGAGGCTGTAGCCAGGCCGCTCGTTAGGAACCACGCACAGCCGCGGTCTCGTGAGATCGCGGCGTTTACGAGATCTGGTGGATCCCAACGAGCGGCCGGTCTACAACCTCTGCCGGCGGCCCCTTGAAGGAAGACGATGCAGGAGGAGACTTGCAGTGCACCGAACACTGCCCCAATGAAACCATCTGGCAAGCCAGCCCAGCACTGGCTTCCGGTATCGGGGGCCCCAGCACGAGTACCAAGTACTCGTACAGTTCCCGGTATCGGCACTGATACTAGTATCGGTGCATCCCTAGAAGACATGATGACAATAATGGTATCTTTTGGAAGTCCATTTAATGGTGAGAAACAGTATATAACATGTGTGGGTTCCATAAACGAGTAAGAGGAGAATTGGAGGTAAACCCAAACAGCGCAGAAATGTAAAAACAGCAGTGGGTACTTTCGGACAGACAATGGTAAAACAGTCCGGTCTCTATGGGGTTATATGTCGAAGCTATGTTTCAAATATGAGCAGACGGCGGTCCAGATTTGAAAATTTATCAAACAGAACTTGAGAGCAAAAGATGGTTTTCCTTTTTATTTATTTCCAAAACGGAAGCGTTGTTCGCTTTTCACTTATATGGCAAACACGGACTTGTCTTCCGATTTCCCACACCATGAGCAAGTGCGGAGGAGATGCCTTGTACCACTGAATTTTATTCTGCAGAGAATAAAAGGTCCTTTGGACCCCTGTATCGCCAGTTCTGTATATCCCACTAGGTCAAGTGAGGCATCACAGGAAGGAAAGGCCTTTTCAAAAGACACCAGACAGGATCAACTGACCAACAAAAAGTTGGGTATATTACTGCAAAACATATGCGCTTTTAGATTCTCTTATCTCTATAGCTACAAAGGTCCACATATCCACATGACACATTACTGGGAAGAAGATAGTCTGATCTTTCCAATGATACCATTTTTTGTGGTATATTAGGAGTGAAATCTCAATGTATCCTTCCTGGTAAAATCCTTTAAATAAATAAATAAAATTCTAAGCAAAATTTAAAAGAATGTTTTTTCTTTTTTTTTAACCCGAGTGCCAGGTTATACAATCTTTGTGCATGCAATTAAGGTAGAATTGCAAGAAACCCCTCATTTTTAGCATCTGGTTGTGTCGTTTTTGGAAATATGTACATTATTTACCTCAATTAAAACTCTGGTTACAGCTTTTAAATGCTGACGAGCATGCTTAATAAAAAGAATTAAAAAAATTAAAAATCCCTTTTTCATTAAGGTCATGCAAGGCGCACATAATCACAGTTGACCTTGAGTGACTCAGCAGTGAAGCAGTTAAAGTTGCTCCACAACCACATCATCTATTCATTAATTCTTTAGTTTTACTTTTAGCCTCTAAGTTCTTACAATTAACTTGATCTAAAGTAATGTGACACAAGACAGGGTAACAGCTGAAGGGTTAACTCATCCAGCATGTGGCAGTAGTGTGGTATGATAATAAAATGACAACATACATTGGACATAGGATCCTGAGGAATACTCTTCACCACAAAAACATCATGACCTGGGGGCAGGGAGAAGTGACTAGGACAGTCGAAATAATGTGACCGGAACTAAAGTCCAGTGTTGGAAAAATGTCATGGATGGAAGAAAACAAGAATGAGGGTGGGGAGAGCAAGGGGCCGAGCATGAGAACGCTCATCAGGGAAAGAACAGCCAGAAGTTTTAAAGTGATGAAAAGAATAAAACTAAAAGAATTCTAAGATAGGGATTTCTGCTTCAAAAGAAAAAACCCTGACCTTTGCGTATACATTAATATAATATAGCATATAACAATCTACACAAATGGTAGGATCGATACTTCAAGGGAAAGAGAGCTCCTTTGACCAGCTCAAAAATACAAGCCCCCAAAATATCTAACGAGTCCAGGAGATTCCAAATTCAAAAATCCAAGAAATACATACAACATAAAATGTTATATATTAGTCCCAATAAATTGCCTCAATCAGCCAGCCCACAAAGCAGTAATGCCCAGTGCATAATCCCAAGGAGATATATAGAAATGCAAAAAAACGGGATGCACTTCGGGTCTTCAATAAAATACAAAAAACCTTAATGAATCATCATTTAAAAAATAGCCTGTGTACTTCCCTGACGTGTCGGCTCCATAAGAGCCATTTTCAATAAACCTTGTGCAAGTACACAGGCTATTTTTTAAATGATGATTCATTAAAGTTTTTTGTATTTTATTGAAGACCCTAAGTGCATCCCGATATATATATATAAATTTTTATAAACTTATGAGAGTTCTGGTACGAGAACAAAAGTAAAACACATCGGAACCACAGAGGGACGCACGTAACATGACGATGCGCCCGAAGTCAAGCCGTAGGGAGAGTAACTACGCATGCGGAACAAGATGATGCGGCGACAAAAGCGACCAGCATGATTGGAACGCAAGAACACGCAGGTGAACCGCACGCCAATTGGGCGTGCTTTCAATTTAGAAAAGGAAAATCTATAAAAAGCAGACACCTAATACAGACCAAGGAAGCCACATGGGTTTGGCGAAAGGAGTCTCAGACCACCATATATGGTTTTAGATTGCTATATAGGACATACTAGAAAACTAGAGAAATCTCAATGCATCCTTCCTGGTAAAATACTTTATAAATAAAATATAGCATTTTTACGGTTTCTATTCACAACTATTTTTATTTTACTTTATTTAGCTTATTCCAGTTTAATAAATTTAGTTTTCAAGTCTCCATATTCAGGGATCTGCCCCTCTTTTTCATGAATCAAAAAAATAAATAATTTGAAAATTGAGAATGACCTCCAGCATTTTGGAGGTGTGTTGGAGGCTACCTGGAAGCTCCCGAAGGCCGTCACCCAAGAGCCAGGATAAGGGCTCCTTAGATTGTACTCTATAAAGGGAAAAAATAGGGACATTACCGCCTTGTCCTGCGCAATGTGTACTCTCCTTTTTTGTCTATAATACAGTGCAAGATGAACTCCATATAACCAATCCATTAAGAATCAGGATCACTGAGGAGACGGAGTATTTCCATTGATCCTGCTGTGACAGTTCTTTGGATTGGCCATTATAGAGGTATTGATTTCAATCGGGTAGAACGAGAAGAATCATTTCTTTTAATTTGTTACATTTATATAAAAGAATCGTGAAACTAACGTAGGATATATTTAGTCTGCAATTGATGCGCTGGGAGGAGATTACATACAGTTGTGTTCAAAATTATTCAACCCCCACTGAAATTGAGTGTTTTGGCCAGTTTGACATTGATTTTGATCATTCAGTCATCTTGCTTACAATTAAATCAAAGAGGCACGTGTAGGTCAGACAAATATAACATAACATTTATAATGAAATAACCACAAATGTCTTTTCTGTGCTCACATCATTATCAGTTTTATTCAACCCCCAAGTGACATTCAATCTTAGTACAACATCCTTTTACAGTTATAACAGCTTTTAAACGTGAAGCATAGCTTGACACAAGTGTCTTGCAGCGATCTACGGGTATCTTCGCCCATTCGTCATGGGCAAAAGCCTCCAGTTCAGTCACATTCTTAGGCTTGCGCACTGCAACTGCTTTCTTTAAGTCCCACCAGAGGTTCTCAATCGGATTTAAGTCAGGTGACTGCGATGGCCACTCCAAAATGTTCCAGCCTTCAGGCTAGGGTCAGAGTGGGGCAGTCGGAACGCGCGTGCAGACGCACTAAATCACGGCGGCAGTAGCAGCACATAACGGCCAATGACGGCCAATATACGCAGTACGTGCGTACAAAAGTGCGCCGACACCACGCAACCAGCAAATGAACGCATTTTTATCAGAACGTGAAACCGCTGCTACTGACGTACAAAGTGCGCGGCGGCCGCATGGCAGCGTGTGTGCGTGATTAGGAGACGTCAGACGCTGCTAGTGTGCGGCCTACATAACGTCCAAACTGCCAAAGTTTCCTGCATTTCGTTGGAGTGTACCTGCGACCGTTGAACATGGCTGCTGGACCAGAGATGGACGTGGAGAGGCTGATAAGCGCTGTGGGAGAGCATCCAGGGATCTGGGATACGGCCTGCGAGCGTTATAAGGACAAGGGGAGGAAGGCGAGCGCATGGGTCGAGGTGTCCCGTCATGTGTACCCGGAGTACGATACCTGGTCCGAGAAGGAGCAGCACATACAGAGTGAGTATAATATTATTTAATTCATAATCCCATAAATGTAAATCACAAAAATGATAATAAACAAACAAATGAAATCATTGATGTGAAACTCAAATGCTCCCCAGCTGCCAGGGCACCTCACCTGCATCACTGATGAAATAATTAGATAGAGCATCGCGATACCTGTTGCTGTATCTATTCACAGCTATGATGTCATAGTTCACATCATCCTCAAGACCGACAACTGTGAGGGTATCGTCAAAATTAAAACCATCCCTGGCCCGCACATAATTATGTAGAATGCAACAGCATTTCACTATGTCCACACAGAAGTCCACATTTACATCCAGCGGTCTATGTAGAATCCTCCACTTGTTGGTCAGTATGCCAAAGGTACACTCCACATACCGTCTCGCCCGCGACAGCCTATAATTAAACACCCGCTTCTTCACAGTCAGGTGTGTCCCTGAGTAGGGCCGTAGGAGGTGTGTGGATAGGCCGAATGCTTCGTCACCCACGAAGGCATAGGGGACTGTCACGTCACTGCCAGGCAATGGTGCGGGTCTGGGGATGTTCAGGGTCCCACTCTCAATTTCATTCCACAGTGTGGAGTTCCTGAACAGTGTGGAGTCAGAGTCCTTGCCGTATGAACCGACATCCACATACACGAAACTATAGTTGGCATCTGACACCGCCAGTAGGCCAATAGAAAAGTAATGTTTATAATTCTGATACAGTGAGCCGCTGTGCGGTGGCTTCACTATGCGGACATGTTTGCCATCCACGGCTCCAAGGCAGTTTGGAAAGTTGGCTCTCTCCCAGAATCCTGCTGCAATTTCCAGACATGCCGTATGTGTCGGTCTTGGCAAACATTCGCCCTTCATGGTCTCCCATATGGTTTGGCACACCTTGCGGACGATCTCACCAGCTGTTGATCTGCCAACGCGGAAGCTATAATGCAGATCCTTCAAACTGCACCCACTACCGAGATACCTAGAAGACAAAACAAAACTGTTTGAATATGATCACATACCATGAACACAAGCTAATGTCACTCTCATCATGTTTTTCAGCACAAGAGGCAATGAACAAATGGCGCACAGTACGCGACAACTACATGCGCGTCCAGAAGAAGCAGGCCATGGCTGCGCGCTCTGGAGCTGGTGCGAAGAAGGTCCGGGGGTACATTTACGCAGAGCAGCTATCGTTCCTCCGCAGGACCCAGGAGCCGCGCAGGTCTGTCAGCAGCATGGACCAGCCATCGACCTCCGGCACCCAGGCACAACAAATGGTGCCAGGAGATTCTGCCAGCTGCCAGGAGGAGGAGAACCAGGGTGGTGCTGAGTCGCAGATGGAGGAGGATTTGGCGACACCACAGGTGGCAGGTACCGCGACAACGGCCAGCACCAGACCTGGCCAGAAGAGAAGGGCACAGGCTGCAGACCTGGAGCAGGCCATGGTCATGTTCATGGAGGCACAGACCACCCATGCACACCAACGCTGCATGCTTGCGGACTCCGTCGACATGTCGTTCTCCAATGCATGTACGCTCCTCCTGAACAGGATGAGCGAGGCGGAGAAAATGGAGTATCGCCACAGATCTCTCGGGATATTGGAGGACATCCTTTCACGTCCCCATCACGCAGCCGCCTACCATGCTGTGCCACAATCCGCCAGTGGATCTTCCGTCTCCAGTGAGGTGCTGTCCACCCGCCCAGCCATGCCCCCTGGAGCCAGGCCACACACGGAGTCGGGGTCCAGCTGTAGCCACACCACCGGCCCTCATGACCCAGATGCTCCGCGGTATCAGCAACTTTGATACATGAGCTAAATATGTTTGATTATTTGTTTGTTATGTGTTATTGTTTTGATTTTGTATATATACTGACCTTCAGTTTACGAGTTGTAATATATGTCCATAATATATTACAGTTTCTTTTCATATTATAGTATTATTTATCAACATTGTTGTCGGAGTCATTTATGATTATGTACGTGTGATGTGATGCCCGTGTGTGTGTGTGTGTGTGCATGTAACAGTGGGCATGTGACTACAGACATGATGCACTCATGTCAGGTGACTGGCAGCGATGTCATGTATACAAGTGTGTGACAGTACGTACCTCAAAGTGATGACCAGCATCTCCTCCGGTGGTATGGCGGGCCGCATGTTGGTGTCCCTCTTGGTCAGCGGCTCCCCTACCCGCGACAACAGTTCATCAAAGGAGGCGATGGACATCCGCATGTAGTTGAAGAACTTCGCGGGGTCCCTCTCTCGCAGTGGCCTGTACAGCGTCACAAAGTGTCCATGCGTGGGTCTGGCAGCGTTGATTTCATGAACCCAGGTTCGCCGCTTTCTCTTCCTCTTTAGGTACAGGTACCCCATCACACCAAACACAAAGACGTGTGCAGGATCCATCTTAGAAAAACGCCACCATCCCCGAAACGACTTTTTATAGCCCTTGCCCTTATTATTTCATTTTTAAAGGGATTAGATTCATCTGATTTTTCTCTTTTTTCACCCCACCGTCATGGAATACGTCCAGAATTGCGCATCGTCCGACCACTCAAGCGCATTCCGTGAAAAAATGCGTGCGCACGCATCGACGTACATTTTGACGGTGGCTGCAGAAAATGCGCTCATCTGTCCCTAGCCTCAATCTGCAACCATGCTCTAGTGGACTTGGAGGTATGCTTGGGATCATTGTCCTGTTGAAAGGTCCAACGTCTCCCAAGCCTCAGGTTTGTGACGGACTGCATTACATTGTCATCCAATATCTCCTGGTACTGAAGAGAATTCATGGTACCTTGCACACGCTGAAGCTTCCCTGTACCTGCAGAAGCAAAACAGCCCCAAAGCATGATTGACCCCCCGCCATGCTTCACAGTAGGCAAGGTGTTCTTTTCTTCATAGGCCTTGTTCTTCCTCCTCCAAACATAGCGTTGATCCATGGGCCCAAACAGTTCTAATTTTGTTTCATCAGTCCACAGAACACTATCCCAAAACTTCTGTGGTTTGTCCACATGACTTTTGGCATACTGCAGTCGACTCTTCTTATTCTTTGGAGATAGCAAGGGGGTGCGCCTGGGAGTTCTGGCATGGAGGCCTTCATTACGCAGTGTGCGCCGTATTGTCTGAGCTAAAACTTCAGTACCCACATCTGACAAATCTTTTCTCAGTTCCTCAGCAGTCACACGGGGACTTTTCTCCACTCTACGCTTCAGGTAGCGCACAGCAGTCGAAGTCAGCATCTTCTTTCTGCCACGACCAGGTAGCGTTTCAACAGTGCCCTTTGCCTTGAATTTGCGAATGATGCTTCCTATGGTCTCTCTTGGTATGTTTAACATCTTTGCAATCTTCTTATAGCCATTGCCCTTCCTGTGAAGAGTAATCACCTCTTCTCTTGTCTTCCTGGATCATTCTCTTGACTTCACCATGTTTGTAACCACACCAGTAAATGTCTAGAAGGAGCTGAGTATCACAGTCATTTTAAAGCTGCCTAATTGGTGCTTATTATGCTTTATTGCTGCTCCGTGACATCCACAGGTGTTTTCAATACCTGATTGAAAACACTTGAATGAACCTCTGTTCTTCAGAGTGGTAGTCTTTAAGGGGTTGAATAATTGTGTCAATGAAGAATTCACAAAAGAAACATTTACTACTGTATTACAAAACCAATTGATGTCATTTTAGTTGCATATGGTTCTTTAAAATGTCCTTGTAGGATTTCATTCTGAATACAATTACAAATGTACACTAAATTCCCTAAAACCCTTTACAGCATTGGGGGTTGAATAATTTTGAACACAACTGTAGAAACATAGAAAATGTCAGATAAGAACCTTTCGGCCCATCTAGTCTGCCCAATTACATGGATACTTTACCTGGATTTATCTTTTGTTTAGGATAGCCTTATGCCTATCCCATGCCTGCTTAAATTCAATCACTGTTTTGGCCTCTACCACTTCTACTGGAAGGCTGTTCCATGTATCCACCACCCTCTCAGTAAAATAATGCTTCCTGATGTTACTTTTAAACCTTTGCCCCTCTAATCTAAGACTATGTCCTTTGTTAACTGTATTTTGGATAGGGATGCACCGATACCGATACTAGTATCGGTATCGGGGCCGATATTGCCGTTTGCACGAGTACTTGTTACTCGTGCAAACGGCCCGATACATCCCGCCGATACCGGAAGCCGGCGCTGAGCCGGCATCCGCGGGGCTGGGGAAGCTGGCCGCGTTCATGAAAAGCATGCGGCCAGCGTTCCCCTCCGGCGCGCCGCTATACTCACCCATCCTGAAGGTCCGGTCGTTTGGCAGTGATGCGTTCCCGCAGCCACAGGGCGCTCCTGTGACGCTGCCTCTCGGCTGGAGGCCGCGTCACAGATGCGCCCGGCGGCCACGTGATCGCATCACTGCCCAGCGACCGGACCTTCAGGATGGGTGAGTATCGCGGCACGCCGGAGGGGAACGCTGGCCGCATGCTTTACATGCACACGGCCAGCTTCCCCAGCGTTCGAGCTGGGGGCAAATCCATGAGACCTGGGGGCAAATCCATGAGACCTGGGGGCAATTCCATGAGACCTGGGGGCAATTCCATGAGACCTGGGGGCAATTCCATGAGACCTGGGGGCAAATTCATGTGAGCTGCGGTCAATTTCATATAAATTTTTATATGAGGTCTGTTCCTATTGGAAAGCGTCACATGACATTAAATAAAAGTATCGGTACTCGGTATCGGTGAGTACTTTTAAAAAGTATCGGTACTCGTACTTAAAAAAGTGGTATCGGTGCATCCCTAATTTTGGATGTCCTTTTGGGTGTTGCACATATCCTTAGGCAGCAGCGAGGGGAAAGGATTTCCCTATTAACCACTTCAATGCGGAGGACGCGCTCAGCGCGTCCTCCGCATTACCGCTGGTATGCGGAGGACGCGCTGAGCGCGTCCTCCCATTGGGGTCAGCGTTCGGCCGGGTTCCGGCCGATCGCTGGCCCCTCCGGTGCGGGCCGACATCCTCGATGTCAGCCGCGCATCCGGAACCGCTGGAATTAGGTGTCATTGCGGCAACGCGATGACACCTAATTCAGGCGCCCCCCCGCATGTGCGGAGGAGGCGCCTGAAAGGGAGGGGGGGGAGGTCCTTCGGACCTCTCTCCCTCCCGATCGGCGGCGTTGCGGGGGTTAACCCAGGCACCATTTGGAAGGGCACAGCCTGCCCTTCCAAATGGTGCCTGGCATTAACCCCTGGGGAGCTGGATCGCGAATCGGCGCTGAAAAGCACCGGTTCGCGATCCTTTCCCAGAGCTGGCCGACATCTTGGATGTCGGCCAAGCCTCCGGGAACTCCCCCTGAGGACTGGCGTCATCGTGCGTAGCACGATGACGCCAGTCCTGGACTTAACCCCTAACTGCCACCAACGGTGGAGATAGGGAGTTCATTGGAACTCCCGATCTCCCGATCCGTGGCAGCTAGGGGTTAAAGTTTGGTATGGTTGGATCGGCCAGAGCATGGCTGTTCCAACGATACCAAACACTACTGTGAAAAATTTTGTCAAAAAAAATTAAAAATAAAAATAAAAATTATAAAAAAAAAACTTTTTTTTTTCTTTTTTTTGGTTTGTTAATGCAGCAATATTGTTCCCATTTCAATTATAATGTGAACAATGATGCTGCACTAACGATTTTTGTATGCGGTGTGTTTGTTAAAAATAGTGTAATTTTCCCCAAAAAAAAATGTAACGAGACCCCATCTCTAATTTTTTTAACAAGCGCACCCCATACAAAATATAACCGCAATTGCTTGCATGTTAAAATGTGAAAAAAAACACTTTACACATTGTAAATTATTGAAAATACATATTTTATTGCATTTTTTGTTATAATATACAGACATGACATAACATATACATATAATGACATATTATGAATCTACCGAGTCTGACGGAAAGAACGATATATAATATGTCTGGGTAATATACTAAAATAAGCCTTCAAAACACGTTTAAACATGATGAGCAAAACCGGTAAAAATGACCTCAGCACAGGGGCGGGAAAAGCCTCAGCAGCGAAAGGGTTAATAACTGGGATAAAAATAATTTTGTATAAAAACCTCAAGCGCCAGAACCACACATTCTGTATTTTTTTTTAGATATTTCGGGGGCTTGTGTTTTTGAACTGGTCCAAGGAGATCTCTTTCCCTTGAAGTATCAATGCTACCATTTGTGTAGGTCGTTGAATGCCATCTTAGATTATCCTATATGTAAATTTCTGCTGATTATCGCGCCGTGGGGTTCAAAACCTGTTGCATACAATTTATATACAGTGGCAATCGAAGCGCATTTTTCTACCACACCACCTCACATTTTAGGCAGCTGTTTCTGATTTTTAGATCATCAAAATACAGGAGCTTTTTAGGGTGGATATACTTCCCAACTATAAAAAAAATAAAAAAAACTGAACCTGCACCCAGTACTTCGTAGAATGTTTTGGAAGTTTCTTGCACTTGCAAAATGTAACAGCTGGAAAATAATCTCCACTTGGGGATTTTTCTTTTCCCGGATCTGATGCTACAACCAAAACATTGTATGGTGGTTGATAAATTTGCTGTAAAGTGACACAAATGCTGTAATCTTCTTCAGTATTATCAGCAGGGGGGAAAAAAAAAAAGCAACCTTTTTTTTGTGTGTCTGTCAACCTCAAAAAGCAAGAAATCAGTTGAAGCGGATTTAGATCTCTATGTAGCTTTCCTCCATTTACCGGATCAATTGGATTATCTTCACTGACCCAAGGTGGCCATTCTGTAAGCCTCGCTATCCACTCCACTAGGTTGTTGCCATTGCGGTACACCACACAACGGAAAGTACTATTTATACACCAGGATGCATAATTTTTAGCAAACCTCAGCCGTTTATGGACCAATTCTACTTTTTGCTCTTCAGCTTGTCAGGACTTTTTATTTTCAATCCGTCCGCTCTTCTCCCCCCCCCCCCCCAACAAAGTTAACTGTATGACATATTAAAAACTCCAACTTCCAATATTGTTGAATGGATTAGGCAGTGGCTGAGTGACAGGCAACAGAGGGTTGTGGTAAATGGAGTTTATTCGGCGCAAGGTCTTGTTACCAGTGGGGTACCTCAGGGGTCAGTATTTGGACCCATTCTCTTTAATATTTTTATTAGTGATATTGCAGAAGGTATTAATGGAAAAGTATGTCTTTTTGCTGATGACACAAAGATTTGCAACAGGGTTGACGTTCCTGGAGGGATCAGCCAAATGATTTAGGTAAACTAAAAAAATGGTCGGCGCTGTGGCAATTGAGTTTTAATGTGGATAAGTGCAAGATAATGCACCTGGGACGTAAAAACCCAAGGGCTGAATATAGAATATTTGATACAGTCCTAACCTCAACATCTGAGGAAAGGGATTTAGGGGTTATTATTTCAGAGGATCTAAGGGTAAGTAGTCAATGTAATAGAGCAGCAGGAAATGCTAGCAGAATGCTTGGTTGTGTAGGGAGAGGTATTAGCAGTAGGAAAGGGGAAGTGCTCATGCCACTGTACAGAGCACTGGTGAGACCTCACTTGGAGTACTGTGTGCAGTACTGGATACCGTATCTCCAGAAGGATATAGACATCTTAGAGAGAGTTCAGAGAAGGGCTACTAAAATGGTGTACGGTTTGAAGGAGAAAAGTTACCAGGAAAGGCTTAATGATCTTAACATGTACAGCTTGGAAAAAAGACGAGACAGAGGAGATATGATAGAAACATTTAAATACGTAAAGGGAATCCACAAGGTAGAGGAAGGGAGTATATTTAAAAGGAAACAAAGTAGTAAAACAAGAGGACATAGTCTTAGATTAGAGGGGCAAAGGTTTAAAAGTAACATCAGGAAGCATTATTTTACTGAGAGGGTGGTGGATACATGGAACAGCCTTCCAGTTGAAGTGGTAGAGGCCAAAACAGTAATTGAATTTAAGCAAGCATGGGATAGGCATAAGGCTATCCTAAACAAAAGATAAATCCAGGTACAGTATCCATGTAATTGGGCAGACTAGATGGGTCGAAAGGTTCTTATCTGCCGACATTTTTCTATGTTTCTAAACTCGTCTTAATGTGGACGTATTATTTATTTATAAAGGATTTTACCAGGAAGGATACATTGAGATTTCTCACGTTTACACGACCAGTGCAATGATGCTACAATACACCCTTACACTGGGTTTAAAATCAAGGCATGGCAAATTTATATGGAGGACACACACACACGTATACTGTAAAATAAAAATGTATAGACAGGGCTTGACAAATTTGCTTTGAATCTAGGAGCCAACGTTTCGGCGAGAATTCGCCTTTATCAAGGACCTTGATAAAGGCGAATCCTCGCCGAAATGTTGGGAACCTTGCCTCTGCATCTGGGAGTTGGTTTGTACTGACCCAAATTATGATTTTAGCTGCTTCTATTTATTTATCACTTTGTTACCTGTGCTTTTTTGCAGTTAAGTATTTTTTGTGCATGTGGTCTTTTGGCTACTTTGTTTGAGCCTAGAAGTGTAGACCATTGCTTCAAATATCAATTTGGATAGAGATATATATATATATATATATATAAAATTCTGCACGTTGTGATTTTGTTTACTTTACTTATTTTCTTCGCTCTGTTGTCATTGGACACTCTATTTACCCACTGCAGACACCCACACACCTCAAATATAAATACATACACCAGAGCTGGATAGATTTACATTATATGGAGGAGACCAGAAGAAAACATTGAAGCCAACTAGCTGTTTTTAGATGCCAAAGACTACTTTTAGATTGGTGTAATATAAACTGGAAATTTAGGAGCCAGTGGCTACCAGGCTCCTGGCTCTGGTATAGACACCAATAAAATGTGCTAGTGGCTACCTGGCTCCTTTCTCAAGTTCTCGTTCCTAGCTAAATGTCACGTGAAAAAAAATGTTCATATTAAGGCTAGGGTCAGACGAAAGCATTTTTCCCCGCGAACGTGAAAAAGTGCGTCCGAACGCATTGACGTATTTTTTCACGGAATGCCCAAAAACGGTCAGACGACGCGCATTTTCGGGCGTGATTTTGTACGGATCGTCAATAAAACTTTTTGCGTCTGGACATTATGTAGGCTGGACATTAGCAGTGTCTGACATCTCCTAATCACGCAAACACGCCGCTATGCCGCAGCTGCGCACTCAGTACGTCAGTACTAGCGGTTCAGCGTTCTCAAAAAAATGCGTTCAAATTCCACTTGCATTGCACGGCCGGACTTTTGTGGGGCCGTAATTATGTGCGCCAGAACGCACGTTAAAAGTGCGCTGGTCTGACCCCAGCCTTAATCCCTAAATTTATGGGCGGCTACAAAACAGAAAAAAAAAGGATATTTTATGAAGAGAAGGACTAAAAAATACCAGCAACAATTCCTATGTTATATGAAGAAAAAAAAAAAAAAAAAACACAGGCTTTATTATCACCCATGATTGACTGGTTACAGAAGGAATGTATCACTCTGTATTCACGTGGATTATTTTATTAAGCATAGTGCTGATAAACCCCCCTTGGACTCCTGTGTGAATTTCTACTTTGCGGTTGAGAAAAAACCCTTGGTTTTCCGAATTATGCTTTCGATGTATTGTCGGGCACTCAAGTTCTCAGTCACACACTCATTACGAAATTAGAGGAACTACTGTGAGCAAGAGGACTTCCCAATGGCTTATGTAATGCCTGGAATCCCCACATACAGTATAACCGCAGCTTATACCCTGCACACGTGCATTGTGTTGGTTTCCGAGAAAAGGCCAAATCTGGAGAAACTAATTTATGTAGGAGATCTATAATAAAAAAATAGTAAATTCTGCATAAACTTTAATATATGAAGGTGTTGTGGATCTTGACCTGGACTCCTATCACTTACACCCGTTTGCTGGATTTCAAACTTACGTTTAAAAGGGAAAATGCATTTATTAATCAGAAACAAGATATTAAATGCAATATAGCATGTGAATAATTTTGTAGCTTATTCAGAGAAGCAAGTATCAGCACGTCTCCACACATGGGAGCGGCCATCTTTAAGGCCTCTAGTCAAAACTCAAATGATCTATTTGTATCAGGAGGTCAAACACAGTGGACCTATTCAGAGCATGCACCTGTAAACATGTAACAGTGACTATATTTCCTACGTATTTATTTTCTGTTAATCTGTAGATTTGTTTTGTGTTAATTTCTTGCATTTTACTACTTTTGTATTTCTGTAACCATGTTCTTGAACCCAGGACATACTTGAAAACGAGAGAAATCTCAATGTATCCTTCCTGGTAAAATCCTTTATAAATAAAAAGTAAATGGTTTTGAAAAGCCTGGAGTCTGCACACATCAGGATTAATTTAACACACAAAAACTCAACATGGATAAGCAGCATTTCAGAGAAATCATAGTACAGATAAAGCAGCGTGAGGAATTTCCATATAAAAAAGGAAAATGGCTGCCTTGCTCCAAGGCGTAACAAGATATACTATTAAGCAACAATTTGAAACAAGCCATTGTCAGCCATCGTGTAACAGATTAAGTATGGAATAACATTGATTTAAGGAAAGTAGGAATCATTGCAAATTATGATCTGAATCATTGAATCGGGGCTTGACAAATGTCGATTTAAACTGAGGGAACCTGTAAGGCACCTTAAATGAGTTTTACAAAATAAAACCCAAAAAGGAGGTATAATTCTAGGAGCCGGTGGCTGCTTAGGTCCTAGCTTTGTTAAGTCCACTATATTACATTACGTCTTATCAATACAAGCAGCAGAGCTGTCAAGTCACATGATTTACCAGAGCACCACATAATTTCCCCTTTAGGCAGGTGGCACACGAGCATACTGTACTGCATCCGTTACGGACACACTTTTTGACCGGAGATATTGTGCGTCCGTAACGTCTGATGTCTCCACGCCCTAGGAAAATACATGGCGGCGTTGTTTCTGCGTCCGTTTAGCTTTATCACGTCAATGTTATTTTTGCGTCCGTTGCTATATGCGTTACCTGTCCGTGAACAAGTGCGCAGGTGCTTTGTGTGGTGTATTTAATTGACTCCTTTATAAAGCTACGACGGACGACAAACAGTGCGGTCAGACGGACACAAAAGGTTTGCTCGTGTGCCGCCAGCCTTAGTCCTCCCAATAACCCACCACTTCTAGGCGGTCACCTGGTTTTCAGGCGCACTAAGGGTACTTCTTAAATAGTTTGCCTGCCCAGGTAGACAGCTGGTCATTCTGAGCTGCATGCATGCCAGGATGATGTGTCCCTTTGGGGGACATGGACGTTGCTGAATACACAAGTTATCGCATGACTATAGCCTTAACTGGGAACGACTCCCACCATCACAATCTCCAACCTTTCCAAAGTTGGCAGGTTTGAAGCAGTTAACAAAAAAACAAATTGGTAGGTGATACCTATGTAAATACCCAGCACAACTGATCTTTGGTGACCCGGTCATTTACAAGACATTACAAGGGGCAAGAAGTCATCTGCTAAGACTTTAAGATCAATTTCAGAGAGGACAGGGTTGTGTAGACTAGAGATTGGAAGGCCTGGAAATAGTGGTAAAGTTTCTTTTCCAAAGCAATTTTTTGTTTTCCGGAAAAATTAGGGGGGGGGGCCACAAAAAAGTGTTTATGTTCTTTTACAATGAAATATATCTATTATAGATTTAATTCCATATCATAACATTAGGACCTTAATGAAAGACTTCTGAGGCTTTATTTAAAGTCTTAAATCATTACAATTTCTCTGACTAATCTGTGAAAGGGGAGAAACTCGTTTCAATCTGTGCAATGAGAAAAATGACAAAAATGGAGAGGAAGAAGAAACAGAAAATGATAGATCAGAAAATGAGATTAAATTGCATGTATTGTATAGGTTGTGTCTTTTGTTTCCTTTTCTCTATTTTTTTTAAAGCACCACTCGAAAGTTAAACCTCAACATGGAGCTTAAATATTGATGTATCCATATCTTGCAGGCACAAATAAGGCAGCTACTTCCTTTTTGCTATTGGTGCTAAGGGGCAAATATGATATAGAAATATATATATATTTCTATGTTTTTATTGTGGTTACTTGTTACTTTTCATACGATCATATACAGTTCTTGCTTGTTAATCCATTTGAAACAAAAGATAAAATTATAAAAAAGCAAATTCAAACTGTACTTTTATTTCAAGTGAAACAATATTAATTTTAATTTGTAAACCTACTCCATGGTGCATATTTTAAATTTTCCGAAAATTTCCAATTTTTCCATAAAAAAAAACAGGGGAAAAATTAAGTTTTTTTCCATGGCTTCAGAATTTCCAGGAATTTTACATCTCTAGTGTAGACCAAGAATAATAAAAGATGTCGAATTTTCTGCCAGATTCTGTAGACCCCCTTAAAAACGTTTCATGTTTGTTTTGAAAAGCAGAACAAGTAGAAATATAATACAGTACTTGCTATGCTCAAAGACTTGTTGACCCAAGGAGAAACAATAGGATCATGATGATATCTTATGGATATGACACACAGTCGCTAAAGATGGCTTCTCAGAAAGCTTCTGCGGCAGCCAGGTGATGGATTGTAAACTCTCGAGCATCGTCCTTCCCTCCTATTATTCGGTTTGTGTAATGTGTATGTATATTAGCTTTTCTGTCGCTCCCATTGCACAGCGCTAAGGAATCTGTTGGCGCTTTATAAATGCTTGTAACTAACTTGATGGAGCTGCAGTCCAGAAGCCCAAGTGATTCTGTGACCATCTCGAGTTACAGCAGATACTCACAAGACCCCACCTGCCGAGGCATTCACTTCAAACCATGCTATCCTGATTGTTAGAACTGGTTTAGCAGCGTATACAGTGCATTTCCTTTGTTTCCCTATTTATGCTGGTTTTCATGAAGTTCAATATCCATTGTTCAGAGGTTTTCCTGTATTCAGTGAACTTCTCCCTCCCCTTTCCTCCCGCAGCAGCCCATTGCTATGTAATAACATTTCTCAGAACGCTCTGGAATCTAAAATCGTGAAAATCACGATGCACAAGTCTGAGCATTAAGGAACACGTGGTTCTGACGTACCTGGGACGCCAATATCAGACAACCCAAGCATAGGTCACATACACTGCTAGCACAGTACACCCAGAATCTCTCTTAACACATAGCATGTTTTTAAATGGTCTTCCTTGCTTATAAACTGTCAGCTCTGCAGACCAGAAAAGGTACTACAGAGAGCTACAGGAATTTAATGAGAAGGATATATTGATCACTTTTAGGCTGGCGTCAGACGAGCGCACTATGTGCGCCCGTACTGACGTGACTTCTAGCGTCCGTCGCAGCATTGAGACGCTGCGATGGGGCCAGCCACACGCTGTTGCAGGTGCAATTCCGTGCTGCGCCTGTGCCCAGGTCCTCTCCGTCAAAGCGCCAGGACGCGCATTGACCGAGCTGCAAAGTGCAATTCTCCATAACTGCACTCAGCGATGTGGCCTGACGGGCGTCGAGTGGAAGGAATGTCTTCCACCCTAGCCTTAGTATCATGGTCAGTAACATGTCACTTCAGGATCATTCAGGTAATCAATGGGACTGGCAGGATTTTTGGCCGCCGCCTGGAATTAAATTGGATTAACGTAAAGAGCAGATATTCCGGTTTTCTAGTTTTTACCTTACATTCAATAGTTCTCCTAAAAACAAATAACCAACCTGGACGCAAACAAAGTGTATATGGAACGTGGAGGCATTGCGAATACGTGAGAGCAAATTACATGTTTTGTAACCAGGCACAGTTTTGTCTATAGATTTGCATAAAATAATCCAAAGTATTTTAATGGCAGAGGTACACTTTTAGTAGCCAGTGTCTACCTCGCTCCCGATTTATAAAGTCTTTGTTTATTCAGGTAGTATTTTAGAAACTAAAACGCAAACAGGTCTATTTACTAAAGGTGAAAGTCAAGGAATTGGCAGAAGTGAAAAATCTAGGTCAAAATAGTCAAACCAGAAAAATTCTCCCATGCATCTCCCTTTCCAAATTGGCTATTTTGACCTAGATTTTTCACTTCTGCCAATTCCTTGACTTTCACCCTTTATCTGCAATGCTTTCAGGTCTAGTCACTAAACGGTCCATCTATCAAGTGTCATTAACAGACATAAGTATAGCAAGCTAGGAGGATTATAGGTATAAAGTATGGCACAGGACAACATTTTAAAGAGTTTACCCTTAACCTTCGCAGTGGTGATTTAACACATACAGGGTTATTCAGAGAAAGGTGAAACGCGAGAACTTTGAGAAGTGAAAATTCTAGGTCAAAATAGCCAAACCAGAAAAATTCTCCCATTTATCTCACTTTCCAAATCGTCTATTTTGACCTAGATTTTTCACTTCTCCAGAGTTTCACATTTCTCTGAATAACCCTGATATTTATTCTGGAACCCCAGGGTCATAGGCAACCAATGAATGGCACATGCAGGATATGATTGAAGTCAGCTTAATTTATCCCATTTTGAAAGCACACTTAATAATTTCTTCACTTTGTTGGGAAAGGGAGAGCAAATATAAGGGGACTTGAATGAAGAGAGGGCTTCTATTGGTATGCTTGGGGAGAAGGAAAAACAGGAAGCAATCACCCAGTACAGAACAGGATCTTTAATCACATGCCTCTATGGTAGACTTGGGGATTGGTAGCTTGCAGAAGCAGGAAATGGGGCTGGACCAAACTAACTACGCGAGTTAGACTGGGAGGGTGGACTAATCCATTTTAAGTAAAAGCATAGGGGGGAAACAAATAAAAGGAATCCGTTTCCCATAATATTCCTTATTAACAACATGAGCAAGTAGAAAACGATGGATACATGAGATAAGTGGTTTGTATGTGGGTGGATGGGGTGATCCAGGGGCCAGGTGGTCACTTGCTCTTCGCATATTGCTCCTGGCTTCCAAACGTTAGTACACGCTCTGAAAATCTATAAAGAAAGCATCATATGGCGCTTAAAAAGGTCTGGTTGGCTAGTAAGTTTGATTTACATTTATCAAGACCCTGCATTATAAAGTGAGAAAGTAATTTGCACTGATACACAATCAGGAGAATACACAGTGCAGATACAACAGTAACACAAGGGTATAGCGTCCTGTAACTAGAGATGTGCCTTCTGCTCTGCGCAGCAGCATTTCCTTACCCGTCCCCTCTGTATAGTGTTATGAGCAAATTCCTCAAATCCCAAAAGAGACTTCGAGTTGAGCAAGAAAAAAACCAAAAATGAAGACTTCAGAGAAAAAAAAAAACACAAAAAAAAATAAAAGGAGTAGCCAGTGTTTTACAAATGTAAAATTAGAACGAAAAGGCCGTAAACACAAACATACATTACAACTAAAAAAGGAGAAAAGAAATCTGACCCCAAAATAAAGTGCGCTCATTGAAACCAAAAAAGACATAACTATAGAGCGAAGCCCAGACAGACCCTACAGGGAGACGGAGGGAAATATAATCCAGACACGCTGTATTGAAAGATGAAGATATAATGCCATTCACAGGACGACAACAGCACACAGACATCTCCGCTAGATTAGCAGCGCTGACAAATCCCGCAGGGACAGCTCCGCAAAGCCGAAAAAGAAAATAGGAAAAGGAAGGATGCAGTGTAAACAGCAGCCATACAGGCGTATGTGATCCTCGTGAACGCCAAAACCAAAGTGAGCACCAGGAGGACCAGCCGCAACCTCACCGGGGAAACCCAAACTAGACACATACAATTACACACCTTTATAACAACATATTCCACAGCGCTGTACAACGGGTAAGTCAAAAACATAGCATTTCAAACAGGTTTTACAAGCTAAGAATAGGAAAAGGAGGAGCGTGTTCACGAGAGCTTACAATCTAAGGGCCCTATTGCTAGGTTGGTGTAAACGTAACCAGACCATTATACGGCAATATTCCAAAGTTTGTGCCAACTTAACCAGAGCTGTCCTCCATACTCTATGGAGATGCGGAGTTTACACCACCCTTAAACGCAGGCCTAATAGTTTTATATTATACATTGTATATATCATTTATAGATTACTATTTCAGATACTGTTTTTTGCTGATATTTTGGTTTTCTTCCATTACAATCTAAGAGACCATATAAAATGTGTCTTCATTACACGTCACGATGCGCTGCCGTAAGCCATACTTGTCCTTATACAGGAGTATCTCACTTGTAAAAGGAGTAATCCCACGCCTGTCACTCATTAATGACATCCCAAACTGTATCTGTGTGTCATTGCTCCTCCACCAAGTTTCCAAAGCTGACACTATAGGTCCTATTCCCACCATGGTGCATACAGAGCCATTCAAGTCTATGCAGTTGCTAAAGCAGCTCTGGTTAAGTTAACCCCACGGTTGGCATACAGGCCTATCTTAGATAAGATGCCGAACCGCCCCAACCTATCACTGCTCTGTATGCAGAGTATATTGTGCTGCTGTTACACAGGGTACAGGCTGTCCTTATGCAAAGCACCTCACAGATTCTGTGGTACTTTCTACCAAACACAGCTCCTCAATGAAGTGCACTGCATTCTTTAGTACCGCCCTTATACAAAGCACTTACACGGTCACCAACCTTATACAAAGTCCTTTACAGTATCACTGCTCCTGAACACGGCAATCCACACGGTCACCATTCTTATGCAGAATACCCCCATGGTCTCAATCCTTAAAAAGGGAGTATCTCCCCCCCCCATGGTCTCAATCCTTAAAAAGGGAGTATCTCCCCCCCCATGGTCTCAATCCTTAAAAAGGGAGTATCTCCCCCCCCATGGTCTCAATCCTTAAAAAGGGAGTATCTCCCCCCCCCCCATGGTCTCAATCCTTAAAAAGGGAGTATCTCCCCCCCCCCATGGTCTCAATCCTTAAAAAGGAGTATCTCCCCCCCATGGTCTCAATCCTTAAAAAGGGAGTATCTCCCCCCCCCATGGTCTCAATCCTTAAAAAGGGAGTATCTCCCCCCCCCATGGTCTCAATCCTTAAAAAGGGAGTATCTCCCCCCCCCCATGGTCTCAATCCTTAAAAAGGGAGTATCTCCCCCCCCCATGGTCTCAATCCTTAAAAAGGGAGTATCTCCCCCCCCATGGTCTCAATCCTTAAAAAGGGAGTATCTCCCCCCCCATGGTCTCAATCCTTAAAAAGGGAGTATCTCCCCCCCCCCATGGTCTCAATCCTTAAAAAGGGAGTATCTCCCCCCCCCCATGGTCTCAATCCTTAAAAAGGGAGTATCTCCCCCCCATGGTCTCAATCCTTAAAAAGGGAGTATCTCCCCCCCCATGGTCTCAATCCTTAAAAAGGGAGTATCTCCCCCCCATGGTCTCAATCCTTAAAAAGGGAGTATCTCCCCCCCCATGGTCTCAATCCTTAAAAAGGGAGTATCTCCCCCCCCCATGGTCTCAATCCTTAAAAAGGGAGTATCTCCCCCCCCCATGGTCTCAATCCTTAAAAAGGGAGTATCTCCCCCCCCATGGTCTCAATCCTTAAAAAGGGAGTATCTCCCCCCCCCATGGTCTCAATCCTTAAAAAGGGAGTATCTCCCCCCCATGGTCTCAATCCTTAAAAAGGGAGTATCTCCCCCCCCATGGTCTCAATCCTTAAAAAGGGAGTATCTCCCCCCCCCATGGTCTCAATCCTTAAAAAGGGAGTATCTCCCCCCCCCATGGTCTCAATCCTTAAAAAGGGAGTATCTCCCCCCCCATGGTCTCAATCCTTAAAAAGGGAGTATCTCCCCCCCCATGGTCTCAATCCTTAAAAAGGGAGTATCTCCCCCCCCATGGTCTCAATCCTTAAAAAGGGAGTATCTCCCCCCCCATGGTCTCAATCCTTAAAAAGGGAGTATCTCCCCCCCCCATGGTCTCAATCCTTAAAAAGGGAGTATCTCCCCCCCCCATGGTCTCAATCCTTAAAAAGGGAGTATCTCCCCCCCCCATGGTCTCAATCCTTAAAAAGGGAGTATCTCCCCCCCCCATGGTCTCAATCCTTAAAAGGGAGTATCTCCCCCCCCATGGTCTCAATCCTTAAAAAGGGAGTATCTCCCCCCCCATGGTCTCAATCCTTAAAAAGGGAGTATCTCCCCCCCATGGTCTCAATCCTTAAAAAGGGAGTATCTCCCCCCCCCATGGTCTCAATCCTTAAAAAGGGAGCATCTCCCCCCCATGGTCTCAATCCTTAAAAAGGGAGTATCTCCCCCCCCATGGTCTCAATCCTTAAAAAGGGAGTATCTCCCCCCCCATGGTCTCAATCCTTAAAAAGGGAGTATCTCCCCCCCCATGGTCTCAATCCTTAAAAAGGGAGTATCTCTCCCCCCCCATGGTCTCAATCCTTAAAAAGGGAGTATCTCTCCCCCCCATGGTCTCAATCCTTAAAAAGGGAGTATCTCTCCCCCCCCATGGTCTCAATCCTTAAAAGGGAGTATCTCTCCCTCCCCCCATGGTCTCAATCCTTAAAGGGAGTATCCCCCCCATGGTCTCAATCCTTAAAGGGAGTATCCCCCCCATGGTCTCAATCCTTAAAGGGAGTATCCCCCCCATGGTCTCAATCCTTAAAGGGAGTATTCCCCCCCATGGTCTCAATCCTTAAAGGGAGTATTCCCCCCCATGGTCGCAACACATTCATTTCTAATACACAAAGTATATCACACATCATGTCAAAACTCTTATACAAAGTAATTCTGGTACTTATTCACAGTACTCCTCCCCCTCTGGCTACATTCACATTGTGAACTCCATGTTAAACCTGCTGTTTATACAGAACGTCCCACCCTTCAAGAAACAAGGTTTCTCTTACATCATGTCTCATATACAGGATACAGTATTGTTATGGCTCTTATAGAGAGTATCCCGCATGGCCCTTACTGCTGTGTAACTTCCATTGCATCATACTAGTTTTATAGAAGCACTTGGCACTGATATTGCTCGGATTCAAGACTGTCCCAAGTTCATATCAGATTCCTCATTTGTTATACATGGTAGAGGAAATGGTTTTGGCCCTTATAGAGGGTGCCAGACACAGACTGCACTTATACAGGATATTACACTTTATCAGACAATGAAACCGCTTTCATACACTGTAACCCCCCTTATACAGGACACCGGTCACCGCAACCCCCCCCCCCTTATACAGGGTACCGGTCACAGCAACCCCTCCTTATACAGGGTACCAGACACTGTAACCCCTCCTTATACAGGGTACCAGACTCTGTAACCCCTCCTTATACAGGGTACCAGACTCTGTAACCCCTCCTTATACAGGGTACCAGACTCTGTAACCCCTCCTTATACAGGGTACCAGACTCTGTAACCCCTCCTTATACAGGGTACCAGACACTGTAACCCCCCCTTATAAAGGGTACCAGACACTGTAACCCCCCCTTATAAAGGGTACCAGACACTGTAACCCCCCCTTATATACAGGGTACCAGACACTGTAACCCCCCTTTATACAGGGTACCAGACACTGTAACCCCCCTTATACAGGTACCAGTCACTGTACCCCCCCTATACAGGGTACCAGTCACTGTACCCCCCCATACAGGGGTGGTACCAGTCACTGTACCCCCCCTATACAGGGTACCAGTCACTGTACCCCCCCTTATACAGGGTACCAGTCACTGTACCCCCCCCTTATACAGGGTACCAGTCACTGTAACCCCCCCCTTATACAGGGTACCAGACACTGTAACCCCCCCCTTATACAGGGTACCAGACACTGTAACCCCCCCTTATACAGGGTACCAGTCACTGTACCCCCCCTATACAGGGTACCAGTCACTGTACCCCCCCTATACAGGGTACCAGTCACTGTACCCCCCCTATACAGGGTACCAGTCACTGTACCCCCCCTTATACAGGGTACCAGTCACTGTACCCCCCCCTTATACAGGGTACCAGTCACTGTACCCCCCCCTTATACAGGGTACCAGTCACTGTACCCCCCCCCTTATACAGGTACCAGTCACTGTAACCCCCCCCCCTTATAAAGGGTACCAGACACTGTAACCCCCCCCCCCCCTTATACAGGTACCAGACACTGTACCCCCCCCCTTATACAGGGTACCAGACACTGTAACCCCCCCCTTATACAGGGTACCAGACACTGTACCCCCCCCTTTATACAGGTACCAGTCACTGTACCCCACCTTATACAGGGTACCAGTCACTGTACCCCCCCTATACAGGGTACCAGTCACTGCACCCCCCCTATACAGGGTACCAGTCACTGTACCCCCCCTATACAGGGTACCAGTCACTGTACCCCCCCCCTTATACAGGGTACCAGTCACTGTAACCCCCCCCCCTTATACAGGGCACCGGTCACCGCAACCCCCCTTATACAGGGTACCAGTCATTGTACCCCCCCTATACAGGGTACCAGTCACTGTACCCCCCCATACAGGGTACCAGTCACTGTACCCCCCCTATACAGGGTACCAGTCACTGTACCCCCCCTTATACAGGGTACCAGTCACTGTACCCCCCCCCTTATACAGGGTACCAGTCACTGTAACCCCCCCCCTTATACAGGGTACCAGACACTGTAACCCCCCCCCCTTATACAGGGTACCAGACACTGTACCCCCCCTTATACAGGGTACCAGTCACTGTACCCCCCCTATACAGGGTACCAGTCACTGTACCCCCCCTATACAGGGTACCAGTCACTGTACCCCCCCTTATACAGGGTACCAGTCACTGTACCCCCCCCTTATACAGGGTACCAGTCACTGTACCCCCCCCTTATACAGGGTACCAGTCACTGTACCCCCCCCTTATACAGGGTACCAGTCACTGTACCCCCCCCCTTATACAGGGTACCAGTCACTGTAACCCCCCCCCTTATAAAGGGTACCAGACACTGTAACCCCCCCCCCCCTTATACAGGGTACCAGACACTGTACCCCCCCCCTTATACAGGGTACCAGACACTGTACCCCCCCCCCCCCTATACAGGGTACCAGACACTGTACCCCCCCCCCCTTTATACAGGGTACCAGTCACTGTACCCCACCTTATACAGGGTACCAGTCACTGTACCCCCCCTATACAGGGTACCAGTCACTGCACCCCCCCTATACAGGGTACCAGTCACTGTACCCCCCCTATACAGGGTACCAGTCACAGTACCCCCCCCTTATACAGGGTACCAGTCACTGTAACCCCCCCCCTTATACAGGGCACCGGTCACCGCAACCCCCCTTATACAGGTACCAGACACTGTAACCCCTCCTTATAAAGGGTACCAGACACTGTAACCCCCCCACCTTATAAAGGGTACCAGACACTGTAACCCCCCCCCCACCTTATAAAGGGTACCAGACACTGTAACCCCCCCCTTATACAGGGTACCAGACACTGTAATCCCCCCCCCTTATACAGGGTACCAGACACTGTAATCCCCCCCCTTATACAGGGTACCAGACACTGTAACCCCCCCCCCCCTTATACAGGGTACCAGTCACTGTACCCCCCCCCTTATACAGGGTACCAGTCACTGTCCCCCCCCATACAGGGTACCAGTCACTGTACCCCCCCCCCTTATACAGGGTACCAGTCACTGTAACCCCCCCCCCCCTTATATACAGAGTTGTCTCAGGTCCATCCAGACAGCCGTGACTCTCACTCACCAAAACCAGCGCAAATCTCTCCTCCAGTTCTCCCTGGTCGGGCATCGGGACTTTCAGCGGTAGTAGAGTGGTCCCCGGGGTTCCCCCCACGCTCTCCGTGTTGCCCATGCTTGGTGGCCCGCTCCTCCTTCTCCCCGGGTGTCCCGGTTGGATCGGTGCGCGCCCCCGTTACTCCCGTGCAGAGTGCCCGCCGGGAGCCATCCTTTGTGCTGGTCAGTCCCGCCTTACAGCCTGCACTGAGTACAGTTCCATTCACTTCGGCCGCACACTTGAAACCACACCCCCAAAACTGCTCCCTATTGGCCCGCTGACATTGTTTCTCCGCTGTAATTGGCACAGATCGTAAATGGGAATTCCGATGATGCAGCGCCCTCTACTGTCACTTGGTGGTATTACCGCTGTAACGCAAGGATGTAGGATGCAATGCTGGCTGGTCACTTGGAGGGGCACACGTGACCAGCCATTAGGATGTGCAGCTACCCTACATCTAGTAACTGAAAACTTAAGCCTGTAATCAGAGAGGTTTTTTGCTATTCATCATGAAGCAAATAAGAATAAGGTACATCTAAACAGTGCCGTAAACAGAGTTATGGGCGCCCGGGGCAGAAATCCCCCCCCCCTTATTATATAAACGTCCACTCTGGTTATAGGCAGGCCCGGACCGGGACAAAATATAGGACCCCCAGAATTATATACACAGGCACAGGACCCCCAGAAATACACTATATTGCCAAAAGTATTGCTCACCTGCCTTGACTCGCATGTGAATTTAAGTGACATCCCATTCCTAATCCTTAGGGTTCAATACGACGTCGGTCCACCCTTTGCAGCTGTAACAGCTTCAACCCTTCTGGGAAGGCTGTCCACAAGGTTTAGGAGTGTGTTTATGGGAATTTTTGACCATTCTTCAGAAGCGCATTTGTGAGGTCACACACTGATGTTGGACGAGAAGGCCTGGCTCTCAGTCTCCGCTCTAATTCATCCCAAAGGTGTTCTATCGGATTGAGGTCAGGACTCTGCAGGCCAGTCAAGTCATCCACACCAGACTCTGTCATCCATGTCTTTATGGACCTTGCTTTGTGGAAGAGGAAGGGGCCAGCTCCAAACTGTTCCCACAAAGTTGGGAGCATGGAATTGTCCAAAATATCTTGGCATGCTGAAGCATTCAGAGTTCCTTTCAATGGAACTAAGGGGCCAAGCCCAGCTCCTGAAAAACAACCCCACACCATAATCCCCCTCCACCAAACTTTACACTTGGCACAATGCAGTCAGACAATACCGTTCTCATGGCAACCGCCAAACCCAGACTCGTCCATCAGATTGTCAGATGGAGAAGCGCGATTCGTCACTTCAGAGAACACATCTCCACTGCTCTAGAGTCCAGTGGCGGTGTGCTTTACACCACTGCATTCGACGCTTTGCATTGCACTTGGTGATGTATGGCTTGGATGCAGCTGCTCGGCCATGGAAACCCATTCCATGAAGCTCTCTTTGCACTGTTCTTGAGCTAATCTGAAGGCCACATGAAGTTTGGAGGTCTGTAGCGATTGACTCTGCAGAAAGTTGGCGACCTCTTCGCACTATGTGCCTCAGCATCCGCTGACCCCGCTCCATCAGTTTACGTGGCCTACCACTTCGTGGCTGAGTTGCTGTCGTTCCCAAACACTTCCACGTTCTTATAATACAGCTGACAGTTGACTGTGGAATATTTAGGAGCGAGGAAATTTCACGACTGGATTTGTTGCACAGGTGGCATCCTATCACAGTTCCACGCTGGAATTCACTGAGCTCCTGAGAGCAACCCATTCTTTCACAAATGTTTGTAAAAACAGTCTGCATGCCTAGGTGCTTGATTTTATACACCTGTGGCCATGGATGTGATTGGAACACCTGATTCTGATTATTTGGATGGGTGAGCGAATACCTTTGGCAATATAGTGTATATATAGAGGCACAGGAGGACCCCCAGAATTATATACACAGGCACAGGAGGACCCCCAGAATTATATACACAGGCACAGGAGGACCCCCAAAATTATATACGCAGGCACCCCAGAATTATATACACAGGCACAGGAAGACCCCCAGAATTATATACACAGGCACAGGAGGACCCCCAAAATTATATACACAGGCACAGGACCCCCAGAATTATATACACAGGCACAGGAGGACCCGCATAATTATATACACAGGCACCCCAGAATTATATACACAGGCACAGGAGGACCCACATAATTATATACACAGGAGGACCCGCATAATTATATACACAGGCACCCCAGAATTATATACACAGGCACAGGACCCCCAGAATTATATACACAGGCACAGGAGGACCCACATAATTATATACACAGGAGGACCCCCAGAATTATATACACAGGCACAGGACCCCCAGAATTATATACACAGGCACAGGAGGACCCACATAATTATATACACAGGCACCCCAGAATTATATACACAGGCACAGGAGGACCCCCAGAAATATATACACAGGCACAGGAGGACCCCCAGAATTATATACACAGGAGGACCCCCAGAATCACTCACTCACAGACCTCAGACGGGGACCCGCACACGCCAGCATGCTCCTCCACGAGGCCCACCGGTTTCTGAAGGCTTTTTGATGCGCTCGAGAGAGATTGCGTGAGATCTCGCTGTAGGCCTCATTACAACCTTCAGAAGGCCAGCGGCAGCGCGAGGCAGCATGGTGTGCGCTCACCAGGGGCGGATCCAGACAAAGGTTTCGGGGGGGGGCATTCTACCAGTTTTGGCCAAGAGCTGGTGTTGGATTTGCATTGACAGGCAGAGAAGTGCCTAGTCGCAAGCTGTGCTCGTTACACTCACTCTACCCAGAACATTGCACAGGATCTGTCCTCATGTGGCTCAAGAGCCCTGCGAACCCTTTCCATACGAGGGGCCCAGGGTACCCCCCTCCCAGCACATACCCCTTGCAGCTATGCAGTGTAGGGTAACCCAGGTGTGGGCTGCTCAGTGCACCCTTTCCATGCTGGCAGGACACACGTGGCACCCCGTCTGTGCAGCCCTGCAAACCCTTTCCATACCATGGGCCCAGGGTACCCCCCTCAGCTCCCACATGGAAATATTGCCCCCCAGCTCACACATGGAATTATTGCCCCCAGCTCACATGGATGTATTGCCCCCAGCTCTCACACATGGAAAAATTGCCCCAGCTGACATGGATATATTTGCCCCCAGCTCTCACACATGGAAATATTGCCCCCAGCTCTCACACATGGAAATATTGCCCCAGCTTACATGGATGTATTGCCCCAGCTCACACATGGAAATATTGCCCCAGCTCACATGGATGTATTACCCCCAGCTCACCTCCCCTCCTCTCTGGTCTGCCCCCCCCCCCGAGTGCCATCATTGCCAGCGGCCACGTGCTTTTCCTCCTACAAGCGGCCGCCAGCATAAAGCTCTACTGCTCAGCTGGGGATCTATCCACCAGCCAGATCTTGCGAGATCGCGGCTGGCTGGTGGATAGATCCCCAGCCGAGCGGCAGAGCTTTATGCTGGCGGCCGCTCGTAGGAGGATTGTAATGCGGCCGCTGGCAATATTTTCTGGGGGGGCAGTTGCTCTCACGTTGTTGGGCTCGGGCCACAGCAGGAACCTGCGTTCCCGCAGGACTCGAGCTCTGCCCCCTAGGTCTCTGGGCAATGCCAGTGGCATAATAACCGGGGCGGGGCACCGGCAGCCGGCGCCCCCCCTCGGCCTTGCGCCTGGGGCTCCCGCACCGGCTGCCCCCCAGGTTGTTACGTCCCTGCATCTAAAATGTCAATGACAGAGGTGACCGAGGACCTTTTAACCCAACATTAGGGTGTGCCAGGGCACAACGAGGGCCAGTGCTAGACTATTTTCCACTCTAGGCAAGACCAGCTACTTTCCCCCCCCCCAAGAAAAAATTGTTAATTGCTGAAATGTGGAGGGGACGACACACTGCGTATGGGGAGGGCACACACTGTGCACAGAGACACACACACTGCAGGGGGCACACATCGTGCACGAGGGGCACACACTGTCGTTCTTTGCCCATCTTACCCCTCCGCTGGTTTGGGCCCGGGATCGGTCTGTGCCGCTTTCTTTCCTCTGCCTCTTCCTTTCTTTCCTCTGCCCTCTGTGTCTCTTTCATCAGCCTCTTTCTTTTCTTTCCTCTTTCGTTTCTTTCTTCTCCCTCTTTATTGCTTTCATCTGCCTCTTTTTTTCTTCTTTCCTCTTTCTTTTGTGCCTTTATTCTCTGCCTTTCTTTCTTCTGCCTCTTTTTTTCTTTAATCTGCATCTGGTGGTGCCCACACTTCATCTGGTGGCGCCTGCGCATCACCATAAGAGGCCCACCCTCTGCGCCGCTAGCAGGGGTCCATGAGCCAACAATGTCGGCTGTGCGCACCACCACTGTCGGGTACATGAGCCGCACAATGGGGAAACAGGTACTAAAGTCTATAATTGAACCCAGGTTGGGGCCAGCTGCGTCCCTAGGCGGCAGTGCACCCCAGGCATTTGCCTAGCTTTCTTAATGGGAGCACCGGCCCTGGACACAATGCATACTCCCTGAACAAACCTATTAATGCACACCATGCCTCTTAGTAGCCCCTATTGTAGATGCAAAGTGCCCTGTCGCTCTTCTCTGGTTGTCCCTCCAAAGCCAGTCTTGAGCCTTTAGGCCGGAGTAAGACGAGCGCAATGCAGAGTGGAAGGAATGTCCATGAGAGTGGACGTTCCTTCCACTCGACGCCTGTCTGGCCACCTCGCTGAGTGCAGTCAGTGCACTTTGCAGCCCCGTCAATGCTCGTCTAGCGTTTTGACGTGGAGGCTTTGTGAGCGGATGCTTGTCGTGAGCGCACAAGTGTGTGACCGGCCCCGTTGCAGCGTCACAATGCTGCGATGGACGCTGGTAGGCAGGTCAGTACGGGCGCACCTAGTGCGCTTGTCTGACACCGGCCTTAGACATCTCGGGAGCAAAAACATCCTTCCCGCATCCTTCCCTGAGCAAGGCTGCTAATCCAATACCTTCAAGCACATACCGGACATTCCTAAATCACATCCGGACAGTGCAACACCCACAGACAATGACACACACTCTGGCAAAATACGCTGACAGACACAAAGACATTGACACTGAGACACATCGACAAAGACAGACAAACTGACATACACTGAGGCACACAGACAATGACAGAGACACAATGTCACACAGAAACACTGAGAAACACAGACATGTACAGAGACCCTGACAAAGACACACAGAGCCACTGACACACAGTCACAAAACATGGCCGCTGCTACCATTAAGGCTAGGGACAGATGAGCGCATTTTCTGCGGCCACCGTCAAAATGTACGTCGATGCGTGCGCACGCATTTTTTCACGGAATACGCTTAAGTGGTCAGACGACCACAGTCGCACAGTCGCAGGTACTCACCAACGCAATTCTAGGGAAATCCGGCTGTTTGAACGTTATGTAGGCCGCACACTAGCAGCGTCTGACGTCTCCTAATCACGCACACACGCTGCCATGCGGCCGCAGCGCACTCTGTACGTCTGTAGCAGCGGTTTCACGTTCTGAGAAAAATGCGTTCATTTGCCGGTTGCGTGGTGTCGGCGCACTTTTGTACGCACGTACTGCGTATATTGGCCGTCATTGGCCGTTATGTGCTGCTACTGCCGCCGTGATTTAGTGCGCCTGCACGCGCGTTCCGACTGCCCCACTCTGACCCTAGCCTAAGGTGGCTCAGACGGCTGCCTCAGAGCACCAGAGGGGAAGGACACATAAAATCCGAATTCCAGGTTAGTAAGCAACGTGGTTTGTGCTTGCATTGAACACAGACCATATTGTGCCATTTGCAGTGAGCCCCAGGGCGCAGTTAGCCAGGGTGCACCATGCACTCTGATGACACAGTGCCAGTGCCCCGTCTCACTGCTTGATCGAGTACAGCATGAGAGGAGTGATGCATGCCATGTGGTCTGTAGTCAATGAAAGCACAGACCACATTATTCTCCCATATAGACCATCAAGGAGACATGCTGTGGGCCCCCTTCCCTTGAAAAAAGGTAAGCAGGAGAGGGGGGTAATATAAATAATTATTAATAATAAACCTTTAATATTATTATAACGTACTATTAATAATTTAATATTAATATAATAAAATAATTTTATATTATTTTGATAATATGTAATTATTATTTAAATATAAATAATTAGTGGTGCACCGAAATGGAAATTTCCGGCCGATACCGAAAATTCGGGATCGGTTCGTTCAAAACCGATAAACCGAAGCTCGGCCGGCCTCCAAGCTCCAGGCCCGGCTGGGCCTCTAGGCCCAGGCCAAGCCGGGGGCTCGCCTGAGCCTGGATGCAGGCAGCTCGGCCGAGGTTCAGTTTGTTTTATTGGTTTTTGAACGAACCAATCCTGAATTTTTGGTATCGGCTGGAAATTTCCATTTCCAGCTCGGCCGGGCTCCGGACTCAGGGAAGCCCCCCTCCCCCCCGGCTCGGAGGCCCTATTTTGAAAGGAAAATTTTTGGCCGATTTTTTTTATCTTTTTTTATTTTTCCCCCCCGGCTGAAACCGAACGCACCATTTTCTGCCGATTAATTTCAGTTGCCAAAATTTCGGTGCATCCCTAATAAATATTAATATATAAAAATAACATTATATTAAGTTTATTTTAATAATAGAACTATTTAAAATGTATAATTTATACTATACTATAATTTTTATTAACCTATACATTTAATAAGCTATAGTTACTTTTGAGGTTTATTACTATAGAGCCCTTTCAAAAACAAATACACAGAGAAAAGTGTTTGCTACAGTAAAGAGGGGCACCAGGGGCATAACTACCAGGGGTACAGAGGGTGCCACCGCACCCAGGCCCTTGAGTCCAGGGGACCCCACAATCGCCTGCCTGAACCCGGGGGCTTCCAATATATATATTTCATTTTTTAAATTTATACTTATTTGTGAGTTTAAGGCTAGGGTCAAACGAAAGCATTTTTACACGCGAACGTAAAAAAGTGTGTCCGAACGCATTGAAGTATTTTTTCACGGAATACGCGAAAACGGTCATACGATGCGCATTTTTGTGCGTGACTTTTACAGATCCAAATCAGGAAACTTTGGGTGTCTGGACGTTATGTTGGCCGGACACGAGCAGGGTCGGACATCTCCAAATCACACACACACACCGCTAGCGGGCGCAGCGCACTCTGTACGTCAGTACTAGCGGTTCTGCGTTTTCGAAAAAATGCGTTAATTTTCCACTTGCGTTGCGCGGCCGGACTTTCATGCGACCGTACTTTGTATATTGGCCGTCATTGCCCGTCATTTGCTGCTAGTGCGGCCGTGATTAAGTGCGCCAGAACGCACGTTAAAAGTGCGCTGGTCTGACCCCAGCCTTACTCTGGAGCTCTGTGATACACTCATACACACCACATATTACTGTGAGTTTTGTTGCTTTAAACCTCTGTGATTTACACTGATAAAACTCATAGTAATGTGCAGTGTGTATTTATTTATTTTATTTATTTATAAAGGATTTTACCAGGAAGGATACATTGAGATTTCTCTCGTTTTCAAGTATGTCCTGGGTTCAAGAACATTGTATTTCTGTAACAACTGTAACATTTCAAAGTAATACAATGCAAGATATTAAAAAAAACCCCACAAATATACAGATTAACAGAAAATAAATATGTAGGAAATACTCATTATATTACATGTTTACAGGTGCATTCTGTATATAGTCACTGTGTTACATGTTTACAGGTGCATTCCGTATTGAGGTATGTTAATAGGGAGCTCTCGAGTAGGGATGAGCCGAACACTCCCCGAGTTCGGTTCGAGCCCGAACCCGAACTTCCCATTTGTTCGGGACCGAACCCGAACTCGAACTCCATGCAAGTCAATGGGGCTGAAAATTCGGTTTTTTAGAGTGCCCTCCAAGAGGGCATATATGCTACATATTTGCCATAAAAGGTGTATGGGGGTCCGGGTAGTGCCCTGGGGGACAGGAAACAAGGACAAAAAGTTTTAAAAAAAAAAAAAACGTTTTAAAGGGACAGTGAGTTTTCCATGAAATAAGGGTTAAAAATAAAAACCAAAAATTCCTTAAAATATCGTGCCTAGGAGGTCCCCATAACCTGCCCGTGAAGTGGCGGATTTCTAGGAGGTATAGAAACACTTAAAAACAAAAAAATGACGTTTCATATGACGGTAAATGCTTTTCCTTTAATCTATCCATAAACAACTGCTTGGGGCGGCAGCCTGTATGAAAAGACATTTTAGGACGCGCAGAAAAAGTTTAGTGATTTTTTTGGCTAAATTATTGTGAAACTTATGCAGGCTTTGGATGAAAGTAACAATAGGTGCTTTAAGGCTAGGGTCAGACGAGCGTGATTTCTACGGGCTGTACGTCCGTGCAGTACGGACATCGTCAGTACGGATGACGCAGTAGTGGTCACACAGTCCGTTTTTTCACTGAAGTTATTTTTGACGGATGTAGGAGGAAAAAATAAATTACAATGAAAAAACATTCTGTCCGTCAAAAATGCTGGACGTATAAATGCAGTCCGTCTGACCATGCTCCATCACTCACACACAAAGCTATGCAGACGTTATGGACGTGGCGCACTCCGCACGTCCGTTCTAGCAGTATTACGTTCTTGCCTAACCTGCGTCCGTTTGCAGCATCCGTCATGCGTCCGCAGTTCAGTGCGGACGTACTTCATGTGTCAGGCTCCAATGGACTTACTTTCATGCTATCACGGACGTACTTTTAGGCGCAATCACGGACGTGAACACTACGCTCGTCTGACACCAGCCTAAAATTGGGCTTTTAGCGTCGGCAACAGTGCCGTCACACCGTAACCCCTCTGAGGATATGAATCTGATACAGGCGTCAGTGGCAGTGCACCCAGATATTGTGCCTTTAGTGCCAGGCCTGCAAGTACTATCATACAGTAACCCCTCTGTGGTATTGTGGAAGAGTGCAGGGGTGGACCATGCGGTCCTATATTAAAAAGATATGAATCTGGGAATGGGTGTCCATGCACCCAGATATTCTGTCTTTGGTGCAAGACTGCCAGGCCAGCAAGTATCATCATACAGTAACCCCTCTGTAGTATTGTTGAAGAATGCAGGGGTGGACCATGTGGTCCTATTTTGAAAAGTTTTTTATCTGGTAATGGGCGTCAGTGCACCCAGATATTGTGCCTTTAATGCCAGGCCAGCAGGTATCATCATACAGTAACCCCTCTGTGTTATGGTGGAAGAGTGCAGGGGTGGACCTTGCGGTCCTATATTAAAAAGATATGCATCTGGTTAAGGCGTCAGTGCACCCAGATATTGTGCCTTTGGTGCAAGACTGCCAGGCCAGCAAGTATCATCATACAGTAAGGCTGGGGTCAGACGAACGCAGTGTTAACGTCCGTGTTGCCCGCACATAAGTACGTCCGTGATAGCATACAATTGTGTTAAATGGAGTCCCACACACAAAGTACGTCCGCACAGAAGTGCGGGGGTTGACGGACGCTGCAAACGGACGCAGGTTAGGCAAGAACGTAATACTGCTAGAACGGACGTGCAGAGTGCGCCACGTCCACAACGTCCGCATAGCTTTGTGTGTGAGTGATGCAACAAGGTCAGACGGACTGCATTTATACGTCCAGCATTTTTGACGGACAGAATGTTCTTTCATTGTAATTTATTTTCCCTGCTACAATCAGTCAAAAAATACGTCAGTGAAAAAAACGGACTGTGTGGCCACTACCTTGTTGTCAGTCAGTAAGTACGTCTGTACTGCACGGACGCACAGTCCGTAGAAAATGGGCTCATCTGACCCTAGGCTAACCCCTCTGTGGTATTGTGGAAGAGTGCAGGGGTGGACCATGTGGTCCTATATTGAAAAGCTTTTTTTTTTATCTGTTAATGGGCGTCAGTCAGTGGTGTATTTAGGTTTTGTGCTGCCCTAGGCCTGACTAAACTCGTGCACCCCCTAATTTAAATTTGACGCACCCCTTCCTATCAAGGGCACACCTCTTCCTGGTTAATCCCCACCCTTCGCTCCGCCTTTTCCTCTCTTTATATTAAAAGTGGATACCAAGTGCCTACTTGTATATTTTGTATACCATTTCAAATGTATCTATTGAGATAAAGAAAATTATGAAATGTTTAAATTCAAGCATTTTTACAAAGAACAACCACGCATGTCAAGTATACTTGATCACAGCCGCTCTAATTGGTTGAACAATAAAATCCACAGAAACTTGCACTGCATATGAGCGTATCACAGAGCTGCACAGCAATAAAACCCACAGAAATGGGCACTGTGTATGAGCATATCAGAGCTGCACAGCAATAAAACTCACAGTAATGTGCAGTGTGTATGAGCGTATCCCAGAGCTCCAGGGCAATAAAACTTACATTAATATGCAGTGTGTATCACAGAATCCACAGCAATAAAACTCCCAGCAATGCAATGTGCAGTGTGTATGAGTGCATCAGAATTCACAGCAATAAAACTCACAGCAATGCAATGTGTGGTGTGTGTCAGCGTATCAGAATCCACAGCAATAAAACTCCCAGCAATGCAATGTGCGGTGTGTATGAGTGCATCAGAATCCACTGCAATAAAACTCCCAGCAAACCGAGTGTATATGAGCACACAGCAATTATGCTGTGGAGCCATCTTGTCAGCAGTGGGGTGCCACTGCCAGAGGGTGCACTGTAGCTTTGATTCCCTTCCCGGTGGGTGTTCAGTCCAGAAAAGAGTCTGTGTTAACGAAAGGGCGGGCAGCTGCGCGCGTGCGTTTCACGTGGTTCAGCCAGTCATGTGGTACTGAGACTCAGAGAAATGACAGTGAAATGCCCTGATGTTCGGTGGTTTCAAATCAGCAGGTTTATTCAGGCGAACCCCATAGGTTTCAATGTTAAAAATATTCCCGTTTTTATGCAATATCTAATAAATCATTTATTATTTTAATCTGCAGTAAAAAGTCTCTATTGATTTTTTTTTAGTACCTTTTAGTAATTTTTCAGATTTTTTTGGGCAAAATTCCCCCCCCTTTTTTTAATAGCGTTCTCTTTTATCTGTAACAGAACTTTTTATTATCAATCATAGGATCTTATATGTAAATTCCAGACATTTTCGTTCAGTAGTTCTTTTGAAAACAGCAGGCCACGGGTTTGCGGTGGCAGCATTAAGCGGCCGACTCCATGCACTTTGGGGACCCTGCGGTGAATGGTGAATTCACTGCAGGGTGGGGAAATTTTATTCTCCTAAGTGCAGGGAACTCTAGAACACCAAAAAGTTGGCGTCATTTCGGTGCTCTGTGGGTAACCCATTTAGTGGTGAGGTTTTTTGCTGCCCCCTGGAAAGTGAAAGCCTAGGCCTTGCCTACACAGGACATACTTGAAAATTAGTGAAATCTCAATGTATCCTTCCTGGTAAAATAATTTGCAAAAAAAAAAAAAATTTTTTTTTTTTTTTTAGGGGTGGGGCCACCCAGTGCGGGCCGCCGCCCCCTGGAAAGTGCCGCCCTAGGCCTGGGCCTAGTCGGCCTAGGCCAAAATACACCACTGGCGTCAGTGCACCCAGATATTGTGCCTTTAATGCCAGGCCAGCAGGTATCATCATACAGTAACCCCTCTGTGTTATGGTGGAAGAGTGCAGGGGTGGACCTTGCGGTCCTATATTAAAAAGATATGCATCTGGTTAAGGCGTTAGTGCACCCAGATATTCTGCCTATGGTGCAAGACTGCCAGGGCAGCAAGTATCATCATACAGTAACCCCTCTGTGGTATGGTGGAAGAGTGCAGGGGTGGACCATGTGGTCCTATATTGAAATGTTTTTGATCTGGTAATGGACGTCAGTGCACCCAGATATTGTGCCTTTAATGCCAGGCCAGCAAGTATCATCATACAGTAACCCCTCTGTGGTATTGTGGAAGAGTGCAGGGGTGGACCATGTGGTCCTATATTGAAAATTGTTTGATCTGGTAATGGGCGTCAGTGCACCCAGATATTGTGCCTTTAATGCCAGGCCATCAAGTATCATCATACAGTAACCCCTCTGTGGTATTGTGGAAGAGTGCAGGGGTGGACCCTGCAGTTCAAAAAAGTAAAATGATATAAATCTGGCACAGGCGTCAGTGCAGACAAATATTGTGCCTTTAATGGCAGCAAGTGCCTTCACACCGTAAACCTTTTGTGGTATTGTGGAAGAGTTCAGTGCTGGAGGTTTTGTGAATGCAGAAGAGGACATCCCCTATCTATTCCATTACTTCAACATCAGGGGATTGATAGCTGCTGATCCAAGACTGATTCATTTTTATAAATGTCAGCCGGTCTACAGAGTCGGTGGACAGACGCACTCTTTTGTCTGTGACAAAACCTCCAGCGGCACTGAACGTCCTTTCGGAAAGCACGCTAGATGAAGGGCAACCTAGTAGCTGCATAGCATATTGGCTAAATTCTGGCCAGTGATCCAATCTCAACACCCAGTAAGCCAGTGGATCATCTGCTGGAAAGGTATCCAGGTCTGCCCTTGCCCCTAGGTAGTCCTGCACCATATGGTGAAGATGCTGGCAATGGGTGCCTACATTTGACGTCCTTGGGCGTCGTGGACTAAAAAAATTTAAAAAAGCATCAGTCAAGCGGCCCTGGCCTTCACCGCTATTCCTCTGATCACCCGCAGCCTCAGAAGCACGTGTGTCAGCACTTGGTAATCTACCAGTGCCTGGAAAGGTGTTACACAAGTGTCGCTTTAGAGCGTCCTCAAGTTTTTTCATCCTGTGCTCCCTCTGTGCGGGCAGGATGAGCTCTGCAACTTTCCCCTTGTATCGTGGATCAAGAAGGGTTGCCAACCAGTAATGATCCCTCTCCCTAAAGGAATTGTGTCACTGATGCATGCACTGTCCCTGCTCACCATCCTCGTTGCCTCCTCAAATGGTGACAGTACAGTGCATGCATCCTTGATCATCAGCCACTGCAGGGGGAAAAAAAACAAGTTGACACGAACCTGTCCTTGTGTCATACTCACACAGGTACTCATTGATGGCCCTCTGCTGCTTGTGCAGATGCTGCAGCATTGCTAATGTCGAGTTCCACCTGGTGGGCATGTCACAGATCAGACGGTTTGTGGGAAGGTGGAATTCTCTTTGAATTTCTGCCAGGCGAACGCTTGCTGGGAATGACCGTCTGAAGTGGCTGCAGACTTTTCTGGCCTGGATGAGAAGCTCTGGCAGCCCTGGGTACTTGGTTAGGAAACGCTGTACCACCAGATTTAGGACGTGTGCTAGGCATGGTACGTGCGTCAATTTACCCTTGCGTAGGGCGGAGAGAAGGTTGCTGCCATTATCGCAGACGATCATTCCCAGCTCAAGCTGGCGTGGTGTTAACCATCTCTGCACCTGCCCCTGCAGAGCTGACAAAATTTCTGACCCGGTGTGGCTCCTGTCCCCTAAACAAACCAGCTTAAGCACAGTATGGCATCTTTTTGCTTGAGCCATTGCGTAGACCCTGTCAGGCGTCGGTTTAACTGCCACTTCGCCAGAGACAGAGAAGGAGGAGGAGGAGGAAGAGGTGGTGGAGCAGACAGACCTCATACAAGCAGCTTTCTGGAGGCGTGGTGGATGAACAAGCTCCAGCACAGAGCCTCATCTTGGATCCCTCCCAGCTGCAATCAGAGTTACCCAGTGTGCCATAAAGGAAATGTAACGACCCTGTCCATGCTTGCTGGACCACGTGTCTAAAGTGACATGCACCTTGCTGCTGACTGCCTTTCCCAATGACTGGATAACATTGTCTTCCACGTGCTGGTATAGTGCTGGAATGGCCTTGCGTGAAAAGTAATGGCGTTTTGGAACCTGCCACTGTGGTACAGCACATTCAGCAAATTCACGGAAGGGAGCAGAGTCCACCAGCTGGAAAGGCAGCAGCTGCAATGCGAGTAATTTTGCTAACCTGGCATTTAGACGCTGTGCTTGGGGATGGTTGGGACTATATTTTTTCTTTCGCTGCAGCAGCTGCGGCAACGTAATCTGACTGCGTAAATCTTCAGCTACTGGGATGATGTCACATTGTGAGGAAGGACCTGGTACATACATTACTGTAGCATCATCCCTGTCGGTGGAGGTTGTAGGCAATGACATGGCAGGACATACAGTGTGGGTAGAGACAGATGAGGAGCACCTACGCAAAGTTTTGCGCCAACAGGATGTGTGGCACTTGTTCATATGTCGCCTCAAGCACGTGGTACCCAAGTGTCCAGTGTTTATCCCACGCTTCAGCCTCATCTGACATAGATTACAAATAGCAACGGTGGGGTCTGCTGCACATTTCTTAAAGAACTCCCAGACAGCAGAGTTCCTGCATGTGTTCTTTGAGACAACAGCGCTCTGCACCGGAGCAGCTCTGACATCTGATGCCTTTGACTGGCTAGTGCTACGGTTGGTCACAGAGGATGTTGTGCCTCGTGTTTGCTGTGCCTCCTCCTCCTCCCCCTCCTCCTCACTTGATTCCTCAGTTCGATCTGGCACCCAGGTGGAGTCAGTGACCTCATCATCAATGTCATCTTCACCCCCTATCTCCTCGTCACTGGAGCCAACTTGGCAGTATGCTGCAGCTGCTGGGGCAACATGAGTACCAGTTATTTGTGTGTCATCACTGGCACCCCCTTCCTCTAGGTTGATTATACTCCCTTGCTCAACCTCAGAGATTGAATCAGAGCACTGTACTTGCTGCGCATCCTCAAGCAGCATGTCACTCTCATTGTAGTCAAACAATTCAGCTGACTCCTCCGTGTGTGATAGCGAGGCTACGGCAGGAGTAGCTGTGGACATGGAGGCATTAGATGCTTTGGCAGCTGAGGTGGACTGTAAAGCACTAGAAGCCTGGCTGGCAGAGGACTCGGAGGATGAGGATGGCCTGGTTAGCCAATCCACCAAGTCTTCTGTATGTTGCTGCTGCTTAAGACGGCCAGCACCAGTTAGAAAGGACAAGCGTGCCCCTGCGGAGGATGCACCACGACCAGAGACACAGCCTCCCGACACAAGGGCTGCTTGCCCTGTTATCTGTGTCTGGGAGCGTCTGCCTGTCCTTTTTGTTCTTTCAGACATGGTGAGTGATTTATAGATTAATATATACAGAACTCTGATTCAACTCTGGTATAAAGATTTAAAGAACTCTGGTATAACTCAGTGAGACACACTGATAGCTGGCAGCCAGTGACGAGACACAGATCACCTCAATTCACAAATGTTTTAAAGAAATTAGTGAGCCCCAAAATACAGCGTGGTACTGGTTGTGTGACAAGACACAGATCACCTTAATTCACAAATGTTTTAAAGAAATTAGTGAGCCCCAAAAAAACTTGCTGGCTGTGTGACAAGACACAGAAGATCACCTCAATTCACAAATGTTTTAAATAAATTAGTGGGGGGGCGTGGCTTGACCGCCGAGTGGAATGGCCGCATGTTAGAGGAGCTCCGGCGCTAACAGGGTTATAGAAGGGAGATCCTGCTAACAAGGGTGCATTATGACCCATAGGAAGCGCTCCCAGACAACCCTCCGCACTAAGACCACTCTTACCTCCGCTAAAACGGCCACAATCGCCAGATTTTTTGAGGAATCCCCGACCTCCGGAGCAACCCCGCACGGATCCAAGATGGCGCCCGTCCCTGCACCATCGCGGGACTCGTCGACGGCTGGCAGCCCCACTCCGTCGGAGGACACAGAACTGTCAGTTCGAGATATACTCCGCTCCCTGCCCACCAAAGAAGATCTTGAATCCCTCCTGGCAAAGCTGGAGTCCTCTTTCGCTTCACGCATAGACGCTGTGGTAACGGATGTCCGCCATATTGGAGCCCGGGTCCAAGATTTGGAAGGAGACAGAGAAACCACAGAGGACAGACTGACTCGGTTGGAAACAGGTCTGACTTCTCACACTTTATACTTGCAACGCTTTCACCAGGCGTTAGATGATCAAGACAACCGGGGCCGTCGGAATAACCTGAGGTTAAGAGGTCTCCCAGAGTCGCAAGATGGAAAGGAACTGCTCACCGAGGTTCTGAGGCCTATATTTAATTCTCTCTTACACAGACCGATTGACACCCCAATTCACTTTGACAGAGCGCATCGCTCTTTAAAACCAAAAGGTGCACCGAATACGACACCAAGAGATGTTATCTGCCGGCTACATTACTACCGCCAAAAAGAAGATATTCTACAAGCCGCGCGTCGTCAAGATGTCAAAGACCCCTTGGGGAATGTCTTGCAACTATACCCAGACCTCTCCTGGCACACGCTTCAGGCACGCCGACTACTGAAACCGCTCACTGAAGTTCTACGGGACCGTCAAGTTAAATACAGATGGGGGTACCCGTTTTCCCTCCAAGTTACCCTGGACGGGGTTTACTATGGGATCACCAACGCCACAGATCTTCCACCACTGTTAACGGCACTTGGCATTGATAATCTGGACATTCCAGACTGGTACGGTGGACAGACCCTAGACTTGGTCCAACATCAGTTCCAGCCGCAACGCCCTAGGTGGCAGACCCCTTCTAAACGTGGTCGTGGTATTTCCCGCTCGCAACAATCAAATTCCCAACAGGACCCGGGATGAAAACAACGCTTGTTGCCTTTTTGCTGCTCCTTTCAACACCAGCACATATTTATCACCCTTTCCATGAGAATCTCCACATCCATTACTGTTTTCACCCTACGGATTGCTTTTCTTTTTTCCTCATGGACACCCAACCAACTGGATCTCCCTACTTTTTAAGCTATATCAGATCTAAACATTTACCCTAGCCGGCCTCGGCACTCTATCCCCAACACCTGCCGGAGGTCATCCACTCACCCCTCCAGATGCGGTGGCTTTTGTGCCCCCTCCTCCGGGGAGGAGAGGCATGCTTTAGGGCCTGGACGATGGTGCTCCCATCCGCAGGCTCTACACCGTCTCCGAGTTTTCTCATCTTCAGGTTTATTTTTCTGTTTGTTTGTTCGTATGCACAGTACTCTTTGTCCATATAGCATGTTAATTACTGGTTTTCCACACTTACATATTGTATGTAGACCATGGGTATTGCCCCTGAAATGTCGTCTTTGTACTGAGGTTTATCAACGGTTTTGTAGGTCCACATTCACTGAACTATGGCCCCAATAACATTCCTTACCTTAAATGTTAAGGGCCTTAACTCCCCTCAGAAGCGGCGCATGGCTCTTATAGATCTTCACCGGCAACGCGGGGAAATAGTGTTTCTACAAGAGACGCACTTCCGTGCGGATGCAGCACCGTCTCTTACATCTCGATACTATCCACAATCTTACTTTAGTAACTATGTCACATCTAAAACTCGAGGAGTAGCCATATTAGTAGCCCGCCATGTTCCATTTGTATGCACTCATCAACAAACTGACCCTCAGGGCAGATATTTATTTATCAAAGGTCTCATAGGCTCCCGCAAGATCACGCTGGCCAACATATATTTACCCAACACGGGTCAATGCGGGGCACTACGATCCACTTTGTCTAAACTATCTAGTTTTAAGGAAGGCCTGTTGGTATGCGGTGGTGACTTTAATGTCCCCCTTGACACAAACCCAGAAAGTGTAAAACCGACCCCCAAACCGGAACCCTCCCTCCGCCGTCGGTTTGCAACTTCTCCACCAACATCAAATGATAGATGGATGGAGGGTGTTGAATCCGTCTGTGAAAGATTTTACTTTTTATTCCCACGCAGCGAAAACCTACTCCAGGCTTGATACATTTCTAATGTCCCACCATCAATTACATGCTTTACGTTCAGCCTCCATAGCCCCAATAACATGGTCAGACCACGCCCCTGTAATATGCGCCATTGAAGTCCTCACCACCCCTCCTCCCCAATGCTCATGGCGGTTGAACGAATCACTCCTATGTGACGTAGTGATTAGACAAGATATAAAAGATAACGTAGAACACTACTTTGCGGAGAACTCCACCTCAGACGTGTCCTTGCCTATAATATGGGAAGCTCACAAATGTGTCATTAGAGGTAAACTAATACAAATCGGAGCACAACGTAAGAAAACACATAGAGAATCCGTTACCACTTTACTTACCCGCATCCATGACTTAGAGACGGAGCACAAAACCTCACGTTCCATTTCGGTGTTTAAAGAACTCACGATCCACCGGGCCAAATTAAACACCATCTTATCAGACCAGGCATTTAAATCATTGCGTCACACCAAACAACTGTTTTATACCCAAGGAAATAGTGTGGAAAGACATGTGGCAAGAGCATTGAAACGTAAACAACAAACCACATTTATCCCCAAGGTCCAATCCGACACTGGAACTGATCTCCACTTAAATACTGACATCACAGAAGCCTTTCATAAATATTTCTCAACCCTATATCAACGAGACACACCCCCTGACAAAGACGCTATTCAGGCATATTTAAAGGAATCTCTCCACTCCATTCTTACACCAGACATATCGCAATCCCTAGAGGAACTATCAATAGCGATTAAATCTACAGCATCTGGGAAAAGCCCAGGCCCAGACGGATTCACCATTGCATACTACAAAACTTTTCAAACTAGCCTAGGCCCTCATTTCATAAAAATGCTTAATGAGTTAAACCAAGACACCAAATTAGACCCTGCAACACTAAGAGCCCATATAGCACTTATCCCTAAACCGGATAAAGACCACACCATGGTACAAAACTATCGCCCCATTTCACTCTTGAATGCAGACCTAAAATTAATGGCCAAAATGATGGCGAATCGTCTCAATCCTTACATCACGAGTCTTATACACCCTGATCAAACGGGTTTTGTCCCCACCAGAGAAGCCCGTGATAACACAATACGTGCAATTGACTTAATGCACCTAGCACACACCTCCTCCGACCCCACCATCTTTCTATCGATCGACGCGGAAAAGGCGTTTGACCGGGTAGATAGGGACTTTTATAAAAAAGGTCTAATCGGCACTGGGATTTGGTCCACAATGGTTACATTGGATCCACTCCCTTTATAACACTCCAAGCGCCTCTCTACGAGTTAATGGGACTTATTCCCGAGACTTCCAGATACGTAACGGGACTCGACAGGGTTGCCCTTTGTCTCCACTCCTCTTCATACTGACTCTAGAGCCGCTATTGCAAAAAATTTGAGATCATCCTAGCATTACTGGACACATGCTTCCCCTCCACCACTATAAAGTTGCTGCCTTCGCTGATGATATATTATTATCCCTTACAGATCCTAACCGCTCCCTTGCACGCCTCATGTCCGAACTAGACACTTATGGACAACTGTCTAACTTTCGGATTAACCAGACGAAATGTGAGATCATGGGGATAGGCATATCGACATCGACACAGAGGGAGTTGGAAAGATGTTTTCCATTTCGATGGGTACAACACTCACTTAGTCAGCGTCACTCCCAGGTATCTAAGGACCTAGACCACTTATATAAGTCTAACTATGAACCTCTCCTGACAGTAGTACAGCAAGACCTTAAAAAAATGGAGCTTACCTCATATCTCTTGGCTAGGGAGGATTAACGTCCTAAAGATGAATATACTCCCCAGATTCTTGTACCTCTTTCAATCTATCCCTGTAGGAATCCCATCACAATTTTTTGCCCGGCTGAAATCAGCATTTCTCGACTATGTCTGGAATGGGATACATCCCAGGGTGTCATACGGAGACATGACGAGACACAGGAATAGAGGGGGTTTAGGCCTTCCGCATATGGAATTATATTACTCGGCGGCCCTATTTCTTAGGTTGAGTGATTGGTGCATGTCCCCACCACACAAGTTATGGGTACCGATAGAACAGAAAACAATTCTAATCCCGATAGCTTCCTTATCATGGCAGACAGCGCCCCTCACAAACCTACTTCGCTCTTCGCACCCTCTTATTTCCCCAACCCTTTTAAAATGGCGAACATTACGAAAATCACTGCAACTCTCAACACATCCATCACCATTATTGCCTCTTACTTTTAACCCACTTTTTCCAGCTGGTATGTCCAACAATTTTCTGCCTACGCTAGTGGAGGGACCGTACCTTCCCCTTCATAAATGTCTAATAAACTCCAAGCCAATCCCTAAACTATTGTTGCTTCCAGATGAATATGCCACTCCAATTTCAGACTACCGATATTACCAGCTCCGACACTTCATAGCGTCATTAGGCCACCCGACCTCTCTTAGACAGGATGAATCCCCCTTTGAGACACTTTGCACTAGTGACCCACACCAGCCTCACATGCTGTCCACTATATACGGTACGCTCCTAGACGCTTCAGCTCCCCTCATTCCCTTATATGCAACAAGATGGAGCAAAGAGATGGGTGACCTGATTCCGGAAGATAAATGGGACATGATATTTCAAATAGCTGCCCACTCGTCCCGTAGTCTACATGTACAACAGTCACATTATAAATTCCTGTCTAGGTGGTACCTCACTCCCTCGAGATTACATAAAATGTATCCGAACTCTGATGTATTGTGCTGGCGATGTACGAAAGAACCGGGAACCTATTTACATATTTGGTGGGAATGCTCCCACATTCAAGCATATTGGACGTCCATTTTCGCAGAGATCAATGAAATCACGGGATTAGACCTGTTACCCTCTCCACAAGTAGCTCTATTTCACCTGGTCCCCCTCTCCCCTATCACATACAGAAAGTCTCTGGCCATTCATCTGTTTAATATGGCAAAATCATTGATTCCCAGGCACTGGCGCTCCACACATACTCCGACAATCTCGGAATGGATTACAGCAGTAGATAATATACGAGTGATGGAGGAGATGTATTTTTCTATGGATAACAATTATGCTAAATGTTTTGCAACTTGGTATTGGTGGATGGACTATCTTACTAAACGACCACGTAAACCACCCATACCGGGTAGTACTGACACACCTCACTAAGGTTGCCCTAGGATTCAGACTCTCACCCATTGACCCATCTGCGTTTTCTTGCTTTTTATAACACTGTACTCTACCTTATGGAACTTACAACCAGTATAGCTTTTAAATGGAACACTTGTTACTGTATACGAACTTTTATTTCCCTTGTTTCCCCCCCCTTTTTTAGATAGTACTTAATATACGTAATATGATATGTCGCATATTTCCATGTGACAAGATAATGTCATGATAACCAAAGAAGAAAGTATCTTGTTTATTCTTATTTCTGTATCATTATTTACAAAAGATGTTTCAAATTGTGTTAAGTTTCATCAAGATTAACAAAAATAAAAATATATTATTTAAAAAAAAAAAAAATTATTAGTGAGCCCCAAAATACTGCGTGGTACTGGATGTGTGACGAGACACAGATCACCTCAATTCACAAATGTTTTGTAGAAATTAGTGAGCCCCAAAATACAGCGTGGTACTGGATGTGTGACGAGACACAGATCACCTCAATTCACAAATGTTTTAAAGAAATTAGTGAGCCCCAAAATACTGTGTGGTACTGGATGTGTGACAAGACACAGATCACCTCAATTCACAAATGTTTTAAAGAAATTAGTGAGCCCCAAAAAAACTTGCTGGCTGTGTGACAAGACACAGAAGATCACCTCAATTCACAAATGTTTTAAAGAAATTGGTGAGCCCCAAAATACTGCGTGGTACTGGATGTGTGACGAGACAGATCACCTCAATTCACAAATGTTTTGTAGAAATTAGTGAGCCCCAAAATACTGCGTGGTACTGGATGTGTGACGAGACACAGATCATCTCAATTCCCAAATGTTTTTTAGAAATTTGTGACCCCCAAAATACTTGCTGGCAGTGACAAGATACAGATCACCTCAATTCCCAAATGTTTTTTAGAAATTTGTGACCCCCAAAATACTTGCTGGCAGTGACAAGACACAGATCACCTCAATTCCCAAATGTTTTGTAGAAATTAGTAAGCCCCAAAATACTGCGTGTACTGGATGTGTGACAAGACACAGATCACCTCAATTCACAAATGTTTTAAAGAAATTAGTGAGCCCCAAAAAGATTTGCTGGCACAGTGACAAGACCCAGAAGATCACCTCAATTCACAAATGTTTTAAAGAAAGTTGTAAACCCCAAAAAAACTTGCTGGCACAGTGACAAGACACATCACATAAATTCCCTGATATTTGGTAGAAATGAGACCCCCCCAGTAGCGTGGCAGACCGGTAGTAACAAGACACAACTATCTCCTTTGAAATCTCCTCTGAAATGCGTGCAGAATCGGCGCGTGGAAACGTTATATAGTGTGCTGCGGGACTTAGCTCTGTGAGCCCATGATTGGCCAAAATTTGCCCAATCAGGACTCTGAGCGGTGATTGGCATAGCGTTGAACCAGTCTTGCACCAGACCTGTGGTCAGGTGCAAGGCTGTAGCCAATTACGAGCTTCATGCCAGTGGGAAAATGCATTGTGGTCCATTGTGGTCGAACATGCGGCGAACACCCGGAAATGTTCGGTGTTCGCGATCTACTCGAACAGGCTACGTTCGGGTCGAACCCCAAACCCGAACCGCTCATCCCTACTCTTGAGTGACTTTAGACTGGGGGAAGATTTGATGGCGTCTGGGAGGTTATTCCATAACTGCGGTGCTCTGTAGGAAAATGAGGATCGAGCCACTGTCTATTTGTATTGCGGTATTGCAAGTAAGGTGCTGGTCCTGGATCGGAGGTTATAGAATGAGGGAACTGCTGGGGGAAGCAGCCTATTCAGGTAGGGTGGCAGCTTCCCAGAAAAGCTCTTAAACACCAGGTTGGAAAGGTGAAAGGTTCGTTTAGTCTCCAGCGATGGCCAATTTAGCTCTTTTAACATGTCACAATGGTGGGTCATGTAGTTACATTGTAGCGCAAAGCGGCAGCATGAGTTATGCAATGTGGTAAGTTTCTGGAGGTGTGTTTGCGGGGCGGCTGCATACACTATATCTCCGTAATCAATAGCTGGCATAAGCATTTGTTGTACAATTTGCTTTCTTACCGCGGGGTTCAGGCAGGATTTGTTTCTGTACAGGGCACCTAGTTTGGGGTAAAGTTTAGATGAGAGTTTTTCGATGTGGGGGCCAAAGGATAGATTTTGGTCTAACCACATACCTAGATATTTGAGAGAAGTGACTGTGGTCAGCGTGCCATTTGAATTTGTCCCCACACATAGATGGGGATTTTGCAATTTATGTAGTTTTGGTGCTGTTCCAAAGAGCATTGTTACCGTGTTGTCAGTATTTAAAAAACATTTGTTGTGTTTGATCCACTTTTCTACCTCTGAATTGTTCTTGCAGCACAGCCTCCAGTTGTGGGAGATTTGGTTTGCTGGTATAGATTACGGTGTCGTCTGCGTACATGATTTATGAATATTGTAAATAGCAGGGGGCCGAGTATTGAGCCTTGGGGTACACCGCAAGTGACTGGGAGGGGGAGGAGCTGCCACAAATGGACACATATTGCCATCGGTCGGATACATATGATTGAAACCAGGTTAGCGTGCGATCACCAATACCAGAGCCTTTACGTTTTTTTAACAAGATGCAATGGACTACTGTGTCAAAGGCTTTGGCAAAATCAAGGAAGATGGCTTCAGTTAGGTTTCCTTGTTCCATCCCAGCTTGGATATCATTGCAGACTTTTAAAAAGGGCGGTTGTTGAGGGATTTGGACGAAAGCCGGATTGATCCGTGGTTAAGTAGTTCCAATATTGATAATAATCACGTAATTGTGTGCAGACGCATTTATCCAAAATTTTTGACATTACAGGGAGCACTGATATCGGACGGTAGTTGGATACCAAAGTACTGTCACCACCTTTATGGATAGGTACCACTCTTGCAGTCTTCTAGAGTTTGGGTATGTATCCAGTCGCCAGTGATTCATTGATTAGGGTTGCGACAGGATTTGCAATTTTCGGCGCACTGATTTTCAGCAGCATTGCTGGTATTTGATCAGGTCCAGACTGGTATTTCATTTTTTGGTTACGGAGAAGTTTAGTAACGACACTGACAGGCACTGGTCTAAAACCGAATTCCTGTCTGGTACAGGGTCTTTGCACAGTTGGTGGGGCCTGACCTGCGTGCGGCCTTTCTGATTGCATGTCATTTCCTAGCTTAGCAATGAGGGTTTTGGCACATCCAACAAAATAATCGTTAAAGGCATTTGCTACATTTAGGGGGTGTTGCAGGGTTTGGTTGTTTACCCTGACAGCAGCCGGCTGGGAGTGGACAGGGGGTGCTTGTATGTTACTTATGGTTTTCCAAAAGTTTCTAGGGTTTGATATGTTATGGTTTAGATTTTCATTGAAGTAATGGACTTTCACAATTTTTGTTTGTTTTGTGCATGCATTCCGGCATTTTCGGTATTCATAGTGATCGTTCATGGAACCAGTAGTCTTGAAATTTGACCACAGTGAATCTCTAAGCTGGTACATTAGTGTAAAATCAGCTGTAACCCAGGGAAGATGGGTCCCTCTTACTCGCACTTTACGCAGCGGGGCATGGGAATTCCAGACTTGCAGGAGCTCGGACTGAAAGTATGCAATTGCACAGTCTAGGCCTGGGATTAGGCTTAGTCTGTACCATGGGAGCTGTTTGAGATCACTTAGGAAGGATTCAAGAATAAATTTCTTGAAAGACCTGGTGGTTATTACCTTTGGGGGAGATTTTGTGGTCTTTATTTTACGCACACAGTACACAAGACAGTGGTGATTAAAGCTATTAACGAGAACGCCTGCCTCCTGTATTCTATCAGGATATGAGGAGACAATCCAGTCCAGCAAGGTATGGTGAGGGCTTTCATATTAATGCGAGTGGGGGAGGAGATTAATTGAGTTAGCTGCAAAGTTTTAAACAGTGAGCAGTGTTTATTGTTTTTAGGATTTAGCCATTGCTGTGAAGCTCTGTGATACGCTCATAAACACTGCACATTAATTTTAGTTTTATTGCTCTGTAGCTCTGTGATATGTTCATACACACTGCTCATTGCTGTGGAGCTCTGATACGCTCATACACACCGCACATTGCTGTGAGGTTTATTGCTGTGGAGCTCTGTGAGATACACATACTGCACATTACATTAAAAATGGGATGGACTGACGGTCATAGTTAACCTGGAAAAATGGAACACTGTCTGGAGTCAACATAGTGGACCTGGAGGGGACCAATGCATGTTGATGGGAGGGGGGACAAAATATGTTTTTGCCTAGGGTGGGGGGGCCGTCATGGTTCCTGCACCTGGGGCCTGAGGTTTCTAGTTACGCCTCTGGGGGGCACCAAACTGGTACCCTGCCTAGGTGCCTAGGGCCACATGATACCTTAATCTGGTTCTGGCCAGGGGGAAGAACTGAAAAATACACCTTTGCCTTTGTAGACAAAAATCCTTGCGCCGACCCTGTACACAGAGATACACAAATACCCAAGCTCAATTCGCCGACCCTACATTGAATTCAGCCTTCACCACAGGGCTCCCGCAGTGGGCTGAATGGATCCGCTGAACGCCGCCGATAAACATGCTGAACACATCCGATAAACCGCTGAACGCTGCCGAAAAACCACCGAACCTCTCCGATAAACAGCCAAATGCCACCGAAAGACCACAGAATATCTGTTAAACCGCCAAATGCATTCGATAAAATGCCGACGCTGCTGAAAGACCACCGAATGTATCTGACAACACTGCCGAACCCTGCTGAAAAACCAAACACATCAGATAAACCATTGAACGCATCCAATAAACTGCTGAACGCTGCCGAAAAACTATCAAATGCATCTGATAACCCGAACGCATCTGTTAAACTGCTGAACCAGGGGCGGATCCAGAGACTAGTCTCGGGAGGGGCACTGACAGTGTCACGGGATGGCCCAGCACCCTCAGCCAGGGGCGGCGCGCAGTGACAGTGGTGACATGGACACTTGGGTGTGGTGGCACGCACCCCGTTTTACCAGTATTTTTATTTAGAGGTGACATTGTGTGGTGTAATAAAGTGTTCCCCGTTGGTTATTGTGTAAAGTATTTTCCCTTTGTTGCCTTGCTCGCCGCCATTTTCCGATCACCTTGTGGCGCAGTTAAGAATTCTCGATTCGGAAAATGGCCGATCCGAACCATCCGGTTCGGATCGCAAAATGGCCGATTCGGACCATCCGGTCCGAATTGGCGACTCCCTGAAGGATGGTGGCCAATGGGTCCCGGGAGGGCGGGCAAGGAGTCCCATTGTATTCTAATTGTGTGCAGAGGTAATAAATGCTTGGTCTGTAAACAATAAACTCAGATTCTGCAGTGCATTCAGCTTTGACTGGTGTGTCTTTATTTCCACCGTATTTTCGTATCTGAGAGTCCCCCGCGATCTCGGAGTACGGTGTCCATTCAGGTACGAACCGAAGCGAGCGCTCTGTGCCTGCATCGTGTAGCAGGGCAGAGGCGCAGCGCATGAAGATTCGGTTCTCAGAGAGACGGAGATCCGAACCGAAGGGCGCGGCCACGTACCGCGCTTCGGTATTGCGAGGGATTGCGGTGCGATCCGAATCCCTCGCCCATCCCGGCAGATCCGAAGATTCATCCAGCCTCGATCCGATTCGAAGAGTCGTCCACCGAGATCCGAAAAGTTACCCGCACCGCGATCGGAAACGTTTCCCGCAAGATCCGAAACGTTTCCCACATCCGATATTCCTCCGCGGCAGATCCGATCTCCACAGACGTCCCACACCCGCAAGGTCAGTGAACCAGCTGCTCGGGACGCTGAGTGCTGTATGGCTCAGTGGTCGGCTGGTTCTAGGCAGGGGTCCCCTCCACCGCCCGCTAACCCTTCCCCAGGGTCACGCCAGGCCGCACGAGACGCCGAGTGCGCGTCACCCGGTAGTCGGGCCAGCGGTAAGCGAAGGGGTCACGCAGATTGAGCACACCCGCAGGCGGAACAACATCCCATTCCGTCATACTGGTGGCAGCGGTGGGATCGCTCTCTGCAGACCCCTGGGAGACCTACGCCATGGCGGTGTACACCCCCTACAACCGGGACACCCTGCGTGGGATGTTGGAGAACCGGGGAGGAACGCCGGGTAACAAGAAAAGGAAGACCCTGATCAAGGAGCTGACCAGGATGGATCAGGACGAGGCGACGACGCCCGTCCCCAGCCCTGTCCACGCAGAGGTGGAGGAAGGCGCTGACCTCAGAGAGGTGCGGCGTCGGATCGCACTGCTTGGAGATGCCCCGACGACAGAGGACCGATGTAAGGTGATTCGGGAGTTCTACCGGGAAGTTGAGCTGGAGAAGGAACGCCAGCACCAGCTGCGGTTGGCAGAGCTCCGCGGAGCAGAAACTGAGTACAATGACCCCGAACCCTACCCCGTGGAACCCTGGGTCGAGACTCACAGCTCGTCTGGAGCTTCACCCTGGGAATCCACAACCCCAGTGACGACGCTTGCGGGACTCTCAGCTCGTCTGGAGCCTGTACTGAGGACATCACTCATCCCAGCGACCCTCGGATGGAGACTCACAGCTCGCCTGGAGCTGCATCTGAGGACGCCATATTCCCCATTGAGGAGCGGTGCTCCTGTGCCGGCACCTTCGCAGACATGAAGGTCGTGCTGGCAAGAAGGCTGCAGGAGGGTCCAGAGCGGGACCAGGGGTCCACAGAGGAACTGTGGTACGAGGCCCTGGACCATGAGCGGGACTGCCATGATGTGGACATTCCTTCCGACGCTGACGTCTATCGGGAGCAGTACGCTGTGCGGGCAGCGTTCCTGCAAGGTCGGGCCCCAGAAGAGTGGGAGGCCGAGCTCTGGAGTCTGGTGCAGGAGGAGGTCGCACTGGACGCCGCGTACCGCGCGCTCCGGTGGCTAACCGCCGCTCCGGCAGTACGCCCGTTGGGAGGCAGTTCCGTTGCAGGGCCTCGCTACGGAGGCACAGGACTGCTCTACGCGAGCATGGCCGCCGACCCCGATTTTGGAGAGAGACCGAGGAACGGATGGAGGACATCCTGGAGCGACGGGAACTGGAGATCCCGTCAGACAGCAGGGACTCAGTGTTTGAGGAGCTGGAGTCCCTCGCTGAGCGAGAGTGGGAGCTCGAGGTGGCTTATCGAAGACTGTTGGACGGCGTTCCGCAGTCGAGCCTGAGCTCCCCGTGGTGGGACGGGTCGACGGAGGAAGTCGACAGTCCCCAGGTTTGGGACCTATGGGAAGCCGAGGCGGACTCATGGGTGCCCGTGGGGGGGTCGTCTGAGGAAGTTACCCCCCTCACCCCGCAAGAGGACAGGGTGGCCGAGGCCACGGGTCCAGCGGGGGAGGAGACGGATGGTCTCCCCGGATGGGTTGTGCGCAACCGTCGATTGCCCCGGGGGGTGAAGTGACCATCCTTCCCCAAGGAGATCTCCAACCAGCAGAAGAGCTGGCTACGGGGCAGAGTGCTGCTGGCCTCTGCCCACTGCCCAAAGTCGGCCAGGAGGGGCAGACAGATGGTTCCCCCGGATGGGTTGTGCGCAACCCTTGGTTGTCCCGGGGGGTGAAGCAACCGTCCTTCCCCAAGGAGATCTCCAACCAGCAGAAGAGCTGGCTACGGGGCAGAGTGCTGCTGGCCTCTGCCCACTGCCCAAAGTCTGCCAGGAGGGGCAGACAGATGGTTCCCCCGGGATGGGTTGTGCGCAACCCTTGGTTGTCCGGGGGGTGAAGCAGCCATCCTTCTCCAAGGAGATCTCTCGCCAGCAGAAGAGCTGGCTACGGGCAGAGCGCCGCTGGCCTCTGCCCACTACTCAAAGTCGGCCCGGAGGAGCAGACGGATGGTTCCCCGGGACGGGTTGTGCGCAACCATTGATTGCCGGGGGGTGAAGAAACCATCCTCCGCAGGGAGATCCTCGCCCAGCTGACGAGCTGGCCACGGGCAGAGCGCCGCTGGCCTCTGCCCATCCCTCTCAGGTTGCCTCGAGGGGCAGCGCGAGGATGACCCTGTACGACTGCCGCGGCAGCGGTCCAGTCCCCTCGTCGGCGGCCAGGGAGAGCAGCCGGGTTTGACCCCGTTTGTCCTCCCGGTTGCCGTTTTCGTACCCGGCCAACCAGCAGAAGAGCTGACGCCAGGGCAGAGAGCCGCTGGCCTCTGCCCGTTCCGCCCGATTCGCCCCGAGGGGCAGAGCGTGGATGACCCTGGGCGACTGCCGTTGCATCCCGTGATTCTCCCTTCCAGCTGGCTGGAGGAGCAGCCAGGTTTGGCTCTTGTGGTACCTTCAGTTGCCGTGTCCGTACCTGGCCCTCCAGTGGAAGAGCTGGCAACGGGGCAGAGCGCCGCTGGCCTCTGCCCATTTTTGCAACTTTTGGGCTCGGGAGCCTTACCCCGCCACGGTCCTGTCCCACGGCTGACCTGGGCACCTGGGGCGTGTGCAGTTAGCACCCGGGTTCCCCAGGTGAGTGACAATCCTGGGGGGGCACCGGAGGCCCTCCGGCCCAGAGGCGTGTCCTCTCGCCCAGCGGGGACACCCTCAGGACATGGGGTCCCGACCAAGCTGGCACGGCCGCAAGGCCAAATGGAGAGGCCTGGTGACCCGGCCTCCCCAGACTGACTATGGGCCTGGGAGCACCGACTTCCCCGGTATGACCCGGTGGGTCAGACCAGGTGCGTCGAACTGGGGGAGGGGAGGAGTGTCACGGGATGGCCCAGCACCCTCAGCCAGGGGCGGCGCGCAGTGACAGTGGTGACATGGACACTTGGGTGTTGTGGCACGCACCCCGTTTTACCAGTATTTTTATTTAGAGGTGACATTGTGTGGTGTAATAAAGTGTTCCCCGTTGGTTTATTGTGTAAAGTATTTTCCCTTTGTTGCCTTGCTCGCCGCCATTTTCCGATCACCTTGTGGCGCAGTTAAGAATTCTCGATTCGGAAAATGGCCGATCCGAACCATCCGGTTCGGATCGCAAAATGGCCGATTCGGACCATCCGGTCCGAATTGGCGACTCCCTGAAGGATGGTGGCCAATGGGTCCGGGAGGGCGGGCAAGGAGTCCCATTGTATTCTAATTGTGTGCAGAGGTAATAAATGCTTGGTCTGTAAACAATAAACTCAGATTCTGCAGTGCATTCAGCTTTGACTGGTGTGTCTTTATTTCCACCGTATTTTCGTATCTGAGAGTCCCCCGCGATCTCGGAGTACGGTGTCCATTCAGGTACGAACCGAAGCGAGCGCTCTGTGCCTGCATCGTGTAGCAGGGCAGAGGCGCAGCGCATGAAGATTCGGTTCTCAGAGAGACGGAGATCCGAACCGAAGGGCGCGGCCACGTACCGCGCTTCGGTATTGCGAGGGATTGCGGTGCGATCCGAATCCCTCGCCCATCCCGGCAGATCCGAAGATTCATCCAGCCTCGATCCGATTCGAAGAGTCGTCCACCGAGATCCGAAAAGTTACCCGCACCGCGATCGGAAACGTTTCCCGCAAGATCCGAAACGTTTCCCACATCCGATATTCCTCCGCGGCAGATCCGATCTCCACAGACGTCCCACACCCGCAAGGTCAGTGAACCAGCTGCTCGGGACGCTGAGTGCTGTATGGCTCAGTGGTCGGGCTGGTTCTAGGCAGGGGTCCCCTCCACCGCCCGCTAACCTTCCCCAGGGTCACGCCAGGCCGCACGAGACGCCGAGTGCGCGTCACCCGGTAGTCGGGCCAGCGGTAAGCGAAGGGGTCACGCAGATTGAGCACACCCGCAGGCGGAACAACATCCCATTCCGTCATAGACAGAAAATAAGGTGTTTTAGCAGAGAGCCCGACTCACGAGAATTTACAGAGGGCCCGGCTCACAGGAGCTTACAATCTAGAGGAGCAGAGGGCCCGGCTCACAGGAGCTTACAATCTAGAAGAGCAGAGGGCACCCAGGAGCTTACAATCTAGAGGAGCAGAGGGCACCCAGGAGCTTACAATCTAGAGGAGCAGAGGGCACCCAGGAGCTTACAATCTAGAGGAGCAGAGGACACCCAGGAGCTTACAATCTAGAGGAGCAGAGGGCACCCCGGATTTTACAATCTAGAGGAGCAGAGAGCCCCCAGCTCACACATGGATTTGCCCCCAGCTCATGGATTTGCCCCAGCTCATGGATTTGCCCCAGCTCACACATGGATTTGCCCCAGCTCACACATGGATTTGCCCCCAGCTCACACATGGATTTGCCCAGCTCATGGATTTGCCCCCAGCTCATGGATTTGCCCCCAGCTCATGGATTTGCCCCCAGGTCATGGATTTGCACAGCTCATGGATTTGCCCCCAGCTCATGGATTTGCCCCCAGCTCATGGATTTGCCCAGCTCATGGATTTGCCCCCAGCTCATGGATTTGCCCCAGCTCATGGATTTGCCCCAGCTCATGGATTTGCCCAGCTCATGGATTTGCCCCCAGCTCATGGATTTGCCCCCAGCTCATGGATTTGCCCAGCTCATGGATTTGCCCTCAGCTCATGGATTTGCCCCCAGCTCATGGATTTGCCCAGCTCATGGATTTGCCCAGTTTACACATGGATTTGCCCAGCTCTCACCTGGATATTGCTCCAGCTCCGGTGTTCAGGGGTTGAGGGGACCCAGATGCCGGGCAGCGCCGGAGTGCCTGCCCGGTCCTGAAGAGTCCGTCCTGTTGAAGGTGATGCGGCTGCGTGGCGTGCGTGCGCAGGTCACGCGGTCCGGCCAGTCAGGTGGTACAGAGACTCAGTACCACCTGATTAGCCGGACCACGTGACCGGCTGCGCCTGCACGCAGCCGCTTCCCTTTAACAGGACGGACTCTTCAGGACCGGGCAGGCACTCCGGCGCTGCCCGGCATCTGGGTCCCCGGCTCAAATCTCGGGGGGGGGGGCAATTGCCCCGTTGCCCCCCCTGGATCCGCCCCTGTGCTGAACCCCACCGAAAAACCAAACGTATCCGATAAACTGACGACCACTGCCGAAAAACCACCGAACGCAGCCGATGAACCGCCGAGCAGCGGTCAAATGCGTCTGATCAGCTGCCTAACGCTGCTGAAAAAAGCCAACCAGTTGCCGAACAGGGGTAAAAAAAAAAAAAAACATTTTTAATGCATGGAAATAATATACAGTGGCAAGAAAAAGTATGTGAACCCTTTGGAATTACGTGGAGTTTTGCATGAATTGGTCATAAAATGTGCTCTGATCTTCATCTAAGTCACAACAATTTGAAAAACAGTCTGCTTAAAATAATACAACACAAACATTATATGTTTTCATGTGTTTATTGAACATAACATGTAAACATTCACAGTGCAGGGTGGAAAATTATGTGAACCCCTAGCCTAATGACTTCGCCAAGAGCTAATTGGAGCCAGGAACGAGCCAACCTTGAGTCCAATCAGTGTGATATTATTGGATGTGTTGCTGAAAGCTGTCCTGCCCTTTAAAAACACACCAGTTTTGGGTTTACTGGTTTCAAGAAGCACTGCCTGATGTGAACCATGCCTCGCAGAAAAGACCTCTCAGAAGACCTACGATCAAGAATTGTTGACTTGCATGAAGCTGGAAAGGGTTACAAAAGTATCTCCAAAAGCCTTGATGTTCATGTGTCCACGGTAAAACAGACTGTCTACAAATGGAGAAAGTTCAGCACTGTTGCTACTCTCCCTAGGCGTGGTCGTCCTGTAAAGATGACTGCAAGAGCACAGTGCAGAATGCTTAATGAGGTAAAGAAGAATCCTAGAGTGTCAGCTAAAGACTTACAGAAATCTCTGGCACATGCTAACATTTTTGTTGACACATCTACAATAAGGAAAACATTAAACAAGAATGGAGTACATGGGAGGACACCACGGAGGAAGCCATTGCTGTCCAAAAAGAATATTGCAGCACGTTTGAAGTTTGCAAAAGACCACCTGGATGTTCCACAGCACTACTGGCAAAATATTCTGTGGACAGATGAAACCAAAATTGAGTTGTTTGGAAAAAACACACAACACTATGTGTGGAGAAAAAAAGGCACAGCACACCAACATCAAAAACCTCATCCCCACTGTAAAACATGGCGGAGGGAGCATCATGGTTTGGGGCTGCTTTGCTGCCTCAGGGCCTGGACGGATTGTTGTCATTGATGGAAAAATTAATTCCAGAGTTTATCAAGACATTTTGCATGAAAACGTAAGACCATCTGTCCGCCAACTGAAGCTCCACAGAGGATGGGTGATGCAACAGGACAATGACCCAAAGCATACAAGTAATTCAACAAAAGAATGGCTTCAACAAAACAAAATACGCCTTCTGGAGTGGCCCAGTCAGAGTCCTGACCTCAACCCGATTGAAATGCTGTGGCATGACCTTAAGAGAGCGATTCACACCAGACATCCCAAGAATATTGCTACACTGAAACAGTTTTGTGAAGAGGAGTGGTCCAAAATTACTCCAGATCGTTGTGCAGGTCTGATCTGCAACTACAGGAAACGTTTGGTTGAAGTTATTGCTGCCAAAAGGAGGGTCAACCAGTTATTAAGTCCAAAGGTTCACATACTTTTTCCACCCTGCACTGTGAATGTTTACATGTTCTGTTCAATAAAAACATGAAAACATATAATATTTGTGTTGTATTATTTTAAGCAGACTGTGTTTTTCAAATTGCTGTGACTTAGATGAAGATCAGAGCACATTTTATGACCAATTCATGCAAAACTCCACGTAATCCCATAGGGTTCACATACTTTTTATTGCCACTGTATAAGGTCCTATGAATAACAATAAAAAGGTCTGTTACAGAATAAAAAATAATCGTAATAAAAAACTTCACAGAAAAAAATCCAGAAAAATTTGTAAATAAATTCTAAAAAATAAATTAATGAAAAGACTTCTTGCTGCAAATGAAAAGTATAAACAGTTGATTAAAGAACATAATAAAAACTGTAAAAAAAAATTAATTGAAACCTTTGAGATTCACCTGTTTAAACCTGTCGAACGACATCTTCTGAACACGGCGGCGACCGCTGCAGCTGGGTTGCTGGAGGAACGAGAGGGCACGGCATGGAGGCAGCCAACGCTCCCTCCTCGTGTTGGAGCCCTGGAGGCCATGTTTGCAAACTTGGAGGAGTCCCTGGTGGTGGTGCCTGACAACGAGGGGAGCCCGATTACTACAGGCCCCTGGCGTCCACGGATTGCGAAGCTGCATGGAAGTCGGGAGGAGACGGAGGACTTAACTGAACGTCTGGAGCTGGTGGCAGTGCCTCCTGGACGGATGGTGGTCCTCCCTGCTGTGGTAGCAGAAGGTGCGACTGGAGGTGAGCTGGTCCCAGAGGACAAGGTAGAGGGACATGGGACACCGGCAACGCTGCACGTGAACCCACCGCCGCAAGTTGGAGTGGAGGTGTTGCCAGATACGTCGCAAGCCGAGGTGGAGGTGATACCTGCTGCCGGAGTGCGCCCCATAGCAGGAATGCAGAGTGTGCCCTGGCCTCATGGAGCTACCTCAGCTGTGATCACACTACTATGGGGATGCCTTTCCTTGCCTGCCCCGCGGCGACTGCTGTTCCGGGACACTGGATGAGAGCAGTCTATTGTTTTACCTGTCTGATGACTATCCGCAGTTGTTACTTCTTCACTTTTTTGTTTTTTATGCCGTGATTTTTGCTTCTCGCAACCCCCCCCCCCTTCTCTGCTGCGACTACGCCTTGATCTTTTTTGAAGACTGGACATTGTTGCTCCCTGGCTGGGGACGTTTATGCTTCTTTGAGACACTCTGAAGATTTGAAGCGGATTTGATTTTACTCTTACCGTACGCTTTGTAGTTTTGCGACCCCCCCGTCTTTTTCTGTTTTGCCGATGCCTTCTGACCCCTCCCCCCCTTTCTCCCTTATATTTTATTTTATTACTGCGCCGTCTATGTGGACATTTGCGTTATTTTTATTTTTTCGGCTGCGTAGTGGATGTCTCCGGCTGGGGGCATCCCCGTGGAGATTTTGTGCCATGATGCCATCTATGTGTTTTTACGTCTGTGACCCATTGCTTGATGTTCCTGTGTGTTTATTATTTCTGTCTGGGTAGCTAATCAGATGACATGTGGTCCTGCGTGGCTAACTCACAATGTTGATTTCTTGATGTCTATGCTAAAATTCTAAAATAAAGAATTTAAATAATAAAAAAAAAAACTGTCGAACGAAAGCACTGAAAATCTAGGCAGTTCGCCAACTTTTCGGTACTGTTCCGCATTCTCTGAGTAGATTAACCATTACTTATCTATGGGGATTTCATTGCCGAAAGAAGTCATTTTTCTTCGGCGAGACATCAATTACTGCAATGTTTACCTTGACCTTTGACTGAATACGTGGCTCAACTACATGACCTTCAACCAACCATCATTTTCCATCAAGATGGTGCACCACCACATTGGGGACTGCATGTTCGTGGGTTCCTAAATGAAACATTTCCAGACCGGTGGATTGGAAGGGGTGGCCCAATTCCCTGGCCACCTCGTTCACCAGATATCACTCCCCTCGACTTCTTTCTTTGGGGTTATGTTAAAGATATCGTGTATCGAACAAAGGTATGGGACATCACTAATCTAAAGCAGATGATCACTGATGCCGTTGCCACCATTTATGAGGGTATGCTACAGTGAACATGGCAAGAAATCAAGTACCGTCTTGATGTGCTTCGTGCAACTAATGGTGCCCATATAGAGTTGTATTAAATGAGGCAAAAAACCTTAAATATATACGTCTCATTTTGTAATAATTTTCACTTGTCTATTCATTTGCCTTTATAATAAATTTTTGAAATCATAAAGAGACTTTATAGACACCCTGTATAACCACAAAGCTTTGAATGATAAAATGTGGAAAAAATAATTTTACACATTGTAAATGATTGAAATCTGCATGGAGAGCTGAGCTCGGCACCGGAGACGATTGTTGACACTTTTTTGCAAACAGGAGACACCTCTGACCCCCCCCCAGGAGGAATCCAAGCGGTTTGTTTGGACTCCCGACTCGATTGGCGGCGGCCATTTTGATTTCAGCCTACCACGAGGTCTGCATTGACGACCCTAATGGGGAAGAAGGGCAAAAAGATGGAGCCATTGGATGACACCGGGCAGCCAGATATACATAGTTCCCTGAGTGGAGCACTGATCAATCGACCCCTTTTGCGGAGTGCGGAGATCCGGGAGCCGGAGGTGAGCGCAGATGCCCTGGGCCTCCCGGTTGCCGAGGAGCCTCGGACTCCCCTGTCTCAGCCCTCTACTAAGGAGGACATCCACCAGCTTTATGAGGACCTTCGGACACTGTGGCACAGGGATCTGGCCAAGGTTCAAGCCGATATTACAGCTATTGCAGCGGGCTCTTCCACTATGGGTGCACGCTTGAACTTGCTGGAGGAGGGGAGGCTAGAGTCCGCGGCCCAGCTAGAGGACCTAAAGAAGCAGGTGAGATGTCTGCCGGCGATGGTGGACCTAGAGGCCAGACATCGGCGACGCGACCTCCGTCTCAGAGGGATCCCGGAGACGGTGGGAGCTGGGGACTTGTTGTCATATACAACCGGCTTTCTACGTATGTTATTGAAGCTGCCACCGGACTCCCCGGATGTTATAGTGTCGGCTTTTCGACTCCGAAAGGCGGCTACTGCACCTGCTGAGGCCCCCCGGGACGTCATAGTTACAACTAAGGCTATCTCAGTCCACACGCAGATTCTTCGGGAAGCCGGTAACGTACCAGCAGTATCTTATGGGGACCTGCGAATTGCGGTGTACAAGGACTTATCGTTCCTGGCGTTGGTTGCGCGATGCCGTTTTCGAGACGTGACGAGCCTCATGAGACTACATGGGATCCGGTACCGATGGGGGCCTTCAGGATCGCTTGTGATCTTACACGATAGATGGGCACACCCAGCGACTACCCCTGAGGAAGCTCGGGCCTACGCGGAGTCCCACCTGCAACACTTGCTGGCTCCATCGCCGCCCACCCCGTTGTCACGGATGGCTCTGTTCTGGGGCGCCTGGCAGCAGATTCCTCGCTGCTCGCTGGCCAGGCGCCGAATAATAACGCCACCGGGTGCGCTCACGTGGGACGCCGGGGGGCGGAGCCCGGCGTTATGACGCGGACCCGCCGGGTTTAAAACCCGGCTTCACTAGTTCGCCGGTGCCCTGACGTGGTATTCACTTCCCGCAGAGCTCTTGTGTTTTTTGCTAATATATATCTGTGTCTGACCTTGCTTCTGGCTAACGAACCATTCTGTGTATGACTCCTGGCATTGGCAAACGAACCATTCTGTGTATGACTCCTGGCATTGGCAAACAAACCATTCTGTGTATGAATCCTGGCATTGGCAAACGAACCATTCTGTGTATGACCCCTGGCATTGGCAAACGAACCATTCTGTGTACGACCCTGGCATTGGCGAACGAACCACCCTGTGTATAACCCTTGGTATTGGCATTTACTCTCCTCACGGTTCTGCTCTTAACTTTGGTACCGAGGTCAGTCTATGTGGCACCCTAAGCACACATCAGGCTACCTCTGATATTACTAAGGTCCTAGGGAGAACGAGTACTCTATTCTGTACCTCTGTCTGGTGTTTACCCTTGCTTGTCTATTGTCTGGTTAATTATCTATCTAGTTGTGCCGACCATTCAAGGATCGGAAGGGTAGAGAGCGGTCTACGTAAAGGGACCACTATCTTGGTATTCAGGGGGATACGTGACATTACGTCAGGGCCAATGGATCCCGCAGACCTCTCTAACCAGTTGGCACGTATCGCAGCCAGACAAGAGGAGCAGGACCATAGGATGGACCAGATTTCTCTCGCTCTACAAACCCTGTTAAATCGGTCCAATACTGGTACCACAAACCCTCCAGACCCAGTATTGCCTAGAGTCAGTTCGGTCTCTCCTGAGAGACATAGGCTTAGTATGAAGGCACCCTTACGCTATGATGGTACACCAAACTTATGCCGGGGTTTTCTGACCCAACTCGAGATCTTGTTTGAGAACAACCCAGGGTCTTGTATATCTGATAAAGCCAAAGTAGGCTATCTGATTAATCATTTAACAGAAAAAGCTTTATTATGGGCTACGCCGTTGTGGGAAAATAAGAAACCCATCATCTATGACTATGAGGGTTTTACCTCTGAGTTAAAACGTACCTTTGATCCCTCTAGAAGGGCTACCAATGCGGGTAGGTCCTTGTTTCACATTAAACAAGGTAATAGGAGGGTCTCCGACTATGCCATAGAGTTTAAGACTTTGACGTCAGAGGTGCTTTGGCCGAACGACGTTTTAACCTTAGCCTTTACCGAGGGCCTGAACGAGGCTTTTATGTTTGAGCTGGCTCCCTTAAAATTACCAGAAAATCTGGACCATTTGATTGACTTTTGCATAGCCATGGACGATCAAATTAGGGAAAGGAGACACCCCAGAGACAGACCCAGAAGGGTCTTGCCTCCTTTACCCTTATTACCCAGACACACCAGTACGTCAGGTAACCCGGAGAACGCAAAAACAGATATGCCAGTCGTTGAACCTATGCAAATATGAAAAACGGGTATTTCGGAGGCTGAAAGAGCTCACAGAAGAGAAAAGGGGCTCTGCTTCTATTGTTCAGGGGCTGATCATTTCCGCCTTCAATGTCCTCAGAGACCCAGGGTTAACAGGGGGGAGAGTGGCAAATCGGGTCAAAGAACAGCCAATACCCAGGTTATCGGTTCTCTTTATGCCTCCTTTGTGGATAGTGAAAAAAAAAATCCAGGATTCTGTTACCGATCTCCCTAACCTGGGAGGGGGTTCACCTCAAGACTGAGGCGTTCTTAGACTCTGGGGCCTCAGGTAATTTCATGGATAAATATTTTGCTGCCAAAAACCTCTTACCTCTGGTTCTCAAGGAAAAACCTCTAATGGTGGAGGCCATAGATGGTAAACCCCTGTCATGTCCACATATCACTCACGACACTGTCGATGTATGTATGAAAACAGGAGTTTTACACCATGAAACGATAAGATTTCAAATTATTGAATCTCCCTCATGTCCTGTCGTTCTTGGGTTTCCATGGTTAACAGAGCACAACCCGGTTATTGATTGGGTCCAGAGAGACATAAAATGTTGGGGTCCTAATTGTCAGTCTAATTGCCTAGGCAGGGTCAATGTGATTGGTAGCCTCAATATTGCCACAGCCCCTCCTTTATCCACAGAGGTCCCTGAATGTTATCTGGCATTAAGGAGGTGTTCTCTAAAGCCAGGACTGAGGTCCTACCACCACATCGTCCATATGACTGTGCTATTGATTTACTCCCCGGTACGATGCCTCCTAGGGGACATGTATACCCTTTGTCACAAAAAGAAAACGACATTATGGAGGAATACATAAGGGAGAATCTAGAGCGAGGATTCATTAGACGGTCCTCCTCTCCAGCAGGAGCAGGTTTCTTTTTTGTCTCCAAAAAAGAGGGAGATCTGCGACCTTGCATCGATTATAGAGGTTTGAATAGGATAACTATAAGAAATGCATATCCCATACCTCTCATAACAGAATTGTTCGACCGATTAAAAGGGGCCCGTATATATACGAAGCTCGATTTACGCGGAGCTTACAACCTGGTTAGGGTTAAAAAGGGAGATGAATGGAAAACGGCTTTTAATACACGTAGCGGGCATTATGAATACCTGGTGATGCCCTTTGGATTATGTAATGCGCCAGCCGTTTTTCAGGACCTCATAAATGACACCCTAAGGGATTTTCTGCAAGAATTCGTCATAGTATATCTGGATGACATCCTGATATACTCTCCTGATGTGGACACTCATCACGCCCACGTGAAACAAGTATTGAAAAAACTATTGAAGGCTGGATTGTATTGTAAACTAGAAAAATGTCTATTCGACATAGTAACAGTGCATTTCCTTGGTTATATAATAACCCCTGAGGGTTTTCAAATGGACCCTAAAAAACTCTCAGCAATTCTTGACTGGCCTCTACCCCAAGGGCTTAAAGCCATCCAGAGGTTTCTGGGGTTTACTAACTACTATCGGAGATTCATTAAAGACTTTTCAGCCTTGGTAGCTCCCCTCACGGCTTTGACAAAGAAAGGGGTGGGAAATCAGAAATGGACACCTCAAGCCACTCAAGCCTTTGAGGCACTTAAACAAGCATTCACTACTGCCCCTGTTCTCCGACATCCAGATCCGGCTCTGCCTTTCCAAGTAGAAGTTGACGCCTCCGAACTAGGTCTTGGTGCAGTCTTGTCCCAAAGGGAGGCACCCGACAAACCCTTGCATCCATGCGGCTTCTATTCTCGGAAATTGTCCCCGGCAGAGAAGAACTATGACATTGGAAATAGAGAGTTGTTAGCAGTCATCTCGGCCTTGGCAGAGTGGAGATACTTATTGGAGGGGTCTAGGGACCCCATCGTTATCATAACCGATCATAAGAATCTCACGTACATTGGAGATGCTAAACGTTTAAATTCCAGACAAGCGAGATGGTCATTGTTTCTTTCAAGTTTTAATTTCGTGCTTACCTATAGACCTGGGTCCAGAAACATTAAAGCAGACGCCTTATCGAGACAGTATGAATCTTATGAACATAATATCCAAGATCAGCATCCCATTGTACCCCAGGAAAGGATTATAGCCTCTACCACAATTAGTGTCTCGTCTCCTCTAGTGAAAAGGTTGCAGACCGTCCAGGGTGCAGCTCCTGGGGGGAAACCTCCCGCGAAACTCTTTGTACCTGAGAACGAAAGAGAGGAAGTACTTAACGTTTATCATGACAATAAAACCTCTGGGCATATGGGTATCACCAAAACAGTGGCTAGTATCAGTAAACTCCTCTGGTGGCCCACGTTGCGCCGAGACGTTAAAGATTACATAGCTGTGTGCGAAGTGTGCACAAGACATAAAAGTCCCAAAACAGCACCCATTGGTTTACTCCAGCCTTTGCCGAGCCCCGAACGCCCATGGTCGCATATAGCCATGGATTTTATAGTAGATTTACCTGAGTCAAGAGGGAATACAGTTATACTTACGGTCATAGATCGATTCTCCAAGATGGGCCACTATGTGCCTCTTCGGAAACTACCTTCGGCAGCCGAACTGGTGCCCATATTCATTTCCAACGTGGTTCGCATACACGGTGTTCCTCTGGAGATTGTCTCTGATAGGGGGACACAATTCGTCTCCAGATTCTGGAAAGGGTTTTGTAAGAATGTGGGGATAGACTTGTCCTTCTCTTCGGCCTATCACCCCCAGACCAACGGAGCAGCAGAACGAGCCAACCAAAATATAGAGAAATATCTCAGGTGCTTTATATCAGAACAACAAAATAACTGGTCAGACCTGTTACCATGGGCAGAGTATGCTTTGAACAGTGCAGTAAGTGAATCCACAGGACATTCCCCTTTCTTCACTGTTTATGGTTTTGATCCTCCCGTGCTCCCCGCTACGTTTCCTGATACCACGATTCCTGCTTTGGATGAGCATTTGGCATCATTGAAAGAGACTTGGGAGAGAGTCAAACGGGCACTGGAAGAGAGTAGTGCCATCCAGAAAACCAAGGCCGACAGACACAGGAGGCAGGCACCCGTGTATCAAGTTGGGGACAGGGTTTGGCTTTCTTCACGGAATATCAAGCTCTTAGTGCCTTCCATGAAGTTGGCACCTATACATATATCGGCCCCTATAAGATTCTGCGGCGACTCAACCCTGTCTCCTATGCTTTGGCGTTACCCCCCCATATCAGGATACACAATGTGTTCCACGTAAGCCTTTTGAAACCGTTGTTGTGTAACCGGTACACCAAGGTCCGTGCTCCACCTCCTCCTGTCTCTGTGGAAGGCCAGGAGGAGTACGAGGTTGAGGCCATTCTGGATGCCAGAAAGTCTAGGGGGTCCTTACAGTACTTGGTCGATTGGGTGGGTTACGGTCCAGAGGATCGTTCTTGGATTCCGGCTGCAGAGGTCCATGCCCCTCGGTTGGTGAAGGCCTTCTATTTAGCGCACCCCCGTGCCCCTGGGGGTCGTCCAGTGGCCGCCCGTAGAGGGGGGGGTTCTGTCACGGATGGCTCTGTTCTGGGGCGCCTGGCAGCAGATTCCTCGCTGCTCGCTGGCCAGGCGCCGAATAATAACGCCACCGGGTGCGCTCACGTGGGACGCCGGGGGGCGGAGCCCGGCGTTATGACGCGGACCCGCCGGGTTTAAAACCCGGCTTCACTAGTTCGCCGGTGCCCTGACGTGGTATTCACTTCCCGCAGAGCTCTTGTGTTTTTTGCTAATATATATCTGTGTCTGACCTTGCTTCTGGCTAACGAACCATTCTGTGTATGACTCCTGGCATTGGCAAACGAACCATTCTGTGTATGACTCCTGGCATTGGCAAACGAACCATTCTGTGTATGAATCCTGGCATTGGCAAACGAACCATTCTGTGTATGACCCCTGGCATTGGCAAACGAACCATTCTGTGTACGACCCCTGGCATTGGCGAACGAACCACCCTGTGTATAACCCTTGGTATTGGCATTTACTCTCCTCACGGTTCTGCTCTTAACTTTGGTACCGAGGTCAGTCTATGTGGCACCCTAAGCACACATCAGGCTACCTCTGATATTACTAAGGTCCTAGGGAGAACGAGTACTCTATTCTGTACCTCTGTCTGGTGTTTACCCTTGCTTGTCTATTGTCTGGTAATTATCTATCTAGTTGTGCCGACCATTCAAGGATCGGAAGGGTAGAGAGCGGTCTACGTAAAGGGACCACTATCTTGGTATTCAGGGGGATACGTGACACCCGTCTACAATGGATGCTGCTAGCGTTGGCTATTATTTTCTTGTTTGTATGTATCCTCCTTTCCCCTATCGCCCCCTCACTCTCTTTCCCCCTTTTCTCTAACCCCCCAAACCCTCACTTTCCCATGTCCTCCCCTAGCGCTTCCCTACACCCTCCCTGCTCCTGTAGTGTTACCAAGTGGACAATCTGCAGTATACTTTTGACCTTGTTTGATGAATGGTGTGCTACGGGACTTGACCAGCTGCCGAGATAGATGAGCTCCGGACAATTTTCTCCCCTTTTTTTAATTTATTTATTTTATTTTTTATTGTGGGAACATGGGGTGGGCACTTACCGCGGCTCTGTCCGCCCTTTCTGGTCCCGATTCCCCCCGGCCATGTGACCTCTTGTCAAGCCCTCGACTGATGCTGTCGAGGTGAGCCGACTACGTCACGCTTCTTCTGCAGTTCCTCTGGAATTATTATTTCTTTCCCCTCACCTTCGGGTGCGGGGGCTTTGGTTTTTGTTTTTTTCCGGATCTGCTCACTACAATGATGCTCGAGTTTACGGTCTTTGCTGTATTCTATGGTCCAACGTGGCCATATTTCGCAAAACACTTTACTTGTCCCTGTACGCCATATCTATTTGAGATATTCCTTTTTTATGGTTATTTTGTGTCAATATTGCTGACTTATTGTGGCCTTGTATGGCCACTTCCTATTTTTGACAATGTTTTCTGTCTATTTGTGCAAACTTTAAAATAAATAATTAAAAAAAAGAAATCTGCATGGAAATTTACATTGTTTCGAAATATTTTGTTATAACATTCTGACCAGACACGACGTATACACATAGAAATTATATATTTTGAATCTGCCAAGTCTGCATGCATGCATGCGATGATGTCATCAAGAGGAATTCCCCGTCCCCAGGAGGGGAATCTCAAACTTTGGACCCCCGTATCTCTGAACAGTATCTCTGAACAGTATAACGTAAGCGGTTGCTTCTGGTGTCATTGGAAAGACCAGATCCTGACCAGGTTTTCTATGATAAACAAAAAAAATAAAAGTATTTTTATGTCTTTTTTTTCCCCAAAAGCGACATATTGCTGTGAATTTTATCTCTGTGCATCTCTTTGACATGTTCATACACAACGCACAATACTGTGAGTTTGATTGCTGTCCAGCTCTGTGATACAATAATTTGCGATGTGTGTGAGTTTAATTGTTGTGCAGCTCTAGAATACACTTAGGATAGAGTCAGATGAACGCAGTCTGAGCGCACTCTGCGTGCGTGCATAACGGACAGACGTACTGATGGAAGATACTGTAGACACCACACAGTCCATTTTTTTTTTTGACGGACATAGAAAAAAAAAAAGGGAACTATGGGAGATAAAATTAATATGAAAAAAATGATAAAAATTTGAAAAGGATATGAAAAGCCATTGTGTGCGTCAAGGTGCTGGACGTCGCAAATGCGCTGCATCCAGGGCCGGATTAACGTAGGGGCGGATGGAGCGAGCGCTCCAGGCCCCTTCCTGTAAATAGGCCCACAGCCAGAGAATTTTTTCTTCCGTTATTCTCCCAGCACCTTGCTTCACTCTCAAGCCAGCCCCACTTAAGCCTGCCTCTCTGCTCTGGCTCTGCCCACCATGAAGTCCCTTCTCCATTGGCGTGCACATGGGGGGGGGTGTGCTGCATGCATCCAGGCACTCCCTAATGCTGCCCATTATGTAAAATAACCCCTCCCCTAGTGAGCTTCGAGTGGCTGCCTCCCCTGCCTTCCTGGTGAGTCACCTCACGTGCTGCAGGACACAGGAAGAGGAAACAGCTCATCTGAGCTCAGAATCATGTGCTGCCTCATGCCGCTGCTCCCCTGACTGCTGTGAGTGAGGAGGATGTGCAACCAGCCCCAGCTCAGTAGCAGGATGGAGACCCCCATCCCACCAGAGGCCTGTTCAGTACCTCAGCCGCTGCAAGTGCTAAGTTAGCAACTTGCATTGAACGCCGTTCAACCGCTCAGCAGTGCTAAGGCTAGGGTCAGACTGATGTTGGTTATGTATGAAAGAGGCACTGGAGTCTTGTGAATCTGCAGTAGAGAACTTTACTTTGTGCATATAGCAATAAAACAACTTATAACAGATTAGTCACTGGATATATATCAGGATGCTTCATCATCACACAGCTAGAAAGGAAGAAGGAAGTAAAGCAGAGACAATAGAGACTTATTTCCTGTGAACGTATACCAACGAGTTTAGAACACATTTAACCTGTACTAACAGCGCCACCTGCAGTCCATAGTATAATATATGCTGTTGTATCTCCAACAACTGAGGCAGTGCGAACGCGCGTGCAGGCGCACATAATCACGGCCGTGCTAGCAGCAGATGCCGGGCAATGACGGCCAATATACGAAGTACGGTCGCACAAAAGTGCGGCTGCGCAACGCAAGCGGCAAACAAACGCATTTTTTCGAGAATGTGAAACCACTAGTACTGACGTACAGAGTGCGCTGCGTCCGCTAGCGGCATGTGTGCGTGATTAGGAGACGTCAGACGCTGCTAATGTCCGGCCAACATAACGTCCAGGCCCAAAAAGTGTTTTATTGATGATCCGTACAAAATCACGGATGAAACTGCGCATCGTATGACTGCTATTGCGTATTTCGTGAAAAAATACGTCCATTCGTTCGAACGCACTTTTTCACGGACAACGTGAAAAATGCATTAGTCTGACCCTAGCCTAACCTAGCACTTGCAGCGACCCGAGGAGATGCTGAGTGTGACGTTTTAAAGATGGCCGCCGCATGAAGCAAGTAACAATGCCCTACAGCAAGATGGCCGCCGCCTCGAAGCAAGTAATAATTCCGAACAGCAATGTTAATTTTGCGGTTTCTGTTCACCAAAGCACAAAATATTTATTTATTATTTCCCCCTGCACATAGACATATATTACAGTTCAATTTATATATTGTTTCAGAAGTAAACATAACGTTTATTCATTAAAAACTATCATTTGTGGTGTGTGCAAACAAAACGGAATTGTGCTGACTGCTTCTCTTTATTATTTTTTGTCCGAGTGATCCGAAAAACAATCTGAATTTTTCATTAAGAAATCGTCGGCCATTTTGGATTCAAAATTCGCATCCAAAGGGTTCAACGACACTGCTGCAGCAAACTGAATTGCTGCGCTGCAGCAATTCAGCAGCTGCTGAGGTATTGAAAAGGCCTCTGGCCAGGAGGAGGTGAGAGAGATACTGTCTGCCCTCTGCTCCTCTCCCCTGCAGTACATGCCCCCCTCTCCATCCAGCTGAACTAGTGACTCCTCCTCCTCCTGTGTACACCCCAGGGTCTGTCCAGCACAACAAGCTGTGCTATGTGAGGGGGTCTCCCTGTCCAGGACTAAACTCTGCTGTGAAGGAGAAGCTAGTTTTTAACCCCTGCAGCTGGGACCTGTATGCTTTGCACCATGCTGACAGATCAAAGACCTTTGGAGCAGCAGGACCCATGGCATAAAAGCACATCTGAGATACACTGTAATGTGTTGCTCAGATGCTTGGTCCTGCAGGGGTTAAAAACTAGCTTCTTCCCAACAAGGTCTACTCCTTGACAGGGAGACCCTTCACCCCCCTCACAAAGTACAGCTTCTTGTGCTGGACAGACCCGGAGTATATAGCTTAGATATAAATATAGATTTGTTTTTATATATATTAAAATACATTTAAATATATTATGTAATCAATTTAATAATATTTGAATAGTATGTTTTTAAAATTAAAATGATTTTATATAGAACTTAATAATAATAATAAAATTAAATATTTTTGTGGGGGGGGGGTTTCAGTAGAGTCTGTGCTACGCTCATACACACCGTACATTTCTGTGCGTTTTATTACTGTGGGCTATGCTCATACACACACACCGCACATTGCCGTGAGTTTTAGTGCAGTAGATTCTGTGATACACTCATACACACAACACATTACTGTGAGTTTTATTGCTGTGGAGCTCTGTGATACAGTAATGTGCAGTGTGTATGAGCGTATCACAGAGCTCCACCGCAATAAAACTCACAGTAATGTGCAATGTGTAGGAGTGTGAGTTTTATTGCTGTGAAGCTCTGATATGCTCATACACACCGCACTTTACTGAGTTTTATTGCTGTGGAGCCGTAGGATATGCTCATACACACCAATCATTACTGTGAGTTTTATTGCTGCGGTATATGCTCATACACATTGTACATTACCGTGAGTTTTATTGTAGTAGATTCTGTGATACGCTCATACACACCGCTTATTACTGTGAGTTTTATTGCTAAGGAACTGTGGGATACACTCATACATACCGCACATTACTGTGAGTTTTATTGCTGTGGAGCTGTGGGATACACTCATACACACCTCTCATTACAGCAATTAATTTTGTTTATATAAAAAGGCCCACCAAAATACTCGGCCCCAGGCCTATGATACTCTTAATCCGGCCCTGGCTGCATCTGACATCTCATCACTCACAAAGAACGCTACGTGGACGTGGCGCACTCTGCGCGTCCGTCTAGCGGTTTTACGTTCTTGCCTAACTTGCGCCGGTTTGCCGCGTGCGTTGTGCGTGCGCAGTTCGGTGCGCACGTACTTTGTGCATGGGTCTCTATTGATCAGGATTCTATGCCATGACTAACGTTAAACTGTGCGGCAACACGGACGTGATAACGGTGGTCGTCTGACACGGGCTTTATACACACTGCACATTGCTGTGAGTTATCCCTGTGCATCTCTTTGATATGTTCATACACAACGCACAATAATGTGAATTTTATTGCTGTGCAGTTGTGTAATATGCTCATACACACTGCACATTATTGTGAGTTTAATTGTTGTACAGCCATATAATACACACCACACATTGCTGAGTTTTATCGCTGTGCAGCTCTGTGATACACTCATACACACTGCATAGTCCTGTGAGTTTTATCGTGCAGATCTGTGATACGCTCATACACAATGCACATTTCTGTGAGCTTTACTGTTGAGGAGCTCTGGGATACCCTTATACACACTGCACATTACTGTGAGTTTTATTGCTGTGGAGTCAACATTGTGCACCTGGAGGGGGTCCAGTGCGTGGTGACAGGGAGGGGCCCAAAATATGTTTTCACGTAGGGGGTGCGGTCATGTATTCCCACATCTGAGCTCTGAGCTTTATTGTTATGCCTCTGATTGGAATCCATAGGGAATCCAAGAGATGAGGTTGCCAAGAAAGGTGGTATGGATTAAGAAGAGTCGGGGACCCAGAACAGAGCCTTGAGGTACTCCAACTGAAAGAGGAATTGGGGTGAAGTAGCACCAATGAAGAAAATACTGAAAAGATTAATGAGTAAAGAGGAGGAGCACCAGGACAGAGCAGTGTCGTTGAGGCCAAGTTGACGAAGTGAGGAGTAGAAGCAGGTGGTCGATTGTCTCAAAAGCAGCAGAAAGATCAAGAAGAATAAGCAGCAACTAAATCATTAGTTACCTTGGTCAGAGCAGGCTCAGTAGAGAAATATGTACAAGATGAATTTGTATGTATTTTAGCGTCGTCGGGACAGCCATATTTTCCTGGACACATCATTAATTCATGGAGAGGGAAGCATAGGGATATGTGCTGACCTGCAATATGTATAACTATATGCTGCAGGAAGGAAATCATAGCCGGTCACCTGAAATTCCTTTTTAATTTCATACCTGCAGCGTATGGATTCTACATGCATTATTCATCAGCATGAATAAATTATATGTGTCCAGGAAAACATGGCTGAGCTGGCAACCCTAATGTATTGATGGACTGGCAGGAAACCATGAAACCTGTGTAAATGTGCATATTGTTTTAACTAGTAAGGCTGGGGTCAGACCAGCGCACTTTTAACGTGCGTTCTGGTGCACATAATTACGGCCGCACTAGCAGCAGATGACGGGCAATGACGGCCAATATACGATGTACGGCCGCACAAAAGTCCGGCCGTGCAACGCAAGTGGAATTTGAACGCATTTTTTTGAGAACGCTGAACTGCTAGTACTGACGTACTGAGTGCGCAGCTGCGGCATAGCGGTGTGTTTGCGTGATTAGGAGATGTCAGACACTGCTAATGTCCGGCCAACATAACGTCCAGACGCAAAAAGAGTTTTATTGACGATCCGTACAAAATCATGCCCGAAAATGAGCGTCGTCTGACCGTTTTTGCGCATTCCGTGAAAAAAATACGTCAATGCGTTCGGACGCACTTTTTCACATTCGCGGGGAAAAATGCTTTCGTCTGACCCTAGCCTAAGCTGAATTCTAGAGCTGTAACTTGTAGGGCTGAAACAATTAATCGATTAGTTATAAACTATTCTCATTATCAATTAATCAGTTGTCGATTAATCGATTTGTGTACAGCGCACACTGTTTGGAGTCATACCGAGTTAAACGTTAGAACCGCAGATTCTGCTTTGGAGCTGATTGTATGATTTAATTTTAGGGTTATGCCAGACATAACCAGTTTCCTTTTATTCAGTTTACAACTGCAGAAGCGCTAGAACACAGAACCTGAGATACTGCCACTGGGTATGGGCACTGTACCACTGATGTTTTATCCTTACTTGAAGCTGGAGTCCTGTGCCACCACCCCAACCTGCCTGTCACCCCCTGATTGGTGTGTCCCCTCCAACAAACTCCCTCCCACACTTGAACAAACACACTCCCTTCCACCTCCGGACCCTCCTCCCGCTCAGTTTGTTCATGAAATTATTGAAATGGGACACTCTAACAAGTTAAAAGTGGTCAGGCTGTATGGAGTGCCCCTCCCCCTTCTCACCCTGATTTCGTGCTGACATCATCAGGTCTATATGAGCGCCTGTAGCAGCGTTTGTTTGAAGAGCAAGCAGACATGAGCTTAAGCTGCGAACACAGCATCAATCCATCACTCTGACCAGGTGCTCGTGTACATTGTGTGTGAAAAGTATGCAATTTGTGTATGTACGTACGAACATTATGTACACTACGTAAATTGCTTGCTAAAAAAGGAGGGGGAACAGGGGTTTATTTTATTTTTTTTAAAAATTCATTATGTTCCTTTTATGGAAACAAAAAACTGTATTTTTCTTTTATTCAATGAATCGATTAATCAGAAATAATTGGCCAACTAATCGATTATGAAAATAATCGTTAATTGCAGCCCTACTAACCTGTAGTATGTACAATTAATGTCAGGGCCGCTGGCCTGTCGGCGCCTGGCGCAGCTGCCTCTCCGTGCTCCCGGCGTTTCCGCTCGGGTCTCGGCGACGCGGGTGCCCGGCGGTGCCTTGCGGCCAAGGGCCATCGGCTCACCTCCTTGACGGGTCCTGGGGCCTCGGGAGGTCGAGCGCCGAATCCCCCGCAGATGGCTCTTCCGCCGCAGTGCCAGGCTTCAGGCCTTGCTTAGGCCTCTGGTCAGGTGCGCACGTGCGACTGGTCTCCAACCAGATGGCGCCCAGGGCGTGGCGTGCACTGATGACATCACAGGCCTCCTATTTTTTCCTGTGCATGACAGATTCAGTGACCTCGACCATCGATACCTGTCTAACCCTTTTGTACCTTCACGCTCAATGACGTCCCTTGAGTTATTTACCACCATCTAAGGGATACAGTCCTGACAATTAATGTACTAAGGGGAAATGAATTCACTTAGGCTAGGGTTAGACGAGCGCATTCTGTGCGGACCGTGCACAACGGACATACTTTCTGACTGACAACAAGGTAGTGGCCACCCAGTCCGGTTTTGTGACTGACGTTTTTTTTGACTGATGTAGAAGGGAAAATAAATTAATATGAAAAACATTTTGTCCGTCATAATGCTGGACGTCAAAAATGCAGTCCGTCTGATTTCGTTCCGTCACTCACACACAAACCTATGCGGACACAGCGCACTCTGTGCGTCCGTTCTAGCGGATTTACGTTCTTGCCTAACCTGCGTCCGTTTGCCGCGTCCGTTATGCGACCGCAGTTCCGGGCAGACGTACTTTGTGTGTGGGGCTCCATTGGTCATAATTATATGCTATAAACGCAGGTGTCAAGTCCTGGGAAAAAAAGTGAGGGAACGCACCCGCGAATTCCACAACCCCTATTACCTGAAGAAAAAATATATATCGCGAGTATAGCAGTACGTGGTGATACCATTTTTATTAGGTTAACATTACATTTAAAAGGCTTCAGGTCTGGAAACTATACTGACCAGTGAAAGGTATCACTACGTACAGGTATACTTGTGATTTTGGCGACTGGACTAACACGTTATATATAATATATACAGTACTGTGCAATAGTTTTTGGCAGGTGTGAAAAAATGCTGTAAACAAAGAATGCTTTCAGAAATATAAATAATGATTGTTTATATTTGTCAATTTTCAACATGCAAAGTGAGCTAACAAAAGAAAAATCTAAATCAAATCAATATTTGGTGTTACTACCTTTTGCCTTCAAACCAGCATCAATTCTCATTAGGTACACTTGCACAAAGTCAGGGATTTTGTAGGATTATAGTCAGGTGTATGATCAACCAATTATACCAAACAGGTGCTAATGATCATCAATGTCACACGTAGGTTGAAACCCAGTCATGAACTGAAACAAACAGCTGTGTAGGAGACTTAAAACTGGGTGAGGAACAGCCAAACTCTGCTACCAAGGCGAGGTTGTGAAAGACAGTTTCATGTCATGGCAAGATTGAGCACAGCAACAAGACACAAGGTAGTTATACTGCATCAACAAGGTCTCTCCCAGACAAAGATTTCAAAGCAGACTGGGGTTTCAAGATGTGCTGTTCAAGCGCTTTTGAAGAAGCACAAAGAAACGGGCAACGTTGAGGATCGTAGACGCAGTGATCGGCCAAGGAAACTTGCAGGGTAATTCAAAGAGATTCGAAAAGTCACCGCACGTTCGGTGACTTTTCGTTCTCTTCAATTCGGTGCAAATCGGTTTTCCCATTTCGGCGACCCTGCAGTGTATTCAGCAAGCACCACAGGGCGGTCGAAGTGCAGGGAAAAGCTGCCGAAAACCCGTCGAATGCATGCCGAAAACCTGCAAAAACATCTGGATTAACCCATCGAAGATGCCGGAAAAACCCGAGCAGGAGCCGATCACACGCAGAGCAGCTGCCGGAAAAAGCCGACGCTGCAGACGAAGGCAGTGAATAAATTAGCAAAACAGTTTGCTTGAATGTTTGAAAAGCAAAATGTCTGAAATTTACATATGAGGTCCAGGGAATGATAATAAAAAGGGCTGTTACAGAAAAAATAAGTAAACTTAAAAAAAAAATGGAATTTAAAATAAATAAATAATAATAATCCAGAAAAAATGCTTAAAATATCCTAAAAAAATCTATAAATGAAGAGACTCTTTACTGCAGAATTTTATAATGAACGGTTTATTAAATATTGAATTAACCCCTTAGTGACCGGGCGGTTTTACACAAATCCGTCTTTTAGTGACCGCTGCTGTTTTTACGTTTCTGCGCTGTTAGTGTTTAGGTCAAATTTTCCTCTTACTCGTTTATTCAACCCACACATATTATACACCCTTTTTCCCGCCATTAAATGGACTTTCTAGAAATACCATTATTTCCATCATATCGAATAATTTACTATAAAAAAAAATATGAAATATGAGGAAAAAAATGGTAAAAACACACTTTTTCGTAATTTAATCCCCAAAATCTACAACCACCCCAAAAGACCCCAGCTAAATAGGTTCAAAATTTTGTCCCGAGACTAGAAATACCCATTTTTTACATGCGTTTACTTTTTAACCCCTTCACTGCTGAGACAGTTCACCTATGTGCGCTGCGCTCATTCTGACCATTTTGTGCTAATTATTTTTAGATGACAGCCTAGGTCCTATTTAATTAAACTCCCCCCAGACAAAAAAACTTTTAAAAAAAAAAACATTTTTTATTTTATTTAATTTTTTTTTTTTTTTAATTTGTTTTAAAACCAAACCTGGTCATGTTTGGTATCATTGGAAAGGCCATAATATAGCGTTTCAAATGATGTCAGATATGACCATCTAGCTGCCATGGACCGGGAGCAGGGCCGGATTAAACGTATCATGGGCCTGGTGCTGTGGAGTTTGGCGGGCCTTTTTGTAGAAATAAAATGAAAAAGTCAGACCCTGCTCTTAAACCCCTCCTGGCGCACTGATGTTATTCAGGGGTTACAGGTAGGGATGTGGGACAGGGATCTGGTTATTCAGGGGTTACGGGTAGGGATGTGGGACAGATCTGGTTATTCAGGGGTTACGGGTCGGCATGTGGGACAGGGATCTGGTTACGTAGGCGTCACAGGTAGGGATATGGTTAGGCAGGGGTCACAGGTAGGGATTTGGTTACAGAGGGGTTACAGGTAGGGATTTGGTTACAGAGGGGTTACAGGTAGGGATTTGGTTACAGAGGGGTTACAGGTAGGGATTTGGTTACAGAGGGGTTACAGGTAGGGATTTGGTTACAGAGGGGTTACAGGTAGGGATTTGGTTACAGAGGGGTTACAGGTAGGGATTTGGTTACAGAGGGGTCACAGGTAGGGATTTGGTTACAGAGGGGTTACAGGTAGGGATTTGGTTACAGAGGGGTTACAGGTAGGGATTTGGTTACAGAGGGGTTACAGGTAGGGATTTGGTTACAGAGGGGTTACAGGTAGGGATTTGGTTACAGAGGGGTTACAGGTAGGGATTTGGTTACGCAGGGGTCACAGGTAGGGATTTGGTTACGCAGGGGTCACAGGTAGGGATTTGGTTACGCAGGGGTCACAGGTAGGGATTTGGTTACGCAGGGGTCACAGGTAGGGATTTGGTTACAGAGGGGTTACAGGTAGGGATTTGGTTACGCAGGGGTCACAGGTAGGGATTTGGTTACAGAGGGGTCACAGGTAGGGATTTGGTTATGCAGGTGTTACAGGCTGTTTGATCTTCAGAATGTAGATTCTATCAGTAACTGTGTTTGATGGAGGGGAGAGGGAGCACATCTCACTTTCCAGATATTTATTCTGCCTCCTGCTACAGTTGTGTTCAAAATTATTCAACCCCCACTGAAATTGAGTGTTTTGGCCAGTTTGACATTGATTTTGATCATTCAGTCATCTTGCTTACAATTAAATCAAAGAGGCACGTGTAGGTCAGACAAAAATAACATAACATTTATAATGAAATAATCACAAATGTCTTTTCTGTGCTCACATCATTATCAGTTTTATTCAACCCCCAAGTGACATTCAATCTTAGTACTTAGTACAACATCCTTTTACAGTTATAACAGCTTTTAAACGTGAAGCATAGCTTGACACAAGTGTCTTGCAGCGATCTAAGGGTATCTTCGCCCATTCGTCATGGGCAAAAGCCTCCACTTCAGTCACATTCTTAGGCTTGCGCACTGCAACTGCTTTCTTTAAGTCCCACCAGAGGTTCTCAATTGGATTTAAGTCAGGTGACTGCGATGGCCACTCCAAAATGTTCCAGCCTTTAATCTGCAACCATGCTCTAGTGGACTTGGAGGTATGCTTGGGATCATTGTCCTGTTGAAAGGTCCAACGTCTCCCAAGCCTCAGTTTTGTGACGGACTGCATCACATTGTCATCCAATATCTCCTGGTACTGAAGAGAATTCATGGTACCTTGCACACGCTGAAGCTTCCCTGTACCTGCAGAAGCAAAACAGCCCCAAAGCATGATTGACCCCCCGCCATGCTTCACAGTAGGCAAGGTGTTCTTTTCTTCATAGGCCTTGTTCTTCCTCCTCCAAACATAGCGTTGATCCATGGGCCCAAACAGTTCTAATTTTGTTTCATCAGTCCACAGAACACTATCCCAAAACTTCTGTGGTTTGTCCACATGACTTTTGGCATACTGCAGTCGACTCTTCTTATTCTTTGGAGACAGCAAGGGGGTGCGCCTGGGAGTTCTGGCATGGAGGCCTTCATTACGCAGTGTGCGCCGTATTGTCTGAGCTGAAACTTCAGTACCCACATCTGACAAATCTTTTCTCAGTTCCTCAGCAGTCACACAGGGACTTTTCTCCACTCTACGCTTCAGGTAGCGCACAGCAGTCGAAGTCAGCATCTCCTTTCTGCCACGACCAGGTAGCGTTTCAACGGTGCCCTTTGCCTTGAATTTGCGAATGATGCTTCCTATGGTCTCTCTTGGTATGTTTAACATCTTTGCAATCTTCCTATAGCCATTGCCCTTCCTGTGAAGAGTAATCACCTCTTCTCTTGTCTTCCTGGACCATTCTCTTGACTTCACCATGTTTGTAACCACACCAGTAAATGTCTAGAAGGAGCTGAGTATCACAGTCATTTTAAAGCTGCCTAATTGGTGCTTATTATGCTTTATTGCTGCTCCGTGACATCCACAGGTGGTTTCAATACCTGATTGAAAACACTTGAATGAACCTCTGTTCTTCAGAGTGGTGGTCTTTAAGGGGTTGAATAATTGTGTCAATGAAGAATTCACAAAAGAAACATTTACTACTGTATTACAAAACCAATTGATGTCATTTTAGTTGCATATGGTTCTTTAAAAAGTCCTTGTAGGATTTCATTCTGAATACAATTACAAATGTACACTAAATTCCCTAAAACCCTTTACAGCATTGGGGGTTGAATAATTTTGAACACAACTGTAACACCTTAACCCTTTAACACGTGGGATTCAGAAAGCAGCTGCTCCCTGACACATGGTAGGGGCTTCCTTTTGTTTTAAGCACAGAAGGCTCCTCTTACCTGTCCTGTAACAGTTCATGGTGATCTGTAGATGAAAGCAGGGAGAGCTCCTGTTGCCTGTGTCTCTGATCATGCAGGATGCAGAGCAGCTGGGATGTGAGGAGCCTGCAGCCCTGCTGACATCCTGGCTTTGCAATGCCAGCCAGAGAGAGACTGGCCTTGAAGGCAGGGCAGTGTGTGCACTGAACAGGACGTCCTGCCCATGTGAAGAGACACTATGCTGCCAGAATGGCAGTCTGCAGCATCACATCCAGCCTACTCCTGGAGGGCACCCAGGCAAGCCAGGCCCTGCTGCTCTCATGGGGATCTCCTACCCTGTTGTTGCCGTTGGGGGTGGGTGTGGCCGATGGTCAGCATGCTGCTCTTCGTGGTGGGCCTGATCTCCTTCCCCTTCACTGTCGCTTGCTCCGCCCTCCTATTAAATATTAGGGGGAAAAAAGTGTAGCGCAGGGAAAAATCAGGGCATGCCTGCTTCTTTGCAAGCAATCCTCCTCGTGCCGGTGGCCTGGGCTGACATGCTGTGTGGGCTGGGCCTGGGCAGGCAACACAGTGTGGGCTGGGCGGATTGATCTGCAAGCCTGCGCACTGTGTGCCTTCATCCCCCTCCCTTGTAATCAAATAAACTGCCCCCGCTGGGGCACGTGACCGGATACCTCCAATCACGTGTTGATCGCTTCCACGCACGGCCTGTCTTATCTGCCTCTCCACTATATGGCCGGGCCGCATCATCCAGATCCGGAGGCTGCATCGGCCTTACAGTGTGGCTCTGGCAGGCCGGCCAGTGGCTCCTCTTGGCTGGGCTGCTGTGGGCCTATTTTGAGAAGGGGGCCTGGAGTGGCCGCTCCATCCGCCCCTATGTTAATCCGGCCCTGACCGGGAGATATGGGGATCCTTAGGATCCCCTTATCTCTACATGGCAGCTAGATGGTTAACTGACCCACTGACATCCTCACACATATGGTGAGGTTGTCAGTGGGTGGGGGGGCCTGGAGGCTTGGCTGACATCCAAGATGTCAGCCCCCCTCCAGGTTTGAATCGAGTTTTGGCGCCAAAACGTGATCCGGCAGCGAAACTGTTAATGCTATACACCGCTGAAAAGGGGAGACTCTCCCCTTTTCAGCGGTGCAAACAGCATCTCCCTAGCTTCAATGGTTGGGGAGATAGAGGGCTCCGAAGGAGCCCCCCCTCCCCTCCATTGAATTGCATGGGGACGCCTGCTGATGACGTCAACCACGCAGCGTGGCGACGTCATCAGCCTCGCCTGCCCATGTAAATCACATGGGCAGGCTTCCTCCCTGCCAGATCACCGAGGGATCCAGCGAGGGAGGTGAGTATCGGGCGGGAGGGGGATTAGGTGCTGCTGACGTACCCTGTACGTCCGCGGGTCTAAGTGAGACCTGTGGACAGGACGTACAGGGTACGTCAGGGGTCCTTAAGGGGTTAAAACAGGAATATTTTTAACATTGAAGCCTATGGGATTCTCCTGAATAAACCTGTCAAATTAAACCACCGAATGGCAGGGCATTTCGGGAACCTTTCACTGCTGGTTTGTGTTCTCTGAATAGCCGAAGCAGAGCTTCTCTATGGGGATTTCACTGCCCTCGAACAGGCACAGTATGTGCAGGCAATTCGCCAGGATTTGGCGAATCGCCTGCTCTCTGGATAGCCGAATGGCCAAGAAAGGTTACTTTTCTCCAGCAATTCGGATCTCTTTGAATAACCCTGAAAGTGCAGCAGATGAAAGACACATCAAGCTTATTGCCCTTCGAAATCGGAAGATGTCCAGCAGTGCCATCAGCTCAGAACTGGCAGAAACCAGTGGGACCCAGGTACAACCATCTACTGTCCGAAGAAGTCTGGCCAGAAGTGGTCTTCATGGAAGAGTTACAGCCAAAAAGCCATACCTCCGACGTGGGAACAAGGCCAAGCGACTAAAGTATGCACGAAAACATAGGAACTGGGGTGCGGAACAATGGCAGCAGGTGCTCTGGACTGAGGAGTCAAAATTTGAAATATATGGCTGTAGCAGAAGGCAGTTTGTTCATCGAAGTGCTGGAGAGCGGCACAATAATGAGCAGGGCCGCCATCAGGGTATTACGCCCCATGCTGCCGTAAGGGGCCCGGGCCGCCAGGGCCCCGTCGGCAGCGGCAGCGCCCTTTTACAGCTCCGGTATCGGACCCTATGAGTCCGATTCCGGAGCTGACTGTGTCTCTGCTGCAGGAGCCGGAGGAGACACTGTGTCTCCTCCGGCTCCTGGCAGCTTCGCTGGCTGGCTGGGCGGGCCCAAGCAGCATGCGGGGGCCTCCCAAGCACGCTGCTTTGGCTCCGCCCCTCCAGTCATTGAAGCTGCGCACCTGAGACAGAGGGCCCGGGCCGAAGAGCAGAAGAAAAGAAGAGCAGAAGGAAGGAGGACAGGGAAGGAAGACGGTGGAGTGGTGAGCCAGGGCCCAGCCTAGATTCAAGGCCCAGACCCAGGGCCCAGGCCAGATCCAGGGACCAGACCCAGGGACCAAGCCCCAGACCCCAAGGCTCAGAGCCCAGACCCAGGGCCCAGAGCCCAAACCCAGGGACCAGGCCCAGCCTAGACCCAGAGCCCAGACCCCAAGGCCCAGCCCCAGGGACCAGACCCCAAGGCCCAGACCCAGGGACCAGGCCAGACCCAGGGCCCAGACCCCCAGGGACCAGAGCCCAGACCCCCAGGGACCAGAGCCCAGACCCCCAGGGACCAGAGCCCAGACCCAGGGACCAGAGCCCAGACCCAGGGACCAAGCCCCAGACCCAGACCACACTAGCGCCGGCCCTGGTGGTATCAATGCATCTCTACTCTATATGATCAGGGGTTACCTTTTTGTATACTATTCCCATTAAATTAACAGTAATTTATGATGTATTTTATTCAGTAGAAACTTTTTTTGCCTATATAACATGTGCTTTGTGAAAATAAAACGGTTTTGTATGTACATTTTAACTTAGTTAGTGGATTCCTGTCCAGTGCGGTGAGAAGCAAACGTAATGCAGTGTAGCCACGCTGCGAGGCGGAGCGGAGTGAAGTCAAGCCTGCAAAACGTTTGCTTCTCTTCGCTACGCTGTGCATCGCTACACGCTCAGTGTGTCTCAGCCTTTATTCCCGCATCGCTAGCTTACCGAATCAGTTTGTATACTTGTTACTGACCCTGCTTGTTCTATGGGGACCTGATCGGTTGCCGACTTTGCCTGCCATTTGACTATTCTTTGTGTATTCACTGACTGTTCTGTTTGCTTCCTGTTGCTACTGGTGTGCGCCGATTCTCACCATATACAGTAGCGCAGTACAAGTGCCTAAACATTGCTGACCCGGTTTTGCTATAGCTGCTGATGTAACTGAATAGATCGGGGATCTCTTCTGTATTACCAAAACCTCCAACACTGCACTCTTCCACAATACCACAGAGGGGTTACGGTGTGAAGACACTTGCTACCACCAAAGGCAAAATATTTGGGTGCACCGACGCCAATACCAGATTCATATCATTTTAATATTTGACCGCAGGGTCCAACCCTGCACTCTTCCACAATACCATAGGGATTATGGTGTGACGGCACTGTTGCCGACACTAAAGGCCCAATTTTAAAGCACCTATTGTTACTTTCATCCAAAGCCTGCATAAGTTTCACCATAATTTAGCCAAAAACAAAATCACTAAACTTGTTCCGCGTGTCCTAAAACGTCTCTTTTCATACAGGCTGCCGCCCCAAGCAGTTGTTTATGAACAGATTAAAGGAAAACCATTTACCGTCATTTGAAACGTCATTTTTTTGTTTTTAAATGTTTCTATACATCCTACAAATCCGCCACTTCACGGGCAGGTTATGTGCTCCTTAGCACGAGATTTGAAGGAATTTTTCATTTTTATTCTTAACCTTTATTTCATGGAAAACTCACTGTTCCTTTAAAAACGTTTTTTTTTTTTTACTTTTTGTCCTTGTTTCCTGTCCCCCAGGGCACTACCCGGACCCCCATACACCTTTTATGGCAAATATCTTGCATATATGCCCTCTTGGAGGCAGGGCCGGTGCTTCCACTAGGCAAACTAGGCAACCGCCTAGAGCACACTGCCACCTAGAGGCGCAGATGGCCCCAACCCAGATTCCATGATTGTACCCCCTTCCTCATTGTTTGCTTGTATAGCAGTGGCAGCTCGCAAAGCGGACCATCGCTAGCGATGCAGAAGGTGGGCGTCTCATGGTGATGTGCAGGCGACGCAGAAGGTGGGCGTTTTATGGTGATGTGCAGGCGTCACCGGATGACGTGCGGCGCCACAAGAGGCAGATGAAATAAGGGCACAGAAGAAAGAAAGGAAAAAGAAAAGCACGAAAGAAAGAGAGAAATAAAAAAAGAGGCACAGAGTAAAGAAAGAAAAAAAAGATGCAGATGCAAGAAAAGAAAGATGCAGCTGCAAGAAAGAAAGAGGCAGAGGAAAGAAAAGAAAGAGGCAGAGGAAAGAAAGAGGCAAAAGAAAGAGGCACAGAAGAAAGAGGCAGTGGAAAGAAAGAGGCACAAAAGAAAGAGGCACAGACTGATCCTGGGCCCGACCAGCGGAGGGGTAAGATGGGCACCGAACGACCGTGTGCGGCCCCCGTGCACAGTATGTCCCCCCTCCCGCAGTTTGTGTCCCCATGCACAGTGTGTGTCAACCCCCCATTTCAACAGTTGGCAATTTTTTCGGGGGGGGGCAAGTAGCTGGTTTTGCCTAGGGCGCAATATAGTCTAGCACCGGCCCTGCTTGGAGGGCACTCTAAGAATCTAACTTTTGAGTCCCATTGACTTGCATTGAGTTTGGTTCATGTTCGAACTCGAACTTTTGAAATTGTTCGAGATCGAATGCGAACCAAACACGGGGGTGGATGTGATATGATGTGTGTCAGTGGCGTAGCGAGAGCTGTCAGCGCCCGGGGCCAGCCAAGAATTGTGCGCCCCCTCCCCAACCTGTGGACACGTTAGCATGCCCCGATTCCCTTCCACCAATAGGGCATTGAACCCCTTAACTGTGATACAATGTAATGTGCAGAGTGTATGAGCGTATCACAGAGCTCCACAGCAATAAAACCCACAGTAATGTGCAGCTCACAATTGGATATATATATTGTCCCCAGCAGCTCACACATGAATATATTTGCCCCCAGCACCTCAAACATGAATATATTTTCCCCCAGCACCTCAAACATGAATATATTTGCCCCCAGTAGCTCAAACATGAATATATTTGCCTCCAGTAGCTCAAACATGAATATATTTGCCCCAGCAGCTCAACCATGAATATATTTGCCCCCAGTAGCTCAATCATGAATATATTTGCCCCCAGTAGCTCAAACATGAATATATTTGCCCCCAGTAGCTCAAACATGAATATATTTGCCCCCAGTAGCTCAAACATGAATATATTTGCCCCCAGTAGCTCAAACATGAATATATTTGCCCCCAGCACCTCACACATGAATATATTTGCCCCAGCACCTCACACATGAATATATTTGCCCCCAGCAGCTCAACCATGAATATATTTGCCCCCAGTAGCTCAAACATGAATATATTTGCCCCCAGTAGCTCAAACATGAATATATTTGCCCCCAGTAGCTCAAACATGAATATATTTGCCCCCAGAAGCTCAACCATGAATATATTTGCCCCAATAGCTCAAACATGAATATATTTGCCCCAGTAGCTCAAACATGAATATATTTGCCCCAGTAGCTCACACATGAATATATTTCCCACCAGTACCTCAAACATGAATATATTTGCCCCCAGTAGCTCAAACATGAATATATTTGCCCCCAGCAGCTCAAACATGAATATATATTGCCCCCCCCCCTTGCTCACTGGCTCTGAGGGCCTGCGGGTCGGTAGGGGGGGGCGGTTTGGGGCATCATAGTGGGCCCACACTGGTTTCCCTGTGATGGTCATCAGTGACAGTGCTCTTAACAGGCAGCCAGCAGCGCACTCTGTAAATGCCATGGTGGCGCCTGCGCCGCTCACGTGTCTTGTCACGTGAGGGGCGGTGCCAGTGCAACGTGCTTAGACTGGGCTGCAGGCGCCACCGTGGCCACCGTGGCACCGCAGCGTTTCCAGAGTGCGCCGCTGGCTGCCTGTGTGCACTGCTGACCATCACCGGGGGCCCACTATGGCGCCCCCAAAAAAAACTGCACCCGGGGCCACCGCCCCCCATGTGTGTGTGAGATGTGGTGAAGTGTGTGTGGTGATTATATAGATATATATATATATATGATGTGGTGATATATATATATATATATATATATAGTATATATACATACATATATATGATGTGATGATGTTTGGGTGTAATGTGTATATTATGTGTAAGTGTATGATGTGAAAATGTGTATATGATGTATATATTATGTGTACGTGATATACAGTATATAGAATGCATATACAATAGTACGTGTATATAGGATGTGTATGATGTGTACACACATTTGCAATTTTTTTTTAATATGTTGCATTTTATTACTTTGTATTTCTGTAACACTAACACTTCAATGTTCTTGAACCCAGGGCATACTTGAAAATGAGAGAAATCTCAATGTATCCTTCCTGGTAAAATTCCAAGGGGGGGGGCCCAAGAAAATATTCGCCCAGGGCCCAATCAATATTAAAGACGGCCCTGAATACAAGTCAAGAAATAAAGAGCAGAAGAGAATGAGTATAAGAAAAATAAGAAGGACTAATTAGGGGGAGAAAGGACAGGGAGAGTGAAGGACAGAGCGTGAAAAACCAGGAGGAGTGCACCAATCGGGATATCACTCACCACCCCTATGCAGTGGTGTATTTAGGTTTTGTGCTGCCCTAGGCCTGACTAAACTCGTACAGCCCCTAATTTAAATTTGACACACCCTTTCCTGTCAAGGCCACACCTCTTCCTGTTAAAGCATTCAGTCGGAAGTCACCGCATGCTGGGATTTTAGTAATCTCAACATGCAACGGCTGCCTCAGATTGATAAGAGTCGACTCACTCTCAGACAGCTTTTACATGCTAAAATCACTGAATTGACGGCAGTGAAATTCCCCATAGAGAAGCAATGGTTAATCTATTCAGAGAACACCAAAGTGCTCCAAAATGTCAGTGAAATGCCCTGATTTTCGGTGGTTTCATTCGACACATTTAATAAGGCGAATCCCATAGGTTTCACTGTTTAAAACATTCCCATTTTTTATTAAATATTTATTAAACCATTTATTCTTTTAATTTGCAGCTTTATTTATTTTTTAGGCATTTTTTGGTGAAATTGTTTTTCAGATTTTTTTTAATAGCGTTTTTTTCTGTAACAGACCTTTTTATTATTATTTATAGGACCTCATATCATTTTCAGGCATTGTTGTGCAATAGTTTTGCAAACAGCTTTTAAAAGTGGTGGTTTTTATACCTCTCCGTCGGCTTGTTGGCTTTTCTCCTCGGCGTTTGGCGGGTCGTCAACTGCATTTGGTGGTCTGGTCGGCAGGTCGTCGGAGACTTGTGGGTGCGTTAGTTGGCGTTCTTTCGGCGAGTTTGTGGTGCTCGTTCGACGGATTTGTGGCGTCTCAGAGCGCACTGCCGCTGGCTGCCTGGTCGTCTTGCTCCGAGAAAGTCCAGGTGGAGTGTGGTGTGAGGGGGTCCCCTGCGGTGGCATGGCTTGCCTCGTTCTGCTCCTTTCCGTGTGACCAACGTCAGCACCAAATACGCAAAGCGTGGCGCCGGTGCCCCGCGTCAGTGTGAAGGAGGAGCTTGGCGGGAGCCGGGAATGCTTCTGACTGGCGGAGCCGATAGGAACATCTCACGCAGCCTGCTGTGTGTACAAGCACTCAAACAGTCTGCAGCTGCTGCTCATGCAGCCCGCTCGAGTGCTTGTAAACACGCACACCCACACAGAAGGCTGCGCGAGATGTTCCATTCGGCTCCAGCCTGCCCTCCATCAATTTGTCCCTGCCAGATGCATAGTGGCAGCTTTTTTGCTGCCCCCCCTGGAAAGTGCTGCCCTAGGCCTTGTTGGCCTAGGCCAAGATACAGCACTGCCCCTATGTCCTAGGGCCAAGTGGGAGGATCCGCAGTTGGAGGAAGATTGCACTAAACCTCATGGGGTGAAACCAAAACGGCTAGTGACCAGAGCCACACTATCAGTGTAGCAAGATATATCACTAAGGGTATGTTAGATGATATAGAAACAAGGATGAGGCTCATACAGGGTATCCGTTAACCGCTCTCACCGACTATTATCAGAACTAGGAATCCATGGCGACTTTCTAATAGATGACCAGAAGAATAGGAGTATCTGTCGAGATTATGAGTGCGTACTTGTATAGGGGTTAAAAAAAAAAAAAAAGGAAGGCGTCTGGAAATCAAAGCATGAATGCGGGCTCTTAAAGTGACTGGGGGGGGGAATCAATAGTATAACCTGCAACCTCTTCCTTTCTCATAAAACTGAAATTGAATTGGAAATCAAACAAGTTGAAAGACACACAGCAGATAACTAGACAAATAACCATAAGGAGGATCTGCTAGCTCAGTTGCTGCCAACTGAAATATTAACTATAATAACAGTACCAGTGGCGTAACTAGAAACCTGAGGGCCCCGGTGCAAGAATCCATGAAGGGCCCCCCCAACCCCCCCAAAAAAAGATCCATATTTTTACCTTTTTTTTTCCTGCAGTATAAAAAAGATAGTATTGCCCCCAGCTCACATGGACATATAATGCCCCAAGACCACACATGGATATATTGCCCCAGGTCACACATGGATATAGTTGCCCCCAGCTCATGGATATACTGCCCCAACACATGGATATACTGCCCCAACACATGGATATACTGCCCCAACACATGGATATACTGCCCCAACACATGGATATACTGCCCCAACACATGGATACTGCCCCAGCACATGGAAATACTGCCCCAGCTCATGGATATACTGCCCCAGCTCATGGAAATACTGCCCCAGCACATGGAAATACTGCCCCAACACATGGATATACTGCCCCAACACATGGATATACTGCCCCAACACATGGATATACTGCCCCAGCACATGGATATACTGCCCCAGCACATGGATATACTGCCCCAGCTCATGGATATCCTGCCCCAGCTCATGGATATACTGCCCCAGCTCTGCCCCCAGCTCATGGATATACTGCCCCAGCACATGGATATACTGCCCCAGCTCTGCCCCCCAGCTCATGGATATACTGCCCCAGCTCATGGATATACTGCCCCAGCTCATGGATATACTGCCCCAGCTCTGCCCCCAGCTCATGGATATACTGCCCCAGCTCTGCCCCCCAGCCAATGGATATACTGCCCCAGCACATGGATATACTGCCCCAGCTCTGCCCCCCAGCTCATGGATATACTGCCCCAGCTCTGCCCCCCAGCTCATGGATATACTGCCCCAGCTCTGCCCCCCAGCTCATGGATATACTGCCCCAGCTCTGCCCCCCAGCTCATGGATATACTGCCCCAGCTCTGCCCCCAGCTCATGGATATACTGCCCCAGCTCTGACCCCCAGCTCATGGATATACTGCCCCAGCTCTGGCCCCCAGCTCATGGATTATCTGCCCCAGCTCTGACCCCCAGCTCATGGATATACTGCCCCAGCTCTGACCCCCAGCTCATGGATATACTGCCCCAGCTCTGCCCCCCCCAGCTCATGGATTATCTGCCCCAGCTCTGACCCCCAGCTCATGGATATACTGCCCCCAGCCCAGCTCTTACCTGCACTGGGGGGCCCCAGGCCCAGGGCAGGCTCCGTCGGCGTCTTCTCCGGCGTTCTTGTCCTTCCTTGGCGAGCGGCCGCTGGAAACATTCAGCTTGGCCGCTCGCCGGAAACCACCTGATCAGTGCGAGGTCTCGTGCGCTGGTCAGGTGGCTTCTCTCCCACGTGAGCGGCCAAGCTGCATGTCAGCGGCCGCTCGCGTAGGGAGAGGGACGGCCAGCGCGCGGCTCCCAGATTCCGGCGCTTTTTGCCGGAATCTGGCGGCGGCGCTGGGCCCCCCTCCAGTGGCGGAATGCCAGGGCCCGGTCGCAACTGCGACCGCTGCGACCCTGGTACTTCCGCCACTGAACAGTACTATACATCCAAGACAAGAGTCTCAAGTAAAGTCTCAATATAACAGAAATTTATTTATTTATAAAGGATTTTACCAGGAAGGATACATTGAGATTTCTCTCGTTTTCAAGTATGTCCTGGGTTCAAGAACAAGTAATTAACGCAGTAAAGTTGCTTAAGTCAATACCATGAATAAAAACACTCCCTCCCACCACCCACCACCCACCGTACCACCCACCTCCTAAACCCAAAAACCCTCCTCTTAACTTGTGTCCAAACCTAGAGATGAAAAAAATCAAAATTTAGTTCTTAAGGAGCGTCATACTCATCCAAACCATCATGTAAGTGCGTAATAGATGTCATGCCTCGATGGGCCCTCCGTTGTTACGATCCCCACCAGGAGGAGAATATGATCCTTGTACGCAGCACCTATCCTTTCCCTCCGATCCTTATAATAGTCGAAATATATATATATATATATATCCCTAGACTGACACTGAAGAAGCCAAGCGTAAGAACATATAGCCAAACCAGAATGCCAGAGAATATCGTAAGCCGTTGCCAGGGGTCAGTACGCCAGAGAATATCGTAAGCCGTTGCCAGGGGTCAGTACGCTAGAGAATATCGTAAGCCGTTGCCAGGGGTCAGAATACTAAGAAATACCAAATATATACAGGAGCAGCTCTAAGGGATGTTAAACCACGATAGGGCAATGTATGACTACATTGCCTGTGGCTTTAAACCCGGCGGGTCCGCGTCATCATGCCTGGCTTCGCCCACCGGCGTCTCACGTGGCCACCTGGACTCCCTTCAGTACTCGGCGCCCGGCCAGCGAGGACGACGCTGCCGGGTGCCTACGGACCGTAGCGCGATACGTAACATCCATCTGCTCAGACCCAGATGAAATATCAAAAATCAAAAAAACCTTGGTCCCTTAATAGGCCCGAAATGTTATGAGGGCACGTAGTAACCATTCCCCTCAGCATACAGTCCGCACCCTAGATACCTTAAAAGTTAAAGCATCCCGCTGTCCGAAGAACACCAGCCGTCATTACCAAAGCTGGGGGTGCTGGGATGTGCGGTAAACAAGAAGAAAAAACAGGCATTCCAGATCTCATGTAGGTGAACCCAAACGGTCTTGTGAGGCGGTCGGTTGTGAATCTGCCAGGGTTGGGTCTTCTGCACGTCGTCTTCTACGTGGTGATCTCTGCGATCTATATACTCCAGTGTGATTATCCGATGATAATGATTCAGGAGAGTAAATGTTCCCAATCGAGAATTTCTACTAAAGGAAGGTTGAGCCCTGTCAAGAAGGACGTCACCTCCGATGGGTTACGTATAGTATGCAGCTTGTTGTTCCTACGTACTTGTAGTGAAAAGGGGAACCCCCATCTATATGGGATATCCGCCTCCCGTAGGAGCTGGGTGACAGGACGCATACTCTCCAAAGTATGTGGAGAGAGGACCTGGAACAATTCAAAGTGCCATTTGTGTCTTATGCGTGCTTTTGCCATAATTGCCTCTTTTAAGGCGAAGTCCGGAATGTGACATATAAGATCCCTAGATGGGGCTGAGTCCACTGCGGCCCTGGGGCGAAGAGCCCTGTGTGCTCTATCGCAGAGTAAGGTAGAGGTGCGCAGCCCAAAATATGTGCAAAGGCGCCAAGTGTAATGTATTGTGTTTTGCCTATGTTTCTTTTTGAGCCATCCTGACCACCGTAGTTAGTCTTCCTGATCCCTCCCCCCCTCCATTTTGTGTTCAGTTATAGATTAAACATCTACAGGAGCACAGCTCTGTTTTGAAGCTCTGTGTCTGTCACATTACTTTACATGGTGTCAGAAGTCTGTCTGGAACAGATCTCACGCTTACTATGGCATTATCGCAGTTTGAACACCCCAAGATTGACTGGGAAGCTCCAGACTTGTACCAAGAGTTTGAAAGATTTCGCAGCCACGTCTCCTTTGTGTTTGATGGACCACTCTCAGAACAAACACTGAAGCAGCGCACAGGTTGGTTGGGAACGTGGATTGGCGAGCAGGGCAGAGAGATATATAAAACGCTACCCTGGGGAGAAGGGGAGAAGGATGATCCATCTAAAGTACTGGATAAATTTGCCAGCTATATAAGGCCAAGAAAGAATAAGAGAATTGCCAGACACCGCTTTAAGCAGAGAAAACAAGGAGTCACTGAGGGATTTGACCACTTTGTGAAGGATTTAAGACTCCTGCTAATGGATTGCGAGTATGCTGATCCAGATGATATGTTAATCGATACAATAATCGCTGGAATCAAAGAAAAGCGCGTCCAGGAGAGACTCTTAGACAAAGGGGAAGATCTAACACTACCAAAAGCAATTGAAATTGCCCAACAGTTTGAACTGTCACAGAAGCAAATTACAATAATCAGAGAAGAAGAATCTCAAGTGCAAGCAATAAAGGTGAATACACAATTCCAAACTGCAAATAAAAAAGCCTATCTACAATATCAGCCAAAATCTGTGCAGAAAGACATGAATACTTACCGGACATACAACTGTTTAAATTGTGGAAAAGATCCCCAGCATAAGTGGACCCAGGGCAGATGTCCAGCGAAAGGTTCTGTCTGCTCGTACTGCCACAAACCAAACCACTGGGTGGCAGTGTGTCGCAAAAGGTCAGTAAACACAGTTAGTGTGCAGCAGCAATCAGAAACTGAGGACGAGGAGGTACTGGGCATAAATCTCACACGAACGGATGAGCACTATGATGACAAATGGACTGCGGACATTGAAATCCTGTCTCGGCAAGTGCCATTCAGAATTGATACTGGTGCAAAGTGCAACACATTGACTTTAAGTAATTATCAGACACTCCCGCATGTAGGTGAGCTTAAGCGCTCTAATCGAGTGCTAAAGTCCTACTCTAACCACAGGCTGAAGCCCATAGCTGCGGTGGACCTTCTAATCAAATTCAAGAATACAGAGATACCAGCAGAATTTGAGATTGTGGACATTTTGCAAGAAAATGTGCTTAGTGGCGCAACAGCAGAAGCCTTAGGTTTAGTGATGCGGCTCCATGCGCTGCAGCCTACTATGAAAAGCAACACACGACACTCTATCCAAGTGGCAACAACACTAGTTGGGCTAGATGATTGGGCTAGATGATTACCCAGAACTGACTCGCACTACTGGAACCTTGCCGGGCAAGTACACAATCAAAATTGATCCTGAAGCACAAGGTGTGGTTCATCCTGTCCGCCGTCAACCAGCTGCACTGAGAAATAAGATACTAGAAAAACTACAAGAGATGGTTAAAGATGGCTACATCACCAAAGTTAACCAACCAACCGAGTGGTTGAGTTCTATGGTGGCAGCTGTGCGTAATGGCAAAATAAGAATCTGTATTGACCCGAGCGACTTAAATAAAGTCATTAAGAGGGAACATTACCCAACGCGCACCATCGAGGAGGTAGTCTCTGCAATACCTGGTGCTAAAGTTTTCTCTGTTTTGGATGCAAAATCTGGGTTCCTACAAATAGAATTGGATGAAGCGTCATCATTCCTGACAACCTTCAACACGCCCATTGGCAGATTTAGGTGGCTTAGGCTTCCTTTTGGTCTAAAATGTGCACCTGAAATATTCCAGCGTATTATGGACGAAATGCTTGAGGGTATTAGCGGCGCAATCAGTGTGATGGATGACATTCTCATTGCGGCCCCTTCAGTACCGGAACATGATGAGATTCTCCGTAAGGTAATTCAGAGAGCCACAAGCTACAACCTGAGTCTCAACTTTGATAAATGCCACGTCAAGCAATCTTCTGTGCCCTATGTAGGACACCTGATAACAGCAGATGGCCTGAAGGCAACCCTGCAAAAATAGAGGCTGTGAAATCCATGCCAACACCAAGAGACAAGGATGGTGTCCGTCGCTTCTTAGGGTTTGTCACCTACCTCTCGAAATTCCTGCCCAATCTCAGCGAAGTTGATGCACCTCTGAGACAACTTCTTAAAACTGATGTGGAATTTGCCTGGCAGCCAGCTCAACAACAAGCCTTTGACACACTCAAAGACATGTGCACTGAGTCTCCTGTGCTACAATTTTTTGATCCATCCAAGTCTGTCGAAATTTTCTGTGATGCCAGCAGCAACGGCCTCGGTGCAGTATTGTTGCAGGACAGCCACCCCATTGCCTTTTCGTCCAGGTCACTAACAGACACTGAAACTCGTTATGCGCAAATCGAGAAGGAGATGCTGTCAATTGTTCATGCATGTGTCAAGTTTTATAATTACATATTTGGAAACCACGTAACCATCTACAATGACCATAAGCCTCTGGAGGATATTTTTAGGAAGCCATTGCTCTCTACCCCCATGCGCATTCAGAGGATGCGCCTTCGCTTGCAGTGGTATGATCTCACCGTTAAGTACAGACGGGGCAAAGATATGGAATTGCCGGATACGCTGTCGAGAGCCCAGTTACCTGTGAACAAGCCTGAGATGGAAGGCTTAGAGTGCGTCTCCATGCTTCATTTTGTTTCAGTCAGTGAGCAGAAATACTCAGAGCTGCAGAACTGCACAAGAGAAGAGCTCAGCTGTCTTCAAAGGATAATCCGGCAAGGCTGGCCAGACCACAGGCATGATCTCCCTAATGAACTACAACCATACTGGGACTCGCGAAGCCAGCTTGTTGTCTCCGATGGCGTTGTGTACAAAGGCCTGCGTATAGTGGTTCCCCTTCTATGCAAGCTCACATGTTGAAGCTCATACATCAGTCCCACTTGGGAATAGTGAAGAGCAAGCAGAGAGCCCGTGAGGTCCTATACTGGCCAGGTATGAGCTCTGTAATTGAACAAATGGTAAAGAACTGTGGCAAGTGTGCAGACTTCCAGAATAAACTGCCAAGACAACCCCTACGTCCAACAGAAACCCCCAGTTTTCCCTTTGAAGAAGTAGCCTCGGACCTGTTTGAGTTCGAAGGGACCCATTACATTCTGCTGGTGGATTACTACTCAAAGTTCATCGAAGTGGACACGCTGAAGAATCTACATTGTCGCAGTATCATAGAAAAGCTGAAGGCTCAGTTTAGCAGGCATGGGATCCCTGTCATCCTTCGAACAGACAATGGCCCTCAATATGCAGCAGAGGAATTTAAGGTGTTCTGCCAAAGTTATGGAATTACTCACAGAACTTCGTCACCCCACACACCACATTCCAATGGTGAAGCCGAGCGTGCAGTCCAGACTGTTAAAAAACTTTGGGCCAAAGCGTCAGACAAACACCTTGCACTGCTTGATTACAGGACAACTCCACTGGATTCTGTAGGCTTTTCGCCTGCTCAACTGCTGATGGGCAGGCGGCCCCGAAATAGCCTGCCTACTGCTCGTCTGCTGCTCGCACCTGCAGCTTATGATCCCATCAAAGTCAAACAGCGCCTAGACAGAAGCAAATGCATTCAGAAATTCTACTATGACCATAAAAGAGCAAGTGGCCCCCGTGCTGAATTGAAGCCTGGAGATGAAGTTCGGATGCAGCCGCACCCAGGCAGTAACAGGTGGTCGCCTGGAGTAGTAGTGAGGTCTTACAATGCCCCTCGATCCTATATTGTAGAAAGTGGAAATAAGGAATACCGTCGCAACGTCCAGCACCTTCGTAAGAGCACACCAGATGCCAATGACTCCCGTCACAGACTTATCAATGATCATTGGGCTGAGTTGATGGAGCCAGTGAGTGCCGAGGAGCCCGAGCCTGTGGAACATACTAACTCCCAGCAAGAATCTGCTCCAGTACCACAGTCTGCTAAGGGAATGACGTCAACCGGGCAGTACATCACCAGGCTAGGCAGAGTTGTGAAACCTCCGGACCGGCTTTCCTTGTAGCCAGAGACATGCGTAGCAAACGCGAATGGCGACAGCAGTGTGCCAATAACTGTTCCAGTTCCACTTGCTTATGTACAATGGTGCACTGTTCTGGATGATATGTTATCGTTTGAGTCTCGTTTAAAATGTGCTAACCTTTCCTTTGTTCTTTTGAGGGATGCAAGTTTTCTGTTTATGTAAATTGAGAAGTTTAAAGAAATATCACCGATTTAATATTTGCGATATCTATACCTGTATCCCAAGTGACTATGCTAGTTAAGGGTTTGTTTTATACTTACGAAGGGAGATGTAATGTATTGTGTTTTGCCTATGTTTCTTTTTGAGCCATCCTGACCACCGTAGTTAGTCTTCCTGATCCCTCCCCCCCCTCCATTTTGTGTTCAGTTATAGATTAAACATCTACAGGAGCACAGCTCTGTTTTGAAGCTCTGTGTCTGTCACATTACTTTACACCAAGGAGGAAATCTTTCACTTCTGTGACCCCCCTTATGTACCCCTCTCACTGATGTTATGCCTCCGTGATCGATTTTCTAAATCGTCGATTCAGCCATGTATGTCTGATAAGCGTTGATCTGCTTTCAAATCAGGGGTATGTTTGCAGATGAGGGGTGCAGCCGCTGTTTCTTCTAAGCGCACCACCCGCATGTCAATGGCGGATACATCCGCCCGAACTTCTGCTCTCTCCCCATCACCGCTTGCATTTGATCAAGCATATCCTTAAAATCTGCTCTCGTGGGCAACACTGCACGAGTAGGAAGGTCCGCAATGAGTAATTCCAAGTGAGATATCGCTGTCTGCCCTGTCCCCGATGAGATCTCCGCCGCTGAGGGAGAAGCCACCATCTTGGATTTAGTCTGGCTGCCAGGCCGCACTTGAGATGCTCCAAAATATGCCGTTATAGGGCTCGCTGGAGTGCTGTCGAGGGCATGAGGTATTCTCCTGGTCGTTCTGCGACTTGTGGTGCGTACCATAGCCACGGGCGAATTCAGTTTTGGCGGATTAGTCAGCGGCAGTTTCAGGAGCTCCCGCACTAAGCGTCCATCTCCGTGCTCGTTCAGGCCACGCCCCTGTTTCCTCCTTTCTGATGCTTTGCCAGGCTCTAACTGCAGCTGTGTTCAGTTGTTCTTTGTTTGTGTGTCTTTCTGCCTTTAATTTTCAGTTCAGCAAATGAAATGCAGCTCAATTGGGTTGAGATCAGGTGATTGACTCAGTCATTGCAGAATATTGAAATTATTTTCCTTTAAAAACTCCTGGGTTGCTTTTGCAGTGTATTTTGGATCATTGTCCATCTGTACTGTGAAGCGCTGTCCAATCAACTTTGCTGCATTTGGCTGAATCTGGTCTGACAGTATATCTCTAAACACTGCTGAAAACATCCGGCTGCTTCTGTCACATCATCAATAAACACCAATTACCCAAGGCCACTGGAAGCCATGCATGCCCATGCCATCACACTGCCTCCACAGTGTTTTATAGATGACACTGTGTGCTTTGGATCATGAGCTGCTCCAAGCCTTTTCCATATTTTTTTTCTTCCTGTCATTCTGGTACAGATTAATCTTAGTTTCATCCGTCCAAAGAATGCTTTTCCAGAACTGGTCTGGCTTTTTAGAGTTTTTTTTGCAAAGTCTAATCTAGCTTTTCTATTCTTCAGGCTTATAAATGGTTTGCACCTTGTGGTATTTGCTTGCATGAAGTCTTCTTTTGATTGTAGACTTTGATAATGATATGCCCACCTCCTGGAGAGTGTCCTGCACTTCTCTGGATGTTGTGAATGCGTTTTTTATTTACCATAGAGAGGTTCCTGCGATCATCCACCACTGTTGTCTTTCGTGGACGTCCAGGCCTTTTTATGTTGCTGAGCTCACCAGTGCGTTCATCTTTCATCAGAATGTACCAAACTGTTGATTTGGCCCCTCCTAATGTTGCCGCTATCTCTCTGATGGATTTGTTTTGTTTTTGAAGCCTTACAATGGTCTGTTTCACTTGCATGGACAGCGGGCTTTGAACACATGATGTAGGTTCACAGCAATAGATTCCAAATGCAAATACCACAGTTAGAATCAACTCTAGCAGGGTTATACAGAGAGCGGTGAAAAGCAGAATGACTGGAGAATGGAAAATCCTAGGTCAAAATAGCCGATTTGGAAAGTGAGATGAAAGGGAGAATTTTTCTGTTTTGTCTAATTTGACCTAGAATTTTCCATTCTCCCGTCATTCTCCTGCTTTCACCTCTCTCTGAATAACCCTGTAGAACTTTTACCTGCTTAATTGAAGAAATTACGAAGGAGCAGCCGACACCTGACCATGAAACAGCTTTTGATTCAATTGTCCAATTACTTTTGGCCCCTTGAAGAAGGTTGAAAGGCTACTCTTAAGATCTCTAATTCCTAAACCCTTCCTCCAATTTGGATGTACATACCCTCAAATTAAAGGGAACCGGTTATAGGCCAAAAAAAAAAAAAAAGTTTTGTTTTGGGTTTATTCCTGACAAATGGAATTGAAAGAAGGGAGATGGAAATTTTTGAAATGGATTATCTCCCTCTTTTCAGTTATATATGTCAACACCAACAATAGCAAATATACAGGAAGACTCCCAGTCCCTACCAAATGGGAAAACTTGTTGTGCCCATAACAGGTTCACTTTAATTATCTTACACACCAAACATTACTGTGAATTGCATTGCTGTGCAGCTCTGTAATACACTTTAAATACATTGGAGGGTTAAAAAAGAGAGCTTTGGACGGTGAGCATGGAGGGGAGTATCAGTAAGGTGCCCCAACCCCAGGATTTCTGATGGCTACCCTGCTGACAATCCTGCTAGTGCCTTTTACTTCCCTTGTATGACCTTGCAGCAGACCTATTCAGCTAGTGCAACCAGGTGGTTCACCCGCGACACCTCCTCTCGCTATTCCTCAGTGTGGCCACTAGAGGGCGCCACGCGACATCCCTTCAGTTTCTTGGCTGAGCGACCGCCCCATACGAACGCCCCCAGAAACGCAACTCTATGATATCCAATCGCGTTGCGCCAAAACTTCATCTCTGTTGTTTTGGGTGCCTGAGCGGCCAATCAGGGCGTGGCGGGGCCTGTACTTTGAGTTACGTGGTGGCGGAAGTGGAGGGCCGAGCTACCAGGAAACGCAGAGAGCTCGCAGCTGCTTGACGGGGAGACAGGTGAGCAACAGGCAGGTGAGGTGACCCCCCCCCCCCACACATTTGGACGGGCTAGCCCTGCAGAGGGGGTAAGCAGGCGGATATAATGCGTCAGAGGCGCTCTCTGTCCGCCCTCGGAGTTGTAACGCTTCTTCAGGCCTGACAGCCAGGCTGACCAGTGTTTACAGCAGGGCTAGGCCTCTGCGGCCATTCCTCCGCGGTCAGGTGAGCCTTGCTGACGCTGGTGTGAGTGTTGTTAGGTGAACATGTAGTGGCTCCATACTGACCGGAGCTCTGCCTGGGCCACGGGGCAAAGTCTTGTCATCTGTAAGGCTGTGCTGGTTGGCCCCTACTCCTGCCAGCATATCCCATGATCCCCGTGTCCTCCCAGGTCAGGCACACGCAGACACCCCAAGCTGCAGGGGGCCTTCCTCTTCTGAGATTTGTCTCACGTGATCAGTGATTTAGGGCTTAGTCACTGAACAGGTGAGGGGCTGATCAGGAAGGTGGGTTTTTATTATCCTCAAACCTGTGGTGTTTCCCCATCTCAGCCAGTGTGTCTTAAGATTTCTCCTATCCTCTATGCCAGGGGTCGGCAAGCTTGGTCCTCCCAGGTGGTTTGGGACTAATCTCCCATGATGCTCAGCCATTCACCCTTCTGGGCCTCATGGGAAATGTTAGCAATCTTGCCCCACCCAGATGTTTTAGAACTGACTCCTATGGCTTTAGATTAGGATCTGCCACATCCAGGGGCCCTAGGTAGCCACATGCTCACCTGGCTCCTACATTTCTCAATGATTCAGCATAAATCTCCATGGAAGCCTCACTTGGCTCCTGAGTTTGATACAAATGTGTCAGGCTTGGCTTTAGTGACTAAATTACTTTGTCTAAACAATGAAAACATGCAGAGATCAAGTGGCTGGGGGTCATAGAAAGCCTTCTGTCCCTAATATGCATGGTGTGTGTCTTCTGATCACTTGCTGCTCCTGGAATTTGTACGGGAATGAAAATCTGAAGCTAGAGTCCCTGAATTTGGGAGAGGTGCGGCATTCCCCCTCAACAAGAGAGGTTATTCACAAAGTGAAGAACTTTACACCGAATTGCACCAAACAATTTCATCTTTCGCTGCAATTTTGTGGCAGTTTGTTTATTCACTAAACTGTCAATTCGCCAAATACTGGCGAAACATGGTGCAATTTGCTGCAAATCGGCAATCGTCGTCAGTGGCAGCAAAGTCGTCCCATAGAGAAGTAATGGTTAATTTATTAACGGAACGCCGGACTACACAAGTGTCAGTGAAATGACATAATTTTTGGTGATTCAATTCAACATGTTTAACCCTTCCCCGTCAAAGAGCATACCATGATGTCCCTGTTGTGGGTGGGCCTTGAAGCTGCGGGGTGTACTAGTATGCCCCATTTACTTCCATGGGCTGCTTCTGCCTGTCCCAGCACTCGGGACACAGGCTGCGTGCTTTTGGCTGCTGTGGGACAGCCTGGACTCAGGCTGTCCCCTTGCAGCCAATGACGTGCGCCAGCTGCCTGGGCGGGCAGAAGCAAAGTATGTGTTGGTTAACCCCCTCCCACTGGGCTCCACCGCCTGTCGCTAAGGGGTCAAACAGGCAACCCCAATAGGATTCAATGTAGAAAAATATATTTTTAGGCCAAAAATGGATTCGCAATATTTTTTTTTTTTTTTTTTTTTTATTAGAACCCTTTTAATTTTTATCGGTTTAAATACCTAATTGAGTTCCCTTTTTTTTTTTTTTTTTTCTCTTGGTTTTCTGCAGTCTGTTTCTCAGCGTCTCTATTTCCGCTGCCCTGCGGTGTATAGTTACAAGTTTTTATAAAGCTCTAACAAGTTCTGTAGCTCTGTACAATGTGAATTCACCAAAGGGTTGGCGAAATGGAATCTCTGAAATCTCAGCACTTTTTGAATAACCCATTTTAATCTTGGCTTCTGCTCTCCACAATGATCTTCACTGTACTTGTCACAGCTATGTTATGTAAAAATCTCATCATACTTCTGGTGCTTGCTTTGTACCGCTCCTATATATTTTTTTTTATGCTACGATAGAATTTGTCTTACTCTGTATTTAAAGAGAAGATGTTTTGCCCCCAGCCTCGGATTATAGTGTGTAAATATGTTGTCGCCGACAGGAGGCAGATTAGAAGTAGGATCTATCTTAATATTTCACATGAATGTTTTATTTTGCTATATGAATAAATCGTATGGCTCTCTAAAATGCTACCTTGCCTGCTCGCCATTGCTTTGAATAATAGATTACTGTATATAAAAGGGTGAGTGTGCGAAGCTTTGTGGTGTTAATACATTTCTTTTTGAGGGGACCTTTTTGTAATTGAAGATATGGGAACAACTCTGATCCAGACACACTGTATGCTTTGTTTTCTGTAACTGCTGTCAATGCTTTGCATATTGAAGTGGCTATTTATTTGCAGGTGTGCTCTGCTCGCTTCATGGCAATCTTCTCCAGCACTTTGTCCATTTATCACTTTTAATCTCTTAATGAACCCTGGAAGGTCCTCTCTACTGCCATATGCTTCTTTTGTAGGATGGACACACACTGTTGTTTTACTATGACAGACTTTCATAAAATCCTAAATGTTTGTTTGATCTATCCATATGGTACATATGCCTCTTAATAAGATCTGTTTGTATAAACCGTGGCGGTGCTCACTGAACTTAGGAGAATCACTTTAAAATGTATTTTATTTTAGGCAGTGGTTTCAGGCGTGCCATGACACAGATGTACTGCGACTGGACCTCAAGTGTCACATGTGAATTTCCTATGCAATGGCAGAATGAGTTAACGGGACATTCACACACTGTGGGTGTAGAGCAGTGTTTCCCAAACCTCTCCTCGGGACCCTCAACCAGGTCAGATTTTGCAGATCACCTTGGAAATATCACCTGTGCTGTGCTTCAGATATCCTGCAAACCTGGCCTGTCAGCGGGTCCTGAGGACAGGTTTAGGAAACAGTGGTGTAGATGTGGCCTGGACGCTCAACAAGGTGGAGTTGTTTGCAAAGCTCTCCTGTCGCCACTAAATTTCCATCACATTTTTAAAATCAAATCTGGACATGGTCTGCAGGAAGGTGAGGGTTTTTCACCACAGGGCTCTGATTCTGGCACTATTGACCAGTTCTTTCAGACGCCAGAAACTGGCTTGTTGCAGCTTCCTACATCTAACAGTCTCCTACTGATCACCTCCACTTTGGAGAGCGCAGGGTGATTTAGCACTTGGAGGGCAATTTTCTGCTATTCCTGACATGCAATGACAATAATTAGTAATACCTCGCAGGACACCTACAAGATCGAAATTGGTGGTAGGTGATTCAGTCACTTGACTTGTGAAGGGCGGGGGGTGTTCAGTCAAACCTGTTTATTAGGATATATGTTGTGGCAACATTTCAGCCATGTCACTGGCCTATTTAAATGCTTGACAAAGGCCAGTGACATAGCCAAAATGTTGCCACAGCATACATCCGAATAAACCTGTTTGACTGAACATCCGTAAGAATGGCAGTTTCCTTTTATTCTGTTTACAAAACCATGGTGTTGGCCTACCTGAGATCAGGGTTTGCTTCCTTGACCCGAGTGGTAACATTATATTTTCTCAAGACCTCATGGTGCCCTGCTAGATTTCATCCTGTGTCCCTTCTTTCCCGCTGTTGACTTGTGCAAACCTTCTGTGCTGGTAACCTTTCTTGGCCATAACCCCCCTCCTCTCTTACATAGGAAAGCCTCTGACAACATAAGACTGGTCTAACCCCACATTCATATAATTCAGGCTCCCCATTCACTCGCCTCTGATTTTGGGATTGGCGTACCACTGCTAGATAACATCCTCTATTCTTCCATACAAGCCCCCCCCCCCCATGTAACCTGAGTCTTAATTGTTTGGCTGCCTTATATGAAGTGGAGACCAGTTCTTCCTGGCCATTCAACACACCCTGCTTGATTTCCCAATCTGTGTCCTGCAACCCATAATGGTTCTGAACAGTCTCTCCCGATACCAACCTATCCTTCACACATTGTGAAGCAGGCAAGTTCCATACGCCGCCAGCCTGACATGATATCAACATCCCGAATGACGAAGGTGCTTTAGCTCAATTTGCTACGCTCTCTCTTCAGCTGGCCTCCTGGAGATGTATTCCTGTGAGGTAAGCAGGATCCTCTCTCTTCTCACAACTACCCACCCCTGAATAAGAGTCTGGCCCTACCACTCTCCCCAAGCAGTGTTATGCCAGCTGTGGGCAAACTGGCGATACACTTCAATTTTTATGTACAGTGTGATTATGAATGGGGGATTTCTCGCATACAAAAATGGCCCGAGCTGCTTCTTCAGGCTCCCCAGCAGAGAGTGGTCTCTCTCGCGTCATTTGAGAGCAGGCTGATCCTCAATGAGTTTTCATGTAATCTGTCCTCACCCGACGTGGAGCAGGTGCTTCAACTGCCAACGGCACTTTCACAAACCAACAAGGTTCCCTGCTAGTGGGCGGCTGTAGGAACCTGAGCTCCAGATCAGAGGTGAAGCTGTGGCAGTAGTCATTGCTGGCATTTTTTATTTTTTTTTGAAGATGCCTACGCTTGGCAGGCGGTATAGATGTGGCTTGTCCTTGCTGCAGTTCCTCATGACGAGTAATACTTGGCTGTGGTGATTAAACTATTTTTTTCCCTCTACCCACGGGATGGCACTTTGCCATATACAGTGGGGCTGATATTTGTGGTGGCTAGTTCCTCACGTTTTATACTTGGGAACATGCATTCTGTTTGCACTTTGTTAGGACTGCCTGATGACAATGGTGGTGGGTGTGTGGGACGGAGTTGCAGGACCTAGGTGGTTATTCTGGGGAAGGAGGTTGGTGTTAGGCTAGGGTCAGACTAACGCATTTTTCACGTTGTCCGTGAAAATGTGCGTTCGAAGAATGGACGTATTTTTTCACGGAATACGCAATAGCGGTCATACGATGCGCAGTTTCATCCGTGCTTTTGTACGGATCATCAATAAAACCCTTTTTGCGTCTGGACGTTATGTTGGCCGGACATTAGCAGCGTCTGACGTCTCCTAATCACGCACACACGCCTCTAGCGGACGCAGCGCACTCTGTACGTCAGTACTAGTGGTTTAACGTTCTCGAAAAAATGCGTTCTTTTTCCACTTGCGTTGCGCGGCCGGACTTTTGTGCTACCGTACTTCGTATATTGGCCGTCATTGCCCGTCATTTGCTGCTAGTGCGGCCGTGATTAAGTGCGGCTGCACGCGCGTTCGCACTGCCTCAGTCTGACCCTAGCCTTAGAAGGGGTTCTTTTTGGAGCTTTATATGGATGGTAAGGTCCAAAGAGTCACTATCCTTTTTGCCAGCACTGTCCCTCTTAAACTGTGTGTGGTCTGTTTGGACCTGGAAGGGCGATTTATATCTTCGTCCTACTTTTATTCTGGAATGACATCTATTCAGCAATACATGTGTCGAAATCCGAGCTTGTCGAATCCAGAACCAAGGCAGCCACAGGCCCTAGAATTTTACCCCTCGTTCCTTTATGTCTGGATTAATGTTCACAAATCTACATATTAATACCTTGCCGTGCTCCTAAATATGTGGTGTTGGCTCATAAGCTTTCCCTCTGCCTTCCAAGTTTGATTAGATATGGAGGGTTTTAAAGGGACGTTATCGCCAAAAAAAATTTAATAAATAATTTTTTGTTGCTGATATCTTGCATGCGTTTTCTGTTTCTCTTTGTTTAGTTAAGTAAATATTTTACAGTGTCACTGGGTTCTTCCATTTTTGTGATTATTTTGTGTTAACTGCTCCATAGTATTTTTAAATCACTTGCTCCTCAATGTGTGGCTTTGAGCATAGAAATGAAGTCTATGGGGCAAACAGCTGACACATCTTTGTATTGTGTGGGATGTATTCAAGGGACCTCACTAGTACACTAGATGTCTTTTAAGCTCCCCTATCTGATTCATCTGCCATGTCTTCTCTCAGCCTGATGTCAAAATAGACCTCCTGCTGCCTTTTATCTAAACAATCATTCCTCCACCTCATTGACTGTTAATTACTGTAGAACGTAAAGCGCAGTTGTATAGTTAACAGTTTGCAGTTGCACTGATTCATGCAAATATAGCATCCTGGGGGAAAAAGCCACAAAATGAAAATTTCAAAAATTTATTAAAGGCAAAAGAAAAGACAGATAAGTGACAACTATTACAAAATGAGACGTATATAAAGTTTTTTTGCCTCATTTAATACACCTCCTATAGAAAGAGATAGGTGTGGCGCTCCCCTTAATTAACACCAATACTTTTAGTATATGTCCTGGTGTAAAAGTATTGGTGTTAATTAAAGGGAGCGCCACTCCTATCTCTTTCTATTGAAACCTTCCTTTTGTGTGTGTCCAGGGATAGAGGGCCCATTGGTGTTTTGGCAAACCTTGAATATATTTCTTGTAAGAAAATTTATTATCATTGGCGCTACCAAATCCTTGTAATCTTCCAATTTTAATACACCTCCTATGTGGGCACCATTAGTTGCACAAAGCTCATCAAGACGGTACTCGATTTCTTGCCATGTTCGCTGTAACATACCCTCATAAATGGTGGCAACGGCATCAGTGATCCTCTGCTTTAGATTAGTGATGTCCCGTACCTTTTTTGTTTGATACACGATATCTTTAACATAACCCCCATAGAAAGAAGTCGAGGGGAGTGATATCGGGTGAACGAGGTGGCCGGGGAATTGGGCCACCCCTTCCAATCCACCGGTCTGGAAATGTTTCATTTAGGAACCCACGAACATGCAGTCCCCAATGTGGTGGTGCACCATCTTGCTGGAAAAATGAAGGTTGGTTGAAGGTCATGTAGTTGTGCCACGTATTCAGTCAAAAGGTCAAGGTAAACATTTGCAGTAATTGATGTCTTGCCAAAGAAAAAACACTTCTTTCTATGGGGTTATGGTAAAGATATGGTGTATCGAACAAAGGTACGGGACATCACTAATCTAAAGCAGAGGATCACTGATACCATTGCCACCAATTGATAAGCGTATGCTACAGCCAACATGGCAAGAAATCGAGGACCGTGTTGATGTGCTTCGTGCAACTAATGGTGCCCATATAGAGGTGTATTAAATGAGGGGGGGGGAACCCCTTAAATATATACGTCTCCTTTTTGTAATAATTTTCACTTATCTGTCTTTACAACTTCAAAAATTTATTACAAAGGCAAATGAAAAGAGACTTTATGGACACCCTGTAGATCTCTCCTGACTGCCCAACTTCATGACTCTTCCACACTGTCGCCGTATCTGGGAACCATGGCTCACCTGCCAGCATGTTCCCGCCCCGCAAGAGGCGCATGCACCTCCCTGTTTGCGATTACACCCCGATTTTATGTGGCCCCTTCCGTGCTGTGACCGTCTTTCTGTAGTGTTTTCTTATCACATGGTATGATACCTTGGACCCATGTAACCTTGCGGCAATGTTGATCTCTTCCTCCGTATTTGTAATCCTGCTGTTGGCCCATTGCCGCGGTTTTCTTTTTCTTGTGTAAAAATGCAAATTGATAATAACCAGATTTTTGGAAGGTGAACAGGAGATAAAAACTGGACTCTATTTTTCATTTTCACATGCAATTGCTTCAAAGAAAAAAACAGCATGTGTTTTTATAAAGTGGTTCTGTTTGTAATGCACAAGCAATCTAGATACAGCTTATGTACGTGGTAGTGTCCCTTTAAAATAAAAGCACCTTGGTATTTCATAACCACCGGTGTTTCACGGAGTCAACATTTCCCTATATGATGTAAGTTGGCAAGAGAAACTGCAACATTGACATAGGTTGCTGAAATCTGCCTCCTAGTGTGCTCGTCATAGATTAGGGCTCGATGTTATATCAGATATAGCTGCCAACTACACAAATTGACAATACATTGTCTGTACATTTGTGATGAATAATTCAATGTTTATTTTTTATGAATTTACTCGCAATTGGAATTGCCAGACTTCAAAAACAAAACTGCATAAATGAAATGGTGTTTTGGGAACGTGGTCACAATCACGTTCTCAGGTTTCTCTTTCCTGCAAGAGGGAGGGTTTTCCTTGTGGTCACACTTTCAGTTTGTATTCGTGAAACATAGGTTTTCGTTTCAAGGCAAAAAAAGGTTTATATTGGTAGACCGAATGCTGCCGGAAACTTAATTTAAAAGGTGCATGTACAGTAAATGGGTTTAATGTGATCAAAGAAGCTTTGAATGATGTTAATTATCTACAGGAGCACATCATATATGGAGGCAAAGCCCGTTACCTATTGGTTTGACATGAGTGGTGGTACCTTGACTGTTTTCTAAGCAGTTTAACTCCTTCCGACGGTTGGTTGGTCATTGCCATTAGAAAGATTAAGTATGATCTTTTTAAAACAAAACACCAACTGAGGGGAAAACTACACCAAAACAAAGCAAATACCCTTAGAATATGACAAATATCCTCATTACTTTCTTATAAACTAGATATCGGCAGAACTTGATACTAAGGTATCAAAGTGGCCTCCAGACAGCAGAGGAACATTTGTAATAGAATGTGTAATAATCAATGAGAAAGCCATGATGGGAGTAGGGGAAGTGAAGTTCTAACCATGAAGTTATTCCTAGAGTTTGCCTAGACCTGAGATATTGGGAAACTCAAAACCAAGTAGAAGTAAAATCGTGTTTTCCTTTTTAACCTGTTGACTGGCTTCTAGGCTTTTCATCTCAATTCTCGACTGTTCTTCAGAGTGGATTTGGGGATGATGTCCTCTGTGGTCTACTTTTTAACTTCAGATTCATACACGATAACAAACATCCCTTGTACGCTTCTAATTTTGACTTTGGGGTTACCTTCAAAAGGGGGTTAATAAAAAAAGTCACCATGCAGCCCAGCGCTTTGTGGACCTGGCAATCTAGCAGCAAGGAGCTGCTAGACACCAGACCTGTGGTGATCTGTGCCCCTGCTTAACTAGTGTATACGCAGCCAGTCTTACAGACTGGATGATCTAAGGCTAGGGTCAGACTAACGCATTTTTCGCGTTGTCCGTGAAAATGTGCGTTCGAAGAATGGACGTATTTTTTCACGGAATACGCAATAGCGGTCATACTATGCACAGTTTCATCCGTGATTTTGTACGGATCATCAATAAAACACTTCTTGCATCTGGACGTTATGTTGGCCGGACATTAGGAGCGTCTGATGTCTCCAATTCACGCACACACGCCGCTAGCGTACGCAGCGCACTCTGTACGTCAGTACTAGTGGTTTAACGTTCTCGAAAAAATGCGTTCATTTTCCACTTGCGTTGCGCAGCCGGACTTTTGTGCGACCGTACTTCGTATATTGGCCGTCATTGCCCGGCATCTGCTGCTAGCACGGCCGTGATTAAGTGCGCCAGAACGCGCGTTCGCACTGCCTCAGTCTGACCCTAGCCTTAGGCGCTGACTCCTCCTTAGACTATCAGGGTTATTCAGAGAGGTGAAAATTCTAGATCAAAATAGCCAAACCATTTTTACTTATTTTTACCGCCCTGTCCTTCTTTGCGACGCATGTTTTTTGACCAGCTGACCGTAGTTACCTTGGCCGGCCTTAAGTGGCTGCATTTATATATGTTTGATTTCCCACCTTGATGAGACCCCCCGTCTAGGGGATGTTTTCTGCTAACATATTGCTATCCTTAGATTTTTTCGATTCGCTGTTTTTACGATGACACTTTTTTGGCCATGTGTGGTTTCCGTTGCTTGTTATGTCTTCTTGTTTGGCCCTGCGAGGTCATCCATTATTTTACAGTATGATGTAATGCTGACTTATTTCAAAATAAAAAACTTTGAATTTAAAAAAAAAAAAAAATAGCCAAACCAGAAAAATTCTCCCATTTATCTCACTAAATCGGCTATTTGGTATAGTGTTCATTCTCCTGGTTTTCACCTCTCTGAATAACCCTGTATGTTTTTCGTTCTGATGCTGTTGTGGAGGCCATGGGACATCCAGGAGGGCAGGGACAGACCCAGCAATGGTGACCACTTAAATACTGAAACTGGCATTAATGGGGACGGTGGCTAAGTGTTTCTTTCAACAGATATGCTTGGCTTTCTTTCTGAATATTGAGAATGACCCACTTCTCTACTGAAGCTGTAAGCCTGCTGATTTGCAGCAAATGCCACCTTTTTTTCATTTTTATATAAGGGGTTAGTTCGTAACCACCATCCATACAATGACAGAATGCTGGTTTTACCTTGAACCTCAGTGGATCAAGTCAACCATGGTAAATTCTCAATTTGGGGATCTACCACCTGTAGTTCAGTTCTATTTATTTATAAAGTGTTTGACCTGGAAGGATACATTGAGATTTCTCTCCTTTTCAAGTATGCACTGGGTTCAAGAACATTAAGTACAGAAATACAAAGTAATGCAAAATATACAAAATAACACTTTACCGCATTGCTTGCTGAAGTTAGTCTCTTTTTCCATAGCTAGACATTGTCCAGCATTGTTATCAGAATCCATTGAAGATCTTCCCTTTTTAAGACTGCTTAAGTATGGCAGGATTACCAGTGTGGCAAAGCGTTTTGAGTAGCCACAATGTATTATTAATTTATATAGCGCCAGCATAATCCGCAGCGCTGTACAATGGGCACAATATAGACAGGGTTACAATACATTGAACAATAATTGACAATCCAGTACAATAGGAATATTGTAAGGGCCCTATTCCTGTGGGAACTCCCAATCTAGAAGGGTTGGGGGTGGAAACAGGAGCGGAGGACTGCAAGGTTGGGGCAGTGAGGTGTATCAGTGAGTCGGGTGGTAGGCTTGCCTGTATAGGAATGTCTTAAGGGAGCGTTTTGAAGGAAGGGAAACTAGGGGAAAGTCTGACGTTATGAGGTTAGCGTTCCAGAGGATGGGGGCTGCGAGTGAGAAATCCTGCAGTCTATCATGGGAAGATGTGATGTGGGGAGAAGCTATGCGCAGGTCACGGTTTGACCTTAGGGAGCGGGCCGGGGTGTATTTGGTGATTAGTGAGGACAGGTAGTGGGGAGCTGAGTTAGTGAGGGATTTGTAGGTCAAGGTATTCATTTTACAGAAGAATTTGTCGCCGTTCTTCAGTGTTTGCTGAAACATCTTTGAATAACCCAGCTATTTGTGTGTGTGTGTTTTCTAGGCGTGTTATGGGTTAATGGCTTCCTCTTTTCTGGCCCACATGTTTTTAAAATTCACACACCTAATGTTAATGTGTTGAATTGCAAACTAGCTTACAGGGCTGTAAACTGATCCCGTATCCTGATCGTTTATCGCCTTAGCTTTGCATACTCTGCCTGTAAAAGCTGGACTCTATATATAATCTGCTTTCATAGGGTTAGCTGGCAGCCTTATCTGGCTGCATTCATTTACAACTAATCTAATCTGTTCTGCTTCACTTTATAAACTTGCAATTATGTGTCAGGAAGTTACCAAGGGCTCTTTGCTGCTCGCCAAAATGGTGATGCTAATGGGGAAAACATGCATTTTAGTATTAGATTCCTAGGCAGGCTCCGTCTCCACCTTGCCCCGTAATGCAGCGCTAACTGCAGTGATACTCTTGGCGGCGCTGAAGTGCTACTGTATCGCCTCCTGTAGTCCATAGGACTCCATGGAGGGTTGCCCTTCCAGGCAGCAAGATCGCGCAGCCCCACAGACTAATCGCAGAGGAGACTGGGAACTAATTATTCAGGCCACTGCTCTTGCTGGGGATGAGAGGGGAGTACCAAATTTATGGGGGAGGGGGTTGGGGTGCTAAATGATTTTGCTGAAGGCGAATCCTTTAGCACAAGCTTTTAGTAGTAGCTAAAATGTTGCATTGTTGCGTGTCCCTGCGGTAATTGGCACTAGCACTTTTCAATACCTTACTATTCGAAACGCTAATCCTTGTGCTCCCCATGTTAAGTATGCGCAAGGTACAGTAAGCTCGCACAATCACTGATACGCCGAATGATAGATATATCTATTTCTTTACAGGTTTATCGTTTGGAAGGTAATATGAGGGAATACGTTAAAGTCCCTTATCCTGGTGTTAATAATCCGAATTCTAGAGTTGGGGCCCTATTCCACAGTGAATGCTTAGGGCGGGGTCACACGAGCGCACTACGTGTGACGCTTCGGGGCCGGTCACACGCTGTAGCGTGCACACGAATTGCACAAGCTACAGCGAAATGCTGTGGCCGTACTGAAAGCCTCCCTGTTGAAGCGCTACGACGTGAGTTCGACGGGCTGCAATCGTGATCCTCCATAAGAGATGTGGGGGGTGCAGAAGGGTGTCCGTGTGGAAGGAACGTCCACTGTCACGGACATTCCTTCAGCTCTCAAAATGCTCGTCTGACTCCAGCCTACATGTAGCATCCCGCCACATGTAGGCCCTGCATTATAATAGAAACTAAGTGTCATCTAGGCCACCATACACTGTGATTAGATTGTGTACACCTGTGTTCATACGTTTGCTTTTAAAAAAAAATAATTATCCATTGGTTTGTAATAGAAGGGGGCATTGAGTGATTTGTATTTGCCCACCCTTGCGTGCAGTTGGCATTATTATCTTCATGGTATTAATAGAAGTAGCATTCCGTGCTTGGTTGCTGCCGAGTTGCCAGTAAATGCACGTAATTCTACTGGTATTGCACGTCCTGTTTCTCATGACTTGTCTTTTTGGGGCTGGGGAAGAGCTGCAGTGTCCTGGAAGCTTCACACAGCGCTGCCCATAACCTTTTTATATTTCCTGCCCATTATCGGCAAGTGAGCATTTGCGTTCAGATCATGTTTCTTTCAGCACAGTGTTCTTTACGTCGTCTTCTGGGACTTGAGCCTCCTCACCCCTTCATTCTCATATGCAAATTTAGAGTGTGCCAAAATGCAAATTAAGAACAGCACCTGGCCCCTTCCTCCGTGAACAGAGCTCTGTTCACAAGATATATGCAAAGATTACTTCTGCGGATTTTGACATAAGCTCACAAGTGCAGCTCTCATCGATTTCTTCGTGTGACGCTGTACTGGAGTTTTATTTGTTCTGAAAAGGCAGCATGGGTGGAGGGCGATGGAAGCCGTGACTTTTCATTTTATAACATACTTGTTGCGGCTCCTCCATAAATATCAGCAACCTTTGCTCCCTGTATGTTCAGGAACAACATCTCAACTGATGCTCAGCCACTCATTATTTTGGCAGAAAGCCTCATGGAAAATGGATTTCCAAAACCTCTGGAGGGCAAAGGCTTCTGCCCCCTGGATTAAAGCATCTTTCAGAGACAATCTTACTACTAATGAGTAGGGCTGTGCAATTAATCGCGATTTAAGCACATGCGATTTCTAAACCGCATAAGGTTGTGATTTTAACGTGTTCGGCTCCCTGTAAGCTTCCGGCGGCATGTAGCTTTGGGCGCTCGCAGGGGGAACCACGTGTACAGCCATGTTCTCGCGGCTCATCACGTGGTTCCCCCAGGCAAGAGCCCAAGCTCCATGCCGCTGGAAGCTCACAGGGAGCCGAACACGCGGCGCAAAGAGGTGAGCATGGGCAGTATCCATGTGCTCTGGCAATATGTACTTCTTGTGCACTGAATACATTTAGAATGTATGTAGCATGTTTGAAAAAGCAAAAACAATTGTCTAAATCGCAAATAAAATCGCAATATTCATTCAAAAAATCCCAATATGATTATTTTTGTCCATATTGCACAGCCCTACTTCTGAGAATATCCCAGCAATGCTACAGTATATGGCTTCATGGCCTGGAAGCTGAGCGTGGCAGAGTCTCGGGTTTTATCTAGCTTTTCTCTTGTGATGTTGCCGCAATTCAAGCAGACATATTTGCGTGTCTCCACATAAATAATGGCTCCTCTGAGTGAGTCCCTGTGTTAACCTTCATTCCATGGTACCCTCCTTCGAGTGGATGAAACTGCATGGCATTGTGCCATGTGACTGCTTATAGATGTGGATAATAAACATTTATCAATTTCGGTGTTTCGTGTTTATTTTTGCTTGTATTTCTGTCAGTGTTTTTTAAAACACATCTGATAATTGTTGTTTTTATTCAGGTACCTCCTATATATAAATCTGTATGTACCATGACTCGTGGATACCCAGAAATGGGAGTTGTCGTCCAAGATGTTCTTTCTGATTTCATACCTCTATTTCATACTTGGGTTGTTGAACATTATGGCAGTAGGGGCTCCTAATCTGTTGTCCCCGCTATAGACATCCAGGGCTGTGTGAACACTAGGTTGTGTGGTGTATATGTAGATTTGATAAGTCGTCTTAGACCAGATGCCAAAATCACCAGAGTATAGCAGTACGGCGTGATAACTTTTTTATTGGACTAATATATCAAACTAGCCCAGGAACAGGACGACCTACAAAATGGAACCAAATGCTGCAACAAGTCCCGCTGCAAACTCTGCCAAGATATAACACCACATACAGCATCAAGGGCTCATACCTCTGCACATCTGCTAACATGGTTTACATGATCCAGTGCACGGCCTGTAAAAGAGGCTGCATTATTGGGGAAACTGGCCTCGAATTGAATCTCCAAGATAAACCTGCAGACACTCCAAGAACCATAAATACTGTACCCAGGTGGGACATCACTGTAATCTGACAGGCCAGGCCGTTCCATCCAAAACCTCAGGATTAAAATCCTCATGAACGTAAAACACTTGTAATGAAAATGATCACACATTCTAACACTATAAAAGGACCTAATGTAGATTCTGGCTTTTTAACCCATTATTATAACGTCACATAACATGCAGAATTCCGACTTGTTTTGTCCCCCCCCCCTCTGTATGTGCAATCATCAGATGTAAATCATGATCTTATCACTGTTTTATGGGCCATAGATCTCTTATTTGTTTGACCATATGATTTCACTCTCGCCATTTACGACACCTATCCCAACCTCACACCTTTTGTGCCCTTTAGGGTGTGGGCACATGTTTTTTTTTTTTTTTTTTTAGCAGAAGGAATGTCCATGAGAGTGGACGTTGCTTCCACTCAGACGCAGTTGGTGCGCTCAAAGCTGCAAAGTAAGATCCTTCTAATGGAAGATTGCGCTTTGTAGCGCCGTCGTTGTCCATTGTAGCTTTTTGACAAGGAGGCTGAAATCACGTCTGGTAGCGTGCGCAATTCATGCACATGCTACTCCATGTGGCCCTCCCTGTCCAGCCTTCACAAAGCTGTGAGGAAGTGCAGTCACAGTGCACTGTTTGCTGTCCGTCATAGCTTTTCAATGGAGAACAACACATGAAGCGCATGCACACTTTTTCATACACAGGCAACGCATGTTGACATGGAGGCATCGATGTGAAAAAGCTACAACAGACGTAGAGATGCCCCCGAATACAAAAAATAGAGAAACCTTTTTTTTTTTCTTCCTCCACCTCAGTCATGACTGATACTATATAGCAGTTCTTTTTTTTCTGAACGTCCGTCGTAACTGATACCATGTGAATTGCAATCTCGTCCGTTATAAAGTGCATCCGTTTCAACAGGTGCAATCTATGCGCTTGCCTGACCGCAGCCTAAATGTTCAGTTCTATGATTTTGCTCAGTATAGTGTCCAGACCTGAAGAGCGGTACTCTCGACATCTTGTCTTTTTTAAATGTAATGTTAATCCAATAAAAAAAAGGTATCCCCACGTTCTGCTATACTCTGGAGATATATCTTTCCGCTGGTACCTCAATGTGTATTTATTTGCATACTGTATGTCCATGCTTATTTGTGGAGCTATGTTAATGGTTTTCCTGCTCCAGGGACCAAAGAAATGTATATTTTGGAGATTATCCACTAAACCCTGGTGTTTGGTATTGCAGCGCTGAAAAATGTCAGCTTTTCTCAAAACTAAAAACTGCATAAAGACAATCTTGACTGTAAAGCAAATAGAAAGTGCCGTGATGCACACAAGGAGCCTCACTTCTGCTTCCACGAGGTCACTGCCGTAGTAGGACGCCGCCGATCCAGATAAATAGCGATAAAAACGAAAAAGGCAGGACCTCAAGTGGAGTGAGACATTTATTCGGGAACAGCAAGCCCCATCAAACAAAAGTGGTGTGATGTTTCGACCCGAAGGTCTTAATCATACATGTATGATTAAGACCTTCGGGTCGAGATGTCACACCACTTTTTTGTTTGATGGGGCTTGCTGTTCCCGAATAAATGTCTCACTCCACTTGAGGTCCTGCCTTTTTCATTTTTATCTTTACTGTAAAGTCTCCCCTTGCTGCTAATTGTTACATGCTCATACCATGCACTTGGTGGTGCCCAGATATGAAATGATGCTCTTGGCTTTCTAAATAGTTGTGGTTAACAGATTCCTCAATACACGTGTCCCTTGTATCCTCCTGCTGGCGTACAGCTGATTCGGGGGGGGGCTCACTAAAATCAGTGTTCAAAGATTTTTGAGGCGTTAATGTCAAAATCCTGTATGTCATTTTCTAGAATAGACCTTGAAAGTGGTAGACATGTAATTTCTGTTTCAGCTGTTCAACTTTTTGGGGCTTTTTTCTTCTTCCCATTGCTTTGTGTTCGGTTTATCATTCCTGAGCCTCTATATTAGCTCAATTTACCGGAGGGGAAATCATTAAACAAATTAATGACTCAAGTGGTGGGACTCCTCATACTGCTAACACCATGTACTGCTCTGGGGATCTCTCCGTGGCTTGAGTTCTCCTTGCAACAGCCTGCAATAATTGCACCATCTATATCTGGGAGTCCCTGGGGTGACAGACTCTGCTAGTAACCCTAGAGAAACTTCAGAGTGATCATTATACAGAGGCGATCCGAGCAGACAGGTATGCTACAATGGGTCTGTGCAGAGAGGCTTTATTTCCTCCGCCACCCCCACTACTGCTAAGCCTGCCCTTCACATTGTTGGCGAATGGGCTATATATCCTATTCTGTTCATTTTATGTTCTCTGTTCTGGATACTATATCCCACTGGTTATGGACTAGTAGCTCCCGTAGGGTCGAACACAAGAATGAGTAGAACGAATGCCTGCCGTATAATCATTATTTCTTTTATCGCAGCAGGTATTTTTGGACTGTCCGCTGACAACCGTACTGTAGGAAGACCTGTCCATCATGGATTTTCTTGACCGAAATATCAACTTCAATGCTCTTCTCAAGTTCTCCCACATGTGAGTATTTGTAATACAAATGAAATTTCTTCAGGTTGAGCATCCCTTATCCGACTTACTCAGGAGCACATTGGTTTTGAAATCTTTGCATATTATAATGAAATCTCTTGGTGTTGAGACCCTCGTCTAAAGAAAAAAAAATTAATTTGTTTCATAGACACCTGACACATGGCCCGACGGTGACTTTATACAATATAAAAAATTTGTTCCCATGTTATGCGGTCAGGGGATAGAATTTTCCACTTGTGACGTCTTGTCAGTGCTCAAAGTTTTTGAGTTTCTGTTGAGGGATGCTCAACCTGAACTCAACTGATCAGCTTTATCATTTTAAAAATTGGTGTGTGTGTGTCCTTTTTCACTGTGTAGGCTCTGTTGCGTGCTGGAATAGCACACTGGTTTTGCATCCTTTCCAAACCACTGAAATCTGCCCCAAACAAATGTCTAGAAGATGGGTAGTTGATGCCTAGGCAGTCTATGTAAAATGAATATTGTTACTGGGAAGGGAAGCTGGGTCTTCTATTGAGTTGTTACGTTGCACATAGGTTGCAGTTTTTGTGTTACAAGTACTTTTGATGCGGTTGTTTATTAAATAAACCTCACACAGGGTAATTCGTATTTACTTGTCCTCTGTTCAGTACCCTTGGTGCTGGTGCATCTCGGCCTCGCTGCCTTACATGCAGGATTTTGTCTTGTGTTTGGGTTATTCAGTAAAAATCCTTAGTTATGGTTCAAGTCGCAAAAAACTGAAAGCTCTAATTCCAGAATTTCAAATGAGCGTAGCCTTACTTTCCAGCTTATGAATGACTAAATTGTTACTGTAATAGAGTATACATCTTGTATAAAAACTGAGTGGTACTGACTGGGCTTGATGTGTAGTGAATAGACCACATGGGAGGGGGGAGTCACCCTGTGACAGCTGTCATTAGAATTGAATATCTATTCCTTCTTATAAATGGGGCATTTCAATTTAATGTGCATGACCAGTGGAAGAGTGTTTCAACCACTACAATGGGATTAAACTGAGTTAAAGGACATCTGTCTCTTTATGGGTCTTTCGGATTGTTGCGTTGAACCTTGATGCATTCTGGAGGGGGTCTTTTCTTCATATTGATTATCCCCTATGCTACATCACTTTTGATTTAACCAATTTATTTTTCATTTTGGATTGTTACATTATTTTTTTTTCTTTTTCTGTGTTAATGGTTTTCTTTTCCCTGCTTTCTAGAGACTATTAGAAACTGGTGTTTTTTGTTTTTTTTGTTCTTCCTCTTTTCTCCCAGAAATTAGAATAACCAGGTACATGTGAAATTTGACCTAAGATTTAGTTTTTCCCAATAATATCCCAGGTTTCAATATTTTTCGAAAAGAAATGTTATGTAGTTCATGCGTAAAAAAAGTAAAATTGTGTGTATTTTTTTTTTCTCATTCTGACCGCATTAAGGTTCGCATTTGTGTAACCCACCATTGCTGCTATGAATTATTTTAACGAGTAAAGAATTTGACCAAAAAAAAAATTGATCAGTCATGTAGTTTATTCAGTTGCTTCATCTAAAGCACACGTCTGTCCTTGTCTTATTCAGGACTCTGCTAAAATGCTCATCCAAGCTCTTATCTCCCGCCTTGAATACTGGAACCTCCTTCTCTCTAGGCCTTTAAGAGGTCCCAGATTCTCCCTATGCAGTCTGTAATGAATGTCTGTGCCAGACTCATACACCTCACCTCCCGTACCTCACCTATCTGTCAATCTGTACCCTGACCCTGTTTCCTTTTAAAGAACCCATTTTTGAAATACTGGTGCTCACATACAAAGCTCTCCATAATCGCGCCCCTGCCTACATCTCCTTATTAGCAGGTATACCCCGTCCCAACCACTTTGCTCTGACAATGATCTCATGCTGCCCGCTCCTCTTACCCGCACCCCCAACCTTCAGGATTCTCCCGAGCTGCCTCCTTTCTATGGATCTCCCTCCCCCGCAACTTTAGGCTCTCTCCCCGTCTCTCCAGTTGTTCAAGAAGGCTTCTCTAAAGTTATGTTTTCAGAGACTATCGGCTCACTCCATGATTCCCCACTGTTCATTTCTTACTCCATCTTCCCAATCAGCTACTTCAGTTCTCTATTTACCCTCACCTAGTGTGTCAACCCTCTCCTCTTACATTGTAAGCTCTTGAGCAGGGTCCTTTCTCCTTCTAGTGAGGGAAAGGGGGGGGGGGGTGTGAGGGTCCTGAGAACGAGCAACAGCACTAGTGGGTGCCCGCTCAGGTCTCAAGGTTTTTGCTCGCTTGTGCCATTACAGGGATGAACGCTCCATATGCAAATCAGCCTGCTCTCACCCAAAAAGGGTGGCCAGTACTGACTGCCAAGGATGTCATCCCTGCATGAGAGGTGCAGCAACCCCCGATGATCGTTTCGGCCTTGTTGGGCCTCGTCAGGAGGGGTATAGCTGACACCACTTTAGGCACATCAAGCAAGGGGTCCACATCTGGATGACCCTGTAAACTTCTAGTGAGGGAAAGGAGGGTTTGTGAGGGTCCTGAGGACGAGCAACAGCACTAGTGGCCTGCTCTACGGTGGGGCCCGCTCAGGTCTCACAGGGTTTTAGCTCGCTTGTGCCATTACAGGGTTGAATGCTCCATATGCAAATCCTTTCTCCTTAAGTTCTGTGTGTTTTAACTTGTATGTATATTTGTTATTCTGTCTCACCCATTGTACAGCACTACGGAACTTGTTAGCGCTTTATGTAAAGAAAAATACCAAAAATAATTACTATAGCTGTAATTGTCAATTGTTTTGAAAATCTTCCCTCTTGTTGTTGTTGTGGTATTCTATGTTCTGTATGCAGGTTGGTGCATTATTATTTGTAAGGTTTTCATAATATGGCATGCTGAGACTGTCCAGCTTAATATCTCCGCATGACAATACTGTATTTATCCACGAGTACACAGTCCAGCGTCAATACATTTTTGAACGCTTTACTACTTGTCAAACTCATTGCAAAGGCACAGTTTTCTCCACAAAGTCATATGGACAAGTTTGACTTTTTATAAAAAAACAAAAAGCCAACAACTATACCTAGTAAATGTAGCAGATTACGCTATGGTAGCGCTGTAGCCTGCTGGTTTATAAAATAAAGCTGGGAGAAATTGGGGACTGAGCCAGTTCATTTGGCATCTGTCGGAGTCTAGGTACTGTACTTTAAGTTTCGGGCTTGTTTATCAGGTCACCAATCTGGATTAAAAAGAATGCCATAGATTGACAATACAGCGACATGCTGTAGTTGTTGTTTTGAACCTTTAAAGTTTATCCAAATTAAATTGTTCATACACATTGAAAGAAATCTTGTCCATCTTGGTTACCAGGCTGACCCCTCACTATACGATGTGTGTATTTCATACAATAATCCAGAAATATTGAAGGCTGTGTTTCTTTACCACCTGGATTTTCAATCCATGCATTAGGGAATTTTTTTTTTTATTTTATCTTTATGTAATTGCAGGCAAAAATTTATTTGTTTTTGACTGAGCGTTGTTGGCTTTTGACATGTTGTGCATTAAACCTCCCTCCTAAACATGTTTTAATGTATCTTTCAGAGCACTTCTGTCTAAAAGGCAATAATCGCGCTTGTGTTATAGTAAAAGTTGTTGGTTTTTAAATATAATCCCCGTCAATCTAAAGCGGGGAAGCAGCAACCTTGGGCCCCACTGATACGTTTGATCTACATCTCCTCTAATGCCCTGCTGCTTGCTAGGTTGGCAGAGCCTCGTGAGAAATGTAGTTCCAATACATCTGGAGGGTCAAGGTTGCTGCTCCCTGATCTAAAGGCTGGATGCCTTGTGTTTCGCATTAACGATGCTTCCTTGTGTTTCAGCTCACATTCCACACAGCAGCATTTGAAGAGGGTCTATTCAAGCTTTGCTGTCTGCATGCTGGTGGCAGCTGCTGGCGCCTACGTGAATGTGGTGCTACAGCTCTTGCAGGTAACTAGACAAGAACCAACTCTGATGCGCACACTAATGTATTTTATAGAAACATCAGAAAATCCAAGTTGATTTAACCTGCACGCTGTAGAGGTAACAAAAGGAGTTGTCAATCAACGCCTCTTCAACCCCCCCCCCCCATATTTATTTCTTCGTCCTTGCACACAATTGCATGCATGCATTCATACACCTTTTGAAACCTGGAAGCCTTGCAAGGCCTGCTTGAGGGTACATGATTCCCCTTGACTTTTTAAATGTTAGATATAGATCTATATCTATATCTATTCTCTCTCATGACTAACTAATTTCCTAATCTATAAAACTAGAACATGCCCATCATCTGGTGTACCTCAGCACCCAGATATTTCTGAACTACAAATGTGTTGCTCAGCCTCCCTTATGTGGGACTAGGCATCATAGGAAATGTAGATCTGGAGTACCAAGGTTGGCAAATGTTGTTCTAGAGCAGGGGTCAGCAACCTTGGCTCCCTGGTGTTTTCTGAACTACATCTCCCACGCTACTCAGTTACCCATTAGGCTGGCTGAGGCACGTGGGAAATGGAGTTCCCAAAACATCAGGGAGCCAAGGTTGCTGACCCCTGTTCTAGAGCATGCTATACTTTACTGTAAAGGGCCACTACCACCAAAAAATATGGGGGGGGGGGGGTACAATAGAGGTCTTTTAATTCACCCTTTTATCTTATTCAGCTGCCATCTCTTATCCTGAAGAATAATAGGCCCCTGTAGCCTTTTATCTAAACATTCCCTCCATCTCATTAAACTGATACTGTAGATTAGATAAGCCGTAGTAGTAAAGAAAACGCTTTGGTAAGTGTTGCCTCCTGAGAAACTAAATTGCAAGGAGATAAAGAAAAACTAATTGTATTCCTTTCTTACATGCAATTACTTTAAACACAGAGAAAACCAGAAGCACGTGGTTTTGTTTGTAAAGAACAAGTACTCTGGTTACACTTTGAAGTGGTAGTGTCCCTTTTAACCCCTTCACTGCTGAGGCATTTCACCACTGTGTGCTGAGCTCATTTTTACCGCTTTCGCTCATGTTTAAACGCGATTTAAAGCCACATTTTAATTTTAATAAATGACCCAGACATATTATATATCGTTCTTTCCGGCAGTAAAGTATCATTTTTATATGTAGACGTCATGTTCTGCCTGTATATTATAACAAAAAATACAATAAAAATTGAATTTTTAATCATCTGCAGTGTGTAAAGTGTTTTTTTAAAGTGCAACCCGGCGCTTGAGGGGTTAAAGCCAGGCACCGCTTAAATGGGGAGACTCTCCCCTTTTTAAGCGGTGCCTGGCTTTTAGCGCTGCTCCTTCCCGATCGGGAGGGAGAGGGATCCGACTGGATCCCCCCTCCCTTCCAGGCGATCTCCCGGCATGGCGCGATGACATCATTTACACCGGGAGGAGCTTGACTTCAGCGTCTGAGGACGCTGAAGTCAGAACGCCGCGGGACTCCGGACAGAGAGGTGAGTATCTCCGCCGGGGGTCCCGCACAGCTGATGACATGTGGGGCACGTCCTCAGCATGTAACGTGCATCAATGAGGACGTGTCCCACACATCGTCAGCAGTGAAAGGGTTAAGGAAGTATGACAGCTTTTATTTTTGGAGCAGTCTTGAACGCATGTTAAATGTAAATTCATCGTCTGAAAAAGATTTGTCCCTTTCCGTTCTAAGCTCGGGGATAGTCTAAATGTAACGAGTGCTGTCTCGTGAGGCCTCCAAACTGAAAACCCTCAGTTGAAGTGTTCTATTGCTCCCCTTCTGACCACAGGTGCTAGAATAAAGCCAATCCATAAACCTTTTCCACTCTTGAAAAAGTGGGGCATAGGAGTTAGTGACGGCTTATCTTAAAGCATGTAAAACCTTATCTTCTATCCAGTTGTATATATCTAATTGTGCTATGGTCTCTTACAGGGAAGCTTCCTGTCCTTCGCAGGCTCATTGGGTATGATGATATGGCTTATGTGTACCCCCCATAGCCAGGAGACTGAGAAAAAGCGCCTGGGAATGCTCGCTGGATTTGCATTTTTTTCTGGTAAGTTTTTGTGTGGTGGGGAGGGGTTTCTCATTGTTTTATTTTTAGTCTTCACCTAAAGATCATACGTCTTCTCTCACTTTCCGCACAACATGTAGAATAATACACAATGTTGCTGCTTTCAATTTTTTTTTTTGTAATATTTTCTATGCATCAAAAATGAATTCCTTATAGATTTTAATACTTTTTAACATTAGGTGTCGGTTTGGGGCCAGTTTTGAATTTATGCATCTCCATAAACCCCAGGTATGTAATTTATATTGTTGGTTTTAATGTCGTTATTTCTAATGTTTTCTGAAAAGTCTTATACTCTTGCAAACTTCAAATATTTTTTATTTGGTCAAATTTTTGCATTAAAAAAAAAATCGTCAGTTTGACATCAGTTGGGTCACATGGCTTCTTGGCACCACACTTACGTACACACTTTTTATTCAGGTGTATATATTTTATTTCAATGATTTGCCCTGTTCACTACCATGATGATTAACTCTTTAAAAGCACCTGCAGGTACGAGAAATGGTTAACTTTCATTTGCAATTGGGCTCCCAAATGTTCCCATTTGGAGGTTTTTACACACTTTCATATATTTGTTTGAAAGCTTGTTGTTTTTGTTTCCCTGCAGCATCATTCCCACTGCTTTCCTGGGCACATCTGTGATCTTCATATGTTTCTCACTCAGCGCTCTATACGCACAGCGACGCAGCTTCCTGTTCCTGGGAGGTATGTTTTTATTCATTTAAGATGTAGAATATGGATAGTCTCGGCTTAAAGGGACACTTTACTGAAAAGTAGAGTGGTGTTTTTTTTTTTGCCCTTAAATAATTGGGCAGACTCTTATTTTTATTTTCAGGTGATTTTACTCCCCTTTTCTACCTGGTGGGAAAAAAAACTCCTGAACTCTGGAAGTCCCTGATGCTTTTTTGTGCTACTTGGGTAGCATAGGAAACAAATTGCACAATGCAACAGGCCTTGTGAGCTTTTCATACGCAAGTTCAGAACAAGGGAACGGAGCTGTGCGCATTTCGATGTATCCGTGTTTGCCAAAATCACTAGTAACTGACAGCTGGGAAATTCCAATTGCTGGTGATGCTGGATGGGGGTGAAGAGAACTCCTCCACAGCATTTTCTACCAGTTTGGCTTGGGGGGGGGGGGTGTACTGCACTCTTCGCCTCCTGATCACTTCAAAAAAATTGTCTGTGTAGAGTGTTCCTTTAATTTTGTGACTTTGTCGTGTGTTTTGTTCTAGGTATACTATTGTCTGCACTGAGCCTCCTCCTCCTGTCTTCCTTGGTCAATATCTTTATTGGCTCAGTTCTGCTTTTCAAAGTAAGTTTTGGTGCATTGGTGAAACTCCTGGTAGAGACTTGCATAGTACTAATAGGATAACTGGAAAATACCTGTGTGCCCAACCTGCTACCACTCTCCTAGTCGTTTTAAGAAAATGTGACTATGTATACGACATGCGTAGGATATTCTGATTTATGCTGACTTCGTACATATTTTCGGTTTAATTTATAAAGTTTTAGACTAACTCTTCATTCTCTTGTACAATTTATAGTTTGAATCGTCTATTTTCCTACCATGCCCTAATGTTTTTAGGAGAACTCAAGTAAATGCTATGCTTCTTGATTATACCTTCTCTCTCTGTACCAGATGCACATGTACATCGGTCTGCTGGTCATGTGTGGATTCGTCTTATTTGACACTCAGCTGATTATTGAGAAAGCCGAACACGGGGACAAAGATTACGTGTGGTAAGCAACTGCTGCCTTAAAGATCTTTTGTTCCCTCTCTTGGCATTTTTGGTCTGAGAGTTGGTTGCGGATATTTTGCTAACTTGGTTTAGTAATGGACACTCTAATGATCAGCCATTGTTTTGATAGTGAGCAGTAGATCACATTACACTGTAATGCTGGCTAGTCATGTTGGGAGTTGGTTATCTTTTAGGTATGGGGATGTTTTTGTGGATTGTTTATTTAACACATGTATAATCCTAGTAGTTATAGTGCATTCTTAATTCAACAAGAATGTGCTCCTAAACAAGCCAATCAATAGGTCGATGGGTGGCTGGTGTCCAAATGCTGTTATTTACCCCTGGTTGCTCCATCCAATTTAAATGCTATTGTGCCCTCCTTGTTGATTTGTAGGCACTGTGTAGACCTGTTTTTGGACTTCATCACAATCTTCAGGAAACTCATGGTAATCCTGGCTATGAATGAAAAGGTGTGTATTTTCAATGTCAGTGATTTTTGGAACCTAACTGTGGTATGTGCCCAGGGGTTGCTCAAGTCAATTGTGATGGATCTTGTGATTGTACAGGTCGGGCTCCCCTTGTCTGGAATTCTAAAATTTAGAATTTTCGGAGCAATCTTGATTTTTAATATTTCTAGATTAATGGTGCTCTGGACGGTCTACCGCTCAGAACCCCAGCTCCCAAGTGATGCAGCCGACTACAGCACACGCTGGGAATTTGACAAGCCTATCAGACGTTGGGGTAGCCCAGAGAGTCAAGCTGACACATGTCGTCAGAGAAATGCTGCAGAGGGTGTATTCAAACACTAGTAGCTGCAGCAGGAAAGCGGTCACTTCACTCCCACCGCGATTACCTTACTCTAAGGCTAGGGTCAGAGTGGGGCAGTCGGAACGCGCGTGCAGACGCACTAAATCACGGCGGCAGTAGCAGCACATAACGGCCAATGACGGCCAATATACGCAGTACGTGCGTACGAAAGTGCGCCGACACCACGCAACCAGCAAATGAACGCATTTTTCTCAGAACGTGAAACCGCTGCTACTGACGTACAGAGTGCGCTGCGGCCGCATGGCAGCGTGTGTGCGTGATTAGGAGACGTCAGACGCTGCTAGTGTGCGGCCTACATAACGTTCAAACAGCCGGATTTCCCTAGAATTGCGTTGGTGAGTACCTGCGACTGTGCGACTGTGGTCGTCTGACCACTTAAGCGTATTCCGTGAAAAAATGCGTGCGCACGCATCGACGTACATTTTGACGGTGGCCGCAGAAAATGCGCTCATCTGTCCCTAGCCTTAAATATTGGATTCACTGCATTCCATAATCCAGAAAAAATTCCAAGTTTGGAATGTGCCGTGCTTTCTGCATAAGGGGTGATCCGGCTGTATATTGAAACATAGAAACTGTCGGCAGATAAGAACCTTTCGGCCCAGCTAGTCTGCCCAATTACATGGATACTTTACCTGGATTTATCTTTTGTTTAGGATAGCCTTATGCCTATTCCATGCCTGCTTAAATTCAATCACTGTTTTGGCCTCTACCACTTCAACTGGAAGGCTGTTCCATGTATATTGGCATTCAGAGCTAATCTGGCAATGGGGAACTTTGCTTCTGTCCTCACGGCTATTTTATAATCCTCTACATATCCGATGTTGAGCAGAGAATATGCAGGAAATAAATCTGTTATTGGTGTCTGTCTTATTTCAATCTTGATACAATATAAATTTTATATTTTCTGCTTTACTTTTTTCTAGGAAAAGAAGAAAGAACGAAAATAAAAGGGCTGCTGTCCCAGTCCTGATGTCTTGAATCATCCTACCTTTTTGTTCTTGTGGCTTTGTGTTTTTAATGAATCTTCATCCCATCTGGTTCTTGGGTTTGGTTTGGCTTTTAATCAAGGGTGCACAGATTTGGTTCACATCTGCAATCGGGGTCTCAACTTTTTTTTTTTTTTGCTTAGCTTTTAATGCACAGCTAGATGAAAACTAACCTTCAATAAGTGACCCTCGATGGCTTTATTTGTGCACTGCCATGCCATTTCACATTAAGAGCATCTCTTGACCTTTTCATTGTCTAAAATAATATTGATTTGACCGATACGGATTCCACCTTTTTGTAGTACATAAGGGATTCTAAAGTTTAAAATTGAACTAACTTTTGCTGCACTTAATTTTATTTCACGCTTTTTTTCTTCTTAATCAAACTTTTCAGTGACTTTACCCCCAACATATACATAGTTGGTGTGACAATAACAACAACCTGAAATAGATTTAAAATGGAATATGGTACATACTGTGTACTAAGCTCTTGATACACACCTTCAAATATTGTAAGCACTTGGAACAGTGTGCTCAGAAATCTCTGGAGCTTATTGTGTGTGCCCTCCTTGTCACTGGAGAATGAACAAGAGGCCGCCAGATCACCTCGCACTCAAGGTGCAGTGTTTCTCCCCACCTTGCTTTTAGGACTTGTGCTTGCGTTCCTGCCAAGACTGTGTTTGAGAACCTTTGTTTACTGAACAATCAAGCTGGAATGAAATTGAAATTGTCTTTAAATGCTGGCTAAATGTTAAGATGATCTTTCTATTGCCCTCCCGCTCTTGTAACCCAAAGTCACTAAACACAAACAAGGCATATGATGACCAGAGGCATTTTCTGATCTGTGCACTTACCTAATGTAAGAGGGCAGATTTAAGTTTCTGTACTCAAAGTATTCATGCTGTAATTCTAGACTTCTTTCCCCTAGCTTTGTGTAGTCCTTTTCAGTTGATGTTTTTTTTGACCTGTAGGAGTAATGGTCCTGCAGATGTTTGGGAGGATTCTTGTTCCTAAACCAATAACCTTTAGTAGACTGTAGAAGCGCTTTTAGATATCTTTCTCTACCAATCGGTTCCTTACTGCCTGGAAAATCCAGAAACTAAGTGACCCAATACCCAGAGTTTTTCAAGTTGTGGAAGACTAGGTCCATGAGAAGACTTGTACAGGGGACCTGATTTTAAAGTGTTATTTGTCCCCGCTGTTCCCACCCTACCTTCTTTTATAACCTTGCATGCTTTTAGAGTTGCTGCAAGCTGCTTTAGCAACAGTGCCAAGGAATATCGTGACTAAAAGAAATATTTAAATTCTATGTTCTTCGAAGAAAAAAAAAAGGATTTACTAATCTTTATTTTCTAGTGCAGTGACTTTCCAATTAAGATTTTTGATTTGAAAAATATAAAAATTTGTTGAATAATAAAATTACTAAAAATAAAAGACCTTTTGTGTGGGCCGTGTGTTTGTTCAAAGTGGAATTTTAAAAATGTCAAGTTTTACTTTTTAGAGTAATCCAGATGTTTGACTGAAAGGGTGTTTTTTTTTATTTTTTGCTCTGGGAACAGATGATGATGCCCTTTGCTATGTGCCCGATGATACAAGTATCCAATGAATTGACTCTTTGTTTCTATCCAGTAAGTTTTAATCACAAAAACTATACGGCTGTCCACTGAGTGCATTGTTGTATGAAAGACTGGTCATCAAACTATAGACAACCCAGGTCCTAGGACTAGGTGACGTCCACCGGCGGTGAGGTGATTTTTTTTTTTTTTTTTTTTCTTTTCTAAGACGACCTGTCTCCATCACTTGTCCATTAGTTCTCGTTAAGAGTAGTGTGAAATGGATGTTGACGACACCAAAAGAGAAGTTGCAGTGTTTCTACGTTCTCGGTGATAAAAAGTACACTTGTACTCTCGACATACATTGAGATTTCTCTCCTTTTCAAGTATCCTTCCTGGTAAAATACTTAATAAATTTAAACCCTGCATGAACAGGACTCAGAGCTACAGACACTGCCCTAAACAGTGGTGTGTGGGCAGTGGCGTCACTAGGGTTGGTGTCACCCGGTGCGGTAACTCATGGTGTCACCCCCCCCGAGTTTTACAGTTTCTTTTTTTAACTACTCTTACTCCTAAATCAGTACTCCCATATAACACTGAATGCCCATACACACAGCGCACATTACTGTGAGGTTTATTGCTGTGGAGCTCTCTCATATGCTCACACAAATTTTGGCGAACTGCCAGCAAGTACGGTGCCTGTTCGAAGGCAGTGAAAGTGAAGGCACACATGGATATATATTGCCCCCATCAGCTCTGGATATATTACCCCCAGCTCACATATGGATATATTGCCCCAGCTCACAATTATATATTGCCCCCAGCAGCTCACCCATGGATATATATTGCCTCAGCTCACATATGGATATATTGCCCCAGCTCACATATGGATATATTGCCCCAGCTCACCCATGGATATATAGTGCCCCCGCTCACATATGGATATATGTTGCCCCCAGCTCACACATGGAAATATATTGCCCCAGATCACATATGAATATATATTTCCCCCAGCTCACACATGGAAATATATTGCCCCCAGCTCAACACATGGAAATATATTGCCCCAGATCACATATGAATATATATTTCCCCCAGCTCACACATGGATATATATTACCCCCAGAAGCTCACACAATGATATATACTGCCCCCAGTAGCTCACACATGGATATATATTGCTCCCAGAAGCTCAATGATATATACTGCCCCCAGTAGCTCACACATGGATATATATTGCCCCCAGAAGCTCAAACAATGATATATACTGCCCCCAGTAGCTCACACATTTATATATTGCCCCCAGTAGCTCACACATTTATACAGTATATATTGCCCCCAGACCAGTAGCTCACAAAAATCCCCTGCTATTCTTTGTATGTAGCAGAACTACGGTTGTTCCTTCATAGACTGTTAACTCTATAGCAGCGGTGAGGGACAGGCATGACAGTGACTGCAGAGACACAGTGCCCTCTCCATCCATACCTCTACCCCACATCAAGCAGGTTTAGCATGAATCCCCCTGGACAGCATCTGCTGCAATATTAATAAAACCCTGAGCTCAACACCTGTGTGTCCTCAATCTCCCAGTGCAAGAGGTGTATTGATACTGGGGATTAGGCACGTAATCCTGGTATTTCTGCACTGTATGAAGGAGGAGTGAATGGTCAGGGTAGATGAGGAGCAGACACTCTGCTCCCACTGTCGTCCATAGGGTTATGATGATCCTCACTGGAAGTGGAGCTGCTGCTGCACTGTGAGAGGCTCCATCATGGCACCAGGCAGTGCTATAGGTCACACTGGCACTATGCTCTAATGTATATTGTATATATATATATGCTGTCATTGTCCTGCAGCAGCTCCACACATGGCATCATTATCCCCCCCCCCATCTCACCTGAACACATGCTTTGCGCTCCAGATCTTCATGTCTCCAGGACAGGAGCCTTTAGTGCTGGTATGAGGAGGTAGTCCGGTGGTGGGGCATAGAGATCAGGGGGCAGCACCCTGCATGCTGCTATCACACGGCCCGGCCCGAATCACAGGCACGTGGTGCGGCGCCAGCAGCCACACTGACTCATGGGACGCCGGAGACGGAGAGGAAGGGTATCCGGCCGCCCAGCCGCGCATTAATCCCGATCCGGCCCCCTCGGTGTCGCTCACTGTCTCCTTGGCCGCGCCCACACACACGCCCACACACACATGGGAACACGTGCGGCCGGCCGGAGCAGCCGGAGCGGAGACGAGCGAGAGAGGGGAAGGATCGCCGATCGAGGAACGCGACTGGCCGAGCTGCTGAAAAAAATAGTGCTGCGCTCGCCGCTGCGCTGCGTGAATTTGCCGCCGGTCTCCCCAAGGCCAGTGGGCCCCCTCAAGTGGCGGAATTGCCAGGGCCCGGTCGCAATTGCGACCGCTGCGACCCTGGTAGTTCCGCCACTTTGGTGTCACCCTAAGGGAGGGTGTCACCTGGTGCGGGCCGCCCCCACGTAGCGACGCCACTGTGTGTGGGTACTCTTTCAATCAGTGCATGAAAGAATAGGGCTGCAGAACAAAACCCTGATGTAAACTGGCCCATGTCCTCAGACTTGAAGTAGAAAATCTTTTTCGAATGGGAGCAGTCGCTAGTTTGCTATAATCTGCTAAAGTATGATGCAATGGATGACATTTGACTTCTTCATTGGTTGGGACTAGTCTGTTTCATAGGCCAGTTGATTGTGCAACTGTATCCAGTACACACACACACACCACACACACACACACACACACGTGTTTTCATACTTTGTTCCGCCACTTCTCATTTTCTGAGAGTGGAAAACCATTCTTCCTACTCATCCCTCTGTCTACCCACCATACTGAGATTTGTACAGCCTGGGTAATGTTATGACTGTGACTCCCATTTGAATTGCTTGCTGTAACAAATGTAACATTATCTTGGCTCAAAACTAAAGGCCAAATCCATCCTTATGTAGAACGCGGCATGTGGAAGACTTTCTGACCGGCACCAAAAATAAATAAATTGAGGTCTCGCCTGTATTTAATACTAATGCGTCCAAGTGAACTCATTGGCCACTATTCCAGATCTCACCAGAGCAGTCAATGATTGGCTCCTTGTGAGCTTGATGCATGCGCATGCAATCGGATGCCTCTCTTCTTGGGACCGCAGCCTTCTGCCCGCATGGCTAGCTAATGAATGTGGTCATGGTGTCCTTTTAACACCATATGGGGAAAATTAGGGGCCATGATTTCTCTTTTTTTTTTTATAAAAGAAAAGGGCTTTATTTGCAGCAGGAGACCAGATGGGCAGTTTTGCAGAGGTGTTGTTTTTTTTTTTTTTTTTTTTGTGCTGTGCAAGTGCAAAAAAAAAAAAAATTTTTAAGCAGGCATATGGCTACACGTAATAGGATAAAGCAAAGAGTGTGTATATATAAATATACACTATACAGTGTGGGCGCCTATTTATAAATTAATTTAAAGTGCAGGATGTAGTGCTAATAAATAGTCAGATGCTGCCTAAAGTATGGTAAAAACACATAAAAAACAACCAAAATATGTGTCAATATACAAGATAAAGGCGAATATCCATACGGCGCATCTAGTACAATTAATATGTTAAATCAATGGATATATAAAAATCCTAAATCTATTAAAAACTCATAAATCGTGACAGTAAAAAATGTAATAAAAATGTATAATCAAGTCAGTAAAGTGCATAGAGTAAAGTCCAGGTCAAATGTGCAAACAGTGCAAAAAAGTGCTCAGTATATATTGATGGAATACTCAAAGGATGATGATGGGAAATGATGAGCTGATCTTCTTATAAGTGCTGGTGCTGAATCCTCATATCCGTCAGTATCCTCAAAGAAAGCACATCACAAGAGAGGATAATAGTGCAGACAGTCAAAATAAAATAGGCTCGAATTGTAACCAAAATCCAAACACATCACATTTGTGGGAGCCCACAAGGTCCCGGCTCAAGGAGAAAACAGCCTGCAGCCAAATAGAGGGTGGCACTTCCCTTCTTTCTGTTCGTACTGGAGACTAAATAGAGAGAATCGGGAGACAGCACTCCCATAGCGTAATGCTGCATATATATGGAAATGTGATAAGGAAGAAATTAGGCACACTCACCGATTTTTGAGCCTCGCAATATCAGGCTCAATCTATGTCGCTCTGGGTCCTCTTAAGGTGGGAACCCAAACCTCTTTGCCTCCGTGATGATGGATCCAAAATTCCAAAACGGAAAAAAAAGGGTCGGAGAAAGTGGCAAATATTGGGAAATACTGACTTTTTTATGGACATTTACCTTTATACCGACTGAGGAAGGCTTTTTAAGCCGAAACGCGTCTCGGTAGATTCTGTCCTGTATTTTATTTTATTTTATTTATCCAATAAATTTCCCAATATTTGCCACCTTTCTCCGACCTTTTTTTTTCCGTTTTGGAATTTTGGATCCATCATCACGGAGGCAAAGAGGTTGGGTTCCCACCTTAAGAGGACCAGAGCGACATAGATTGAGCCTGATATTGCGAGGCTCAAAAATCGGTGAGTGTGCCTAATTTCTTCCTTTATCACATTTCCATATATATGCAGCATTACGCTATGGGAGTGCTGTCTCCCGATTCTCTCTATTTTTAGTCTCCAGTACGAACAGAAAGAAGGGAAGTGCCACCCTCTATTTGGCTGCAGGCTGTTTTCTCCTTGAGCGGGACCTTGTGGGCCTCCCAAATGTGAGTGGTTTGGATTTTGGTTACAATTCGAGCCTATTTTATTTTGACTGTCTGCACTATTATCCTCTCTTGTGATGTGCTTTCTTTGAGGATTACTGACGGATATGAGGATTCAGCACCAGCACTTATAAGAAGATCAGCTCATCATTTCCCATCATCATCCTTTGAGTATTCCATCAATATATACTTGAGCACTTTTTTGCACTGTTTGCAACATTTGACCTGGACTTTACTCTATGCACTTTACTGACTTGATTATACATTTTTATTTACATTTTTTACTGTCACGATTTATGAGTTTTTAATAGATTTTATGGATTTTATATATCCATTGATTTATTAACATATTAATTGTACTAGATGCGCCGTATGGATATTCGCCTTTATATGGCTACACGTATATGAAATGGAGAGCAGCATAAGGGACTTCTTACTGTGCATCAGTTCTGTTGAGTGTTTCCCCTGGTGTCATTTCTATATAATCTGTATATTTATACTTGGCAGATATTCCTTTTATCGGCTGCCACAGGATTTATTTAGTTTAATTTCATTCTTCTTTTGTGACAGAACAGCTGTCACGTTCAATTTATTAGCCCGTTAAAAGTTCGTTTGTTCAAGGTCAAATTTTGTTTATACAATTTTATGTCTGTATGATCCCTGGGTGTATTGTTTTCCCCTCGCAAATTCCCTGCACCAAACGAGTCTGCAATCCCTCACAATTTAATAACACCCAAATTGCCCAAAGTGTAGAATTCGTTAGTACAATTTGTGCCCGTATGTTTATGGTTGTTTGGTTCATTGCCAAATCTGCCTTGCCCAGCCATCGTAGTTTATCTGCCCAGTGCAACCCTGCTGCAGCTGCCGCCGGCTGAAAACAAGCACTGCCAATATTCCTTGCACCCTACACCGCTCAGCCCCTGTTCCTGCCACCGGAGGGCTTTTTGGGCAGAGGGGCCCTGCGAACATGGTGCCGCTGTGGGGTGAGTTCTAGAGACCAGCGCCACCGATCACCCCCCCCCCCCAATCAGCTGCTGGACTCAGGTTGGGTTTCCCAGAGTCAGAGCTCGCACTCCAGGGGGTGGAATTTCCAGGGCAGGGAGCAGCCCAGGGCGGGCCAGACAGTGTGGCACCAAGAGCTGGGACCATGTTAAACATACAATAGGGCTAGTGGCAGTGGCAGAACTGGCGCCGGGGTGTCTGGGGGCGGGCATGGGAGAGAACAATGGGACTGTGCCATATAAATGGACAGTGTGTGCTGTTTTACAATAAACCAATCTGCTCAACCTGTACTACGTATTTCCTCCGGCTGACTCGCTAGCTTCCAACAAGGGACCTGACGCCGGCTCACTGCAGAGCAACCCCGGCACATATGGCAGATCTACTCCCTCTGAGTAGCAGTGTCCGTCACAAAGGCCATTCCATTTAAGATTACATATTTGCAGTGTATGATTCTTTATCTTGCAAGGCAGAATGTTTCCATTAATGTTACCTCACCCTTAGATTCCATATTGCAAACAGGTTTTTCATTTACATTGTCTTGACATTAGAATTTAAGGCTGTTCAAACATCTTTAGGCGACTAACACTAATCAAAGTCAAAAAAGCCAACAAAGATGTAAAGATAAGCAACTGCAGCAATTCATTCTCATGTTTAACGGGGGCTGACCGTGCGACTGGTGCTGCTAGCTCTTGGCAGAGGCGGATACAGACCACTTCCATCCTGCCTGGCATCTTAGTGCGACGACGCATTGCACATCACGTTAGACGCCTAACAGGTTGGGTTAGAGCAGAGTATGTGTTTTACCTTGATGAAACGTTAAAGCATTGCTGAAATGAATTTTTCTTCCCCAACTTACATTTTATTGAGTTTAATAATAAGGGGCAAAGAGGGTGCAAAAAGGAGGGGATGGGGAACAAATAAAAGTGTTCACCATCCAATTGCCCACATAATTGTTGCAAGACAGCATTCATAACTGCATACGGTTATTCAGTTCCGATAACCTTTTGATTGTGAATATAAACGCCTATTTTTCTTTTCCTGTGTCATTTTATTTAAATTCCAAAAGTAGGAAAACACTCATCTACACATTGTAAATTGCTGTGGTTACATGCCATAAAAAAGCATGTTAGCCTTAACCAGGTGGGATATTTTGTTTTGCCCTGGCCGCCGTAACTGGTTACGCCAATCAATAGCTGAAAATGTGATTTGAGCTGAAAAGCACAAAACCGGTAAGCACTTGCTCAGTCCCGCTCCTATAAAACTCCCGCTACTTTTGGTCAGTACTCAAAGTAAACTTTTTGTTTGGGATTTGGAATGTAAAGGACATAGAACCCTTCTTTTTTTCTTTTTGCTTATGAAGCGTGTGTGTGTGTGTGTGTGTGTGTGTGTATACACTGTAGAATAGATAAACTGTGTTAATCCAGATGCCAAAGTTAATGGAGAATAGCAGTACGTAGTGATTAAGGACGTGCGGTGAGGTCAGTGACTGGTGAGGCACTGACTAGTATCAGCCAGATATACACATGTTACGTAGGTTCAGTGTTTACCAGGAACTGGCTGCTCTCAGTGCTCCCTCGGATGTGTGTCGTCCTGGCACACAGCCCCACGGCAGGCGCCCATGATTGACGAGGACACTCATACAGTCAGGTCCATAAATATTGGGACATCGACAAAATTCTAACCTCTTTGGCTCTATACACCATCACCACAATGGAGTTGGAATGAAACAAACACAATGTGCTTTAATTTGAGGGTATGTACATCCAACTCAGGTGAACGGTGTAGGACTTACAGCAGTTTGCAGATGTGCCTCCCACTTGTTAAGAGACCAAAGGTAATGGGACAATTTGCTTCTCAGCTGTTCCATGGCCAGGTGTGTGATATTCCCTCATTACCCCAGAGTTCATTTCAAGTGTGCTATTTGCATTTGGAATCTGTTGCTGTCAACTCTCAAGATGAGATCCAAAGAGCTGTCACTATCAGTGAAGCAAGCCATCATTAGGCTGAAGAAACAAAACAAACCCATCAGAGAGATAGCAAGAACATTAGGCATGGCCAAAACAACTGTTTGGAACATTCTCAAAAAGAAGGAACGCACCGGTGAGCTCAGCAACACCAAAAGACCACAGAAAACAACTGTGGTGGATGACCGAAGAATTCTTTCCCTAGTGAAGAAAACACCCTTCACAACAGTGGGCCAGATTAAGAACACTCTCCAGGAGGTAGGTGTATGTGTGTCAAAGTCAACAATCAAGAGAAGACTTCACCAGAGTGAATACAGAGGGTTCACCTCAAGATGTAAACCATTGGTGAGCCTCAAAAACAGGAAGGCCATATTAGAGTTTGCCAAACACTTAACAAAGCCTTCACAGTTCTGGAACAAGATCCTATGGACAGATGAGACCAAGATTAACTTGTACCAGAGTGATGAGAAGAGTATGGAGAAGGAAAGGAACTGCTCATGATCCTAAACATACCACCTCATCAGTGAAGCATGGTGGTGGAAGTGTCATGGCGTGGGCATGTGTGGCTGCCAATGGAACTGGTTTCCTTGTATTTATTGATGATGTGACTGCTGACAAAAGCAGCAGGATGAATTCTGAAGTGTTTCGGGCAATATTATCTGCTCACATTCAGCCAAATGCTGCAGAACTCATTGGACGGCGCTTCACAGTGCAGATGGACAATGACCCAAAGCATACTGCAAAAGCAACCAAAAAGTTTTTGAAGGGACAGAAGTGGAATGTTATGCAATGGCCAAGTCAATCACCTGACCTGAATCCCATTGAGCATGCATTTCACTTGCTGAAGACAAAACTGAAGGGAAAATGCCCCAAGAACAAGCAGGAACTGAAGACAGTTGCAGTAGAGGCCTGGCAGAGCATCACCAGGGATTAAACTCAGTGTCTGGTGATGTCTATGCGTTCCAGACTTCAGGCTAAGTATTAAGAAGGGAAAGTTTGATTTATGATTATTATTCTGTCCCATTACTTTTGGTCCCTTAACAAGTGGGAGGCACATCTGCAAACTGCTGCAAGTCCTACACCGTTCACCTGAGTTGGATGTACATACCCTCAAATTAAAGCTGACAGTCTGCAGTTAAAGCGCACATTGTGTTTGTTTCATTCCAGCTCAATTTTGCTCGTGTATAGAGCCAAAGATGTTAGAATTGTGTCGACGTCCCAATATTTCTGGACCTGACTTTATGACGATCTTGTGTCAATCAATGCATGGGAGTCCAGCTTCCCATGGAGGTGGTTTTTTTTTGAATGGCCAGAGAATAATGGGAGGTGTAGTTCAGAAACATCTTGGGGGCCAGAGTTTGAGATCCCTGGCTTAGATCATTGGTTCCCAACCGTGGTCAAGTCCCCCTAACACAGTGTTTCCCAACCTGTCCTCAGGACCCTCCGCCTCCCCAGGTTTGCCAGATCTCTATAGCACAGGTGATAAGATTTGCTGCTCAATGATTGCAGGTTTCAGTGTGTAAAATCTAAAATCATTTTCGTTCCATTCATGATTTCGGTTCCATTTCAGTAATTTCGGACAATGTATTTTTTGGTTATATCGCTGATTCTGTAATTTTGTATCATTCCCATCTCAATGTATCCTTCCTGGAAAACCAGAGAAATCTCAATGTATCCTTCTTGTAAAACCAGAGAAATCTCAATGTATCCTTCTTCTTGTAAAACCAGAGAAATCTCAATGTATCCTTCCCGGGAAACCAGAGAAATCTCAATGTATCCTTCCCGGGAAACCAGAGAAATCACAATGGCAGAATTATCGTATCGACAGAAATATCGGATCCGAAAAACCATTAGTTTACATCAAAACGAATAGACACTTTGAAACGAGGAGAACAGATGTTCCGAAAAACACGAAAATTTCCGAAATCACGAAAAAAAAAATCGATCCGGAAAACGAACAAAACGGAAATAGGCCGAAACGAAAATTTACAAAATCCGAACAAACCGAATCAAAAATCGGTGCACAAGTCTATTCCCAAGGTAGTCCTTATAATCGGGCCTGTTAGGGGTACTTGAACCACTGGCTTAGACCAATGGTGCATTCCCTCTGAGGCACTGAAGAGCGTAGGTTCAGGAGGTAGTCTGTGCCAGACGCGTGCTGCAGACTTCTCAATCTCTTGGCCAGCTTGAGTTTATACGATTATACATTCAGCTATGCAAATTGCGTAGGCTCAGGGAGGGCAGGCTCCCGCTGCTGTGAAGATGAAATAATGCACGCAGAGACTGATAAGTTTTTTACACAGTGATTTAACCACTTCGATGCGGAGGACGCGCTCAGCGCGTCCTCCGCATGGCTGCTGGTGTGCTGAGGACGCGCTGAGCGCGTCCTCACTTTGGGGTCAGCGTTCGGCCAAGTTCCGGCCGATCGCTGGCCCCCCCGGTGCGGGCTGACATCCTCGATGTCAGCCCAGCATCCGGAACCGCCGCCGCTGAAATTAGGTGTCATCGCGGCAGCGCGATGACACCTAATTCAGGCGCCCCCCCCCCCGCATGTGCGGAGGAGGCGCCTGAAAGGGAGGGGGGGAGGTCCTTCGGACCTCTCTCCCTCCCAATCGGCGGCATTGCGGGGGTTAACCCAGGCACCATTTGGAAGGGCACAGCCTGCCCTTCCAAATGGTGCCTGGCATTAACCCCTGGGGAGCTGGATCGCGAATCAGCGCTGAAAAGCGCCGGTTCATGATCCTTTCCCGGAGCTGGCCGACATCTTGGATGTCGGCCAAGCCTCTGGGAACTCCCCCTGAGGACTGGCGTCATCGTGCATAGCACGATGACGCCAGTCCTAGAGTTAACCCCTAACTGCCACCAACGGTGGAGATAGGGAGTTTATTGGAACTCCCTATCTCCCGATCCGTGGCAGCTAGGGGTTAAAGTTTGGTATGGTTGGATCGGCCAGAGCATGGCCGTTCCAACGATACCAAACACTACTGTGAAAAAAGTTTTTTAAAAAAAATTAAAAATAAAAATATATTTAAAAAAAAAATTATAAAAAAAATAAACATTTTTTTTTCTTTCTTTTGGTTTGTTAATGCAGCAATATTGTTCCCATTTCAATTATAATGTGAACAATGATGCTGCACTAACGATTTTTGTATGCGGTGCGTTTGTTAAAAATCGTGTAATTTTCCCCAAAAAAAAATGTAACGAGACCCCATCTCTAATTTTTTTAACAAGCGCACCCCATACAAAATATAACCGCAATTGCTCGCATGTTAAAATGTGAAAAAAAACACTTTACACGTTGTAAATTATTGAAAATACATATTTTATTGCATTTTTTGTTATAATATACAGACAGGTCATGACGTATACATATAATAATGACATATTATTAATCTGCCGAGTCTGACGGAAAGAACGATATATAATATGTCTGGGTCATATACTAAAATAAGCCTTCAAAACACGTTTAAACATGATGAGCAAAACCGGTAAAAATGACCTCAGCACAGAGGCGGGAAAAGCCTCAGCAGCGAAAGGGTTAAATTTGGTGAGCCCACTTAACCTCCCTGGCGGTATTCCCGAGTGTGACTCGGGGTTAAATTTCACTACCACAAACGGTAACCCCGAGCCACACTCGGGCTGGATGTTTACTCACCTCCTCCTGGCTCCCGCTGTCCCCGCAGTGTGATCGCGGCGAGCTGCTTCCTGGATGGCTCCCTGCGAGTCACATGATGCAGGGGGGCTGGACGCAGCAAACTTCATTCACAAAACACACTGAATACAAATGGCAAAATTTATGAACGGCCACTAGGAGAAATAGACCATACATCGTCTCATCCTTGTTCTCAGACAGATTTCAGTGTTTTTTGTTGTATTTTATTGTACATCATTTATTTGCATTATTTTGGATAATTATTTTTGGGATAATAAATTATTGTGTCGTGTTTCAAACTTTATCGGACTCCGTGCATTTACTATTTTTTTTAAATTAATTAATTAATTTATTTATAAAGGATTTTACCAGTAAGGACTCTTGATTTCACGGATTTCAGTGCGTGATTCCTAATTATTACAGGCTAACTATGTACAAAAACACGTTTCCTTTAAAAATAATTGAGACACTTTTAGACACAAAATTTTGAAAATTAGACCGCCAGGGAGGTTAATGACAGGTGAGGCCCTGACAGCTCATCCCTGGTAGTGATACCTTTCTTATTGGACTAACGTTAAATTTAAAAGCCACACTTTCGAGAGTATAACTCTCTTCTTAAGGTCTATTTTTTTTTTTTTACTTAAGCCACGGAGTGCGCCCATTTCATGTGTGGTTTTAATATATAGGTTCTCTTTACAAATGGGAAGAGGCAAAAGCCATACCGATACAAAGTGAATAAGTATTACTGCCCTTGGAACAATCCAGCACAGGCTGCACTTAAGGAAACTTTATTAGTGTTACTTTTTTGTCCTTTAAAGAATTGGGCACAGGCTGCTGACCGCTTCTTTTGAATTATTTTACTCGTTTCACTCTCACCACACCCGTGCAGCTCCTTCGGCTTCAGAGAGTCCTGAACCTGGAAGTCCCTGAAAAAGTCGAACACGATTTCTAGCCCTACACAACTTGTGTAGCATAGCAGCCACAAATTGTTCAACGCAATGGCACTTGAGCCCGTTACGTACACAAGTTCGTAGCGCCTGCACAGCCCGTTGGCTCAGAGCTGCGTGCATGCGCAAATCCGATCCATCAGCTGCCTCTTGGAGACTGATCACTACAGTGATTGGTCTCAGAGTGACGACAGCTGCTGGGTGAGGTGAAGGAAACCCTTCCACTTTGCCCAGATTTTTTTTCCACCAGATTGGTGGTGCTGGGAGGGCACTCCTCACATCATGACCGTTTTCTAAATGTAAAGCGATCAGGATAAGTAGAGTGTCCCTTTATGCTGGTGCTATGGCAAAGGCCTGTAAGCTCTACAATCTAAAGGTTTTAAACCAGCGTTTCCCAAACCTGTTCTCCGGTCCCCCTAACAGGTCAGGTTTGCCAGATATGTGAAGCACAGCACAGGTGATCTAATTTGCTGCTCAATGATTGCAGGATTCAGTCTGTATTTCCCCAAGGGAATCCTTAAAAACTGGCCTGTTAGGGGCTCCTGTGGACCAGGGTTGGGAAACCCTGTCATAAAGGGATGAGAGAGGAAGGGGGAATATGAATTTAAGTAAGGCCCGCGTCAGATTAACGCAGTGATCATGTCCGTGTTGCCGCACAGTTTAACGTCTGTCGTAGCATAGAATCATGAGCATTAGAGACCCACACACGAAGTACGTGTGCACCAAACTGCACACGCACAATGCACGTGGCAAACGGACGCAAGTTAGGCAAGAACGTAAAACCTCTACCACGGACACGCAGAGTGCGCCACGTCTGCGTAGCGTTCTATTTGAGTGAGATGTCAGACGCAGCGCATTTGCGACGTCCAGCACCTTGACGCACACAATGGCTTTTCATATCCGTTTAAAATTTTTAGCATTTTTCATATTTATTTCCCATAGTTCTTTTTTTTTTCTACATCCGTCAAAAAAACACTGTGTGGTGTCTACAGTATCTTCCATCAGTACGCCTGTCCATTATGCAAGCACGCAGAGTGCGCTCAGACTGCAGTCGTCTGACATTAGCCTAAGGAGAAATTAAAACACCTGAAAGAATACTGTGTAAAACTTTAAGCAAGAACGGGTTGATGGATAGGTTCAAAGCTGAAACAATAGGAAAGGTGGATCTACAAAAGCCTCACTAACTCAGCTCCCCACTACCTGTCCTCACTAATCACCAAATACACCCCAGCCCGCTCCCTAAGGTCAAACAGTGACCTGCGCCTAGCTTCTCCCCGCATCACCTCTTCCCATGATAGACTGCAGGATTTCTCACGTGCAGCCCCCACTCTCTGGAACGCTCTCCCTCGTACTGTCAGACTTTCCCCTAACTTCTCTTCCTTCAAACGCTCCCTGAAAACATTCCTATTTAGGGAAGCCTACCACCCAACTCACTGACGCAACCATCAATCACTCTCACCTTACAGTCCTCTCCTCCTGTTTCCAACCCCAACCCTCCCAGATTGCGAGTTCCTACGGGAATAGGGCCCTCATCTCCTCCTGTACTGTTTGTCAAATGTTGTTCAATGTATTGTAACCCTGTCTATACTGTGCTTATTGTACAGCGCTGCGGAATATGCTGGCGCTTTATAAATAAAGAATAATAATAATAATAATAATCTGCTGCCCAAGGTCTGTGGGAGTTGGAGCTTCAGCAAATGTACAGGGTTATTCAGAGAGCGTGAAAAGCAGGAGAATGACTGGAGAGTGAAAAATTCTAGGTCAAAATAGCTGATTTGGAAAGTGAGATGAAAGGGAGAATTTTTCTGGTTTGGTTATTTTGACCTAGAATTTTTCATTCTCCAGTCATTCTCCTGATTTTCGCGCTCTTTGAATAACCCTGTAGGTCATAAATGGGAGACTGACAAGATCAGGGTAAATGCACAGCATTATACGCCTAAGTAAAAGAAATCCACTAGATTTACAAAACATCAACTGCCTTGTTTTAAGTACTATGTTTTGCTACATTCAAAGAGTCTTAAGTTGGCTTTGTGCTCAGCTACGCTTACATCATGATCAACAGATGAAGGTGATGCAACTTCAGCATCTCTGATTGTAATAGTTGTTAGTCAAGCCTATTTAACCTTTTCAAGTGCACGCAGTGAACTCCGACACCAGGGCTTTATGTTTGTATTGAAACTTTACTAATTAGACTGTTCTGTGATTGTTTTGTATTTTTATTAAATGGTCATTTGTTTGCTTTCGAATGGTCAGCTGTAATGCCATCTACATACTGATGCTTTTGTGTGATCTGGAAAATGTAACTGACAGGTGTCTGGGATGAGTTCTAATGCGTTGAGGCCCTTTCTCAAGAAAAGCGTCTTTTCACTATATCCATTACAATAAAATGATGGTATTACGATTCCTGAAGTGTTGCTTTAATAAATATTCCACGTGCAGATCCAGTTCAATATGAAGTGTACACATGGAATTATACATGGAGTAAAAACCAACATCGCCATTTACTTTGCAAAATATTGATATCTTCCTTTTCTCCAAGCATTCCAGAAGTCCCTGTTTATTTTCCTTGGAGGGTTCACCCCATAGTGAAGAGGCTACTTTACTATTGCCTGTCTGAAAGTGCCTGCTGCTGTTTTTACATTTCTGCGTTGTTTGTGTAGATACGTATCTGGTAGCGCGATGTTAGTCGCTCTCGAGATTCAGGTGGTTCTCGTGATATGTATCATCCACATGGATTAAGTATAAAAAGAAGCTAAATACATATAATGGTGCAGAGCGTACTGATTATAGTTTTGATTATTTTGTAATATATTGGTTCCACTCACAAATATAGAGCCCTGAGTGGGTAGACGCATTTGGGTATTATTCTTCTCGATGTTCTGAAGGTAACCCACACCTCTCAAGTACGGTCTCTTCTCTCAACGTTGGACATGAGAGAACATGAAAACAAGGGAACTCCCTTGTGTAGATCCACCATTCAATATATGGAAATATCAAAACAGAGTGTCAACTCACATATGATGGAGCTTAACCAAGCTCTAGGTTAGAGTCCCTTTACCTCTAAGCTCTTAGAAAAACTAGTCTTCAACCGCCTCTCCCTCTTCCTGTCCTCCAATTCCCTACTTGACCCCCTGCAATCTGGCTTCCGTCCCCTACACTCAACTGAAACTGCCCTCACCAAAGTCACCAACGACCTCCTAACTGCTAAAAAACACGGCCACTGTTCTATTCTCATCCTGCTTGACCTCTCGGCTGCTTTTGACACTGTTGACCACCCCCTCCTTCTACAGACCCTCAACTCTCTGGGTCTCGGTGACACTGCACTTGCTTGGGTTGACTCCTATTTATCCAACAGGTCCTTCTGTGTGTCCTTTGCTGGTAACTTCTCCTCCTCATTGCCTCTATCTGTTGGTGTACCTCAAGGCTCTGTCCTTGGTCCTCTGCTCTTTTCCATCTACACCTCCTCCCTGGGCAAAATCATCAACAGCTTTGGTTTTAATTACCACCTCTACGCTGATGACACTCAGATCTACCTCTCTACCCCTGATCTCTGTTCTCCTGTCCTTTCAAAAGTCAGTGACTGTTTATCTGGCATCTCCTCCTGGATGGCCTCCCACCACCTAAAGATCAACATGTCAAAGACTGAGCTCCTACTTATTCCTCCCTCCAATGCCTCCCCACCTCCGGACTTCTCCATCACGGTGGAGGGTATCACCATCTCCCCATCAAACCAAGTTCGCTGTCTTGGAGTTACACTTGACTCTGCTCTTTCCTTCATCCCCCACATCAAGTCTCTTTCCTCCTCCTGCCGATACCAACTGCGTAATATTTCCAGAATTCGGCCACTTCTTACCGCTGTCACCACAAAACAACTCATACACGCCCTGGTAATCTCCTGACTCGACTATTGCAAAAATCTCTTATCTGGCCTCCCTCTGTCCCGCCTCTCCCCCCTACAATCCATCCTGAACGCCTCCGCCAGGCTAATTCACCTCACCCGCCGCTCTGTCGCTCCCCTCTGCGAGTCCCTTCACTGGCTCCCCATCCACTGCAGAATTAAGTTCAAAATCCTTATCCTTACTTACAAATCCCTCACTAAGTCAGCTCCCCACTACCTGTCCTCACTAATCACCAAATACACCCCAGCCCGCTCCCTAAGGTCAAACAGTGACCTGTGCCTAGCTTCTCCCCGCATCACCTCTTCCCATGATAGACTGCAGGATTTCTCACGCGCAGCCCCCACTCTCTGGAACGCTATCCCTCATACTGTCAGACTTTCCCCTAACTTCTCTTCCTTCAAACGCTCCCTTAAAACGTTCCTATTTAGGGAAGCCTACCACCCAACTCACTGACGCAACCATCAATCACTCTCACCTTACAGTCCCCTCCTCTTGTTTCCAACCCCAACCCTCCTAGATTGTGAGTTCCTACGGGAATAGGGCCCTCATCTCCTCCTGTACTGTTTGTCAAATGTTGTTCAATGTATTGTAACCCTGTCTATACTGTGCCTATTGTACAGCGCTGCGGAATATGCTGGCGCTTTATAAATAAAGAATAATAATAAAGAATAATAATAGGTCGAATCCACAAAAACCCTCACGAATTCCAGGACATCAGGGACTGGACTTAATAAAATTCTTTAATTAAAACAATATAAAATATAGTGAATCTGGTTTGGCCAGATGACCAGGACCCGTTTCGCCGCGTGATACGGCTTCCCCAGCTGTATGTGTTCACAAAGCCTTGATTAGAAAGATACTCCTGGTGTATTTCCCTTAGCCCTCCCAATAACCAGGTGATTTGGAGAACTGAAAGAAAATTGTATGTCACATGGTCAAACTACGTAACTTGGCAGGTCTGGCATTGTTTTCACTTTATTACGTCAAAAAACTACTTGATGTTTTGAAGATAAAATTTTAGCACTTTTTATTCGCTTGTACCATCTTGCCCTTTGGACAGAAAAATAATATTAATATTATCATCATTTATATAGCACCAAAAGTTTCCGCAGCACTTTACAATAACCAAAGGGAGCGAGATACATACATCAGAGATGGGCCCTGCTCATAGGAGTTTACAATCTAGAGCAGTGTTTCCCAAACCTGTCCTCAGGACCCTCCGCCTCGCCAGGTTTTCCAGATATCTGAAGCACAGCACAGGTGATATGATTTGCTGCTCAGTGATTGCAGGATTCAGTCTGCATTCCCCCAGGTGATCTGCAAAATCTAGCCTGGTTGAGGGTCTCGAGGAGAGGTTTGGGAAAAACTGATCTTGAGGGATCAGGGTTGAGGAAGAAGATGGCAGGATCATGGATAATGCCAGTGGTTCAGGGAATGGTGTGGCCATAGAAGTGGCTTCAATCCTGTGTGAGTAGGTGAGCAGGGGGATGAGTTGCGTCAGTGATGTGGTACGCTAATCCGAAGAGATGGGTTTTGAGGGATTTCTTGAAGGATTGAAGATTAGGGGGTGTTTTATAGGGCGAGGTAAATTATTCCACAGGCCGGGAGCAGATCTTGCAAAGTCTTGGAGGTGAGAGTTGGCAGCGCGGGTGTAGACAGAGGACAGGGAGAGGTTGCCCTCTGACCGGAGTTGTCTAGACGGGACAAGCTTACGTAGTAATGAAGACACATAAGGAGGGGTTGAGTTATTGAGCGATTTGACCGTGAGCGTCAATATTTTAAACTGTATCCTGAAATTGAAAATCACTGTGCATTTATAAACCACAAAAAAAGTTACTTCCCAAAGGGATGAAATGTCATTGTAGGGGGCGTGGCTGGATGCCGAGGCGAGAGGCAGCTGAGAGCAGGAGCTCCGTCCTGACTAACTAAAGGGGGTATTTTCTCCCCTTTCTAAGCCTTTATCCTCTCTCACCTCGGCTCTGGTGCATTTCTGTGATGCCGTAGTGCAGCGGCCTTGTAGCTATGCGGGCCCCCAGCGGGAGTGTGATACACCTGCATACTTGGCTGTGCGGGAGGAAAGGGTACGGAGACCAAGTAGTGGGGTGCTTCCCTGGGACCCAGCCCAGACCCGATCCCTAGCCGGGACGCCGCAGTTCTCTGTCGAGACCGGGGAGTCGGTGGCCATTTTGGGGCCTTGAGATGGCCTAGCTTTCTGGTGCCTTGCTGCTTTACTCACCGCTGCTACTATGTTCCCCGGCGGGGTCGCTACCCGGAGAGATGGGCGAGCTCGGAAGACGGACGGCCCGGACTTCCTGACCCGATATGATAGCCACCTAGTGGCCGAGACTGAGCGCTTAGCGGGCTTGACTGCGGCGGCAGTTCCTGGCCTCCACGCGCCCGAGACGCCTGCTTCATCTATGCTGACGCTTGCGGATGATTCGCTCCCACTTACCCGTAGGCTGCTTGCGGAGTTATTGGAAGAGATGCGACAGGAGTGGCGTTCTTTGGTGCGGCAGGCGGGATGGAAGAGTGGAATTGATGCCGGACCGTCTGCAGAGATGACGGAAGTGCAGCGGCCTTGCAGCGATGCGGGCCCCCAGTGGGAGTGTGATACACCTGCATACTTGGCTGTGCGGGAGGAAAGGGTACGGAGACCAAGTAGTGACGCCCCTGAAGCTGCACTATGGAGGACCGGCCGCGATGATCCGGCTGGGATGCTCGGGGCGGCTTCTCTACCCCTGCAGGAAATTAAGGTGCCGATGGTGTCCTGCCTACCTGTCTGTCGACCCCCACCTGGAGACGACCGGGCGGAACGCGGGCCTCTGGAGGATGCTGTCGCGATCGAGGCGTTGGATAACTTACCCTGCCTGGTACCGGCGTTGGCCCGGCTCCTACTCGGGATGTGGAAGGGCCTGAAGCTGTCTCGTGATCCTGGATCTGGAGAGCCCGAGGTTCACCGGGGGCTATGTGGATGGCGAGTATTTATCCCCACGGATGCCCTTGTTGAGGGTGTGAGTCCTACTTTTCACTTTCATTCCTGGCCTCTGCTCGCTCTGATCTTGCTGCTGGTTGCTGGTCTTGGAGGGGCCATGTGCCCTGTGGGGTCCCTGGACACTGGCTGAACTGGATGACCCTGCGTTTGGATTCCAGGCCGACGACGTCTTCCCCGCGAGACCGTTTTCCCATTCTCACCGGAAAGTGTTTACCCCTGTTGACATTCCCTGCACCCCTAATGATGTCCCACTGCGTTGTGCTTTATTCTCTGAGAAATGACCCCCTCCATGATGACATCCGCCCTGCTATTTGACGAGACCCTTTCTGTCACCATTGCTGTGTTCTTTCACGCCCACTGTTATTCACCCCCTCACATGCAGAGATTTTTCCTTTTTTCGATGAGACCCCCCCCCCCATTTTTTCCTGTGCTGTGGACTCTCAATTTTTTCTGCAACTTTTTGTGTGAGATTCCCTCCCCCCCCATTCTGGGATACCGTTATTATCTGAGGACTTTTGCTTTATTTTGATGCAACTTGAGGATGTGTTTTGATGTTTGTGACTAGATGTGATTCTCGTAAATGTCTGATCTGTGTTCCCACCCTTTTCATTTTTGTTTCCCCTCCTCTTTATGTACTCCTGATCGATTTTATGGTCCTGCTTGCTGATTCTGTGGGTTTAATGTTGTTCATCTGGCAGTGGCGTAGCGTGGGGGGTGCCTCGGGGGCGGTCGCCCCGGGCGCAATTTTCTTAGGGGGCGCAAAATTTCAAAAGAAATTTGAACCACTAATATTTTCCAGCAGGGATCAGCAAGGTGTCCACTCACAGACACTGGTGTCCGTGAGAGGCCCTTGCACGTGCAGCCGCCAGGTTTTGCAGTGCCGGCGGTGACTTAGCACTCAGCATCCGGAAGGGAGGAGCAGAACATAAAATTCTGGTCCTGTCCTGACTCCTCAACACTGACATGAGTCACATGAAGCAGTGCAGCATTATTCGATGGAACACCCTATATCACGCTTGTCAGCCCCCCTTTAAGCCCTGTGCCAGCACCCCACCGCTAGCAGCCCTGCGGCCGCTGAACAGGGAGGGGGGAGGGAGGCGCCTGCCCTGCAGCACATTTAAAATCCAGTCCCCACTAAGAACCCTGGACAACCCACCCCCGGACCACCAGCAACTCCATGCAGGTAGGCGACACTGTGTGACACCAGAGCAGTGTAACCAACACACACAGTGAGGGGGTACTGGGGGTATGGGGAGAGGATGAATGGGGGTACTGGGAGAAAGTGGGGGAACTTGGAGAGAGAAAGATTGACTGGGGGTACTGGGAGAGCGTGACTGGGGTACTGGGAGAGCGTGACTGGGGGTACTGGGAGAGCGTGACTGGGGGTACTTGGAGAACATGACTGGGGGTACTTGGAGAACGTGACTGGGGGGTACTGGGAGAGCGTGACTGGGGTACTGGGAGAGCGTGACTGGGGGTACTGGGAAAAAGTGGGGGTACTTAGAGAGTGACTGGGGGTACTTGAGGGAGAGGGTGACTGAGGTACTGGGAGAGAGTGACTGGGTATAGTGTGAGAGTGGAACTATGCTAGTGCATACTGGGACAGGGTGACTGGTAACAGTGGTGTAGCGTGGGGGGCATGTGTTTTTCATTTTTTTATTATATCAGTATTTTGTTAATATACAATAGAAACATAGAAACATAGAAAAATGTCGGCAGATAAGAACCTTTCGGCCCATCTAGTCTGCCCAATTACATGGATACTTGACCTGGATTTATCTTTTGTTTAGGATAGCCTTATGCCTATCCCATGCCTGCTTAAATTCAATTACTGTTTTGGCCTCTACCACTTCTACTGGAAGACTGTTCCATGTATCCACCACCCTCTCAGTAAAATAATGCTTCCTGATGTTACTTTTAAACCTTTGCCCCTCTAATCTAAGACTATGTCCTCTTGTTTTGCTATTTTGTTTCCTTTTAAATATACTCCCTTCCTCTACCTTGTGGATTCCCTTTACGTATTTAAATGTTTCTATCATATCTCCTCTGTCTCCTCTTTTTTCCAAGCTGTACATGTTAAGATCATTAAGCCTTTCCTGGTAACTTTTCTCCTTCAAGCCGTACACCATTTTAGTAGCCCTTCTCTGAACTCTCTCTAAGATGTCTATATCCTTCTGGAGATACGGTCTCCAGTACTGCACACAGTACTCCAAGTGAGGTCTCACCAGTGCTCTGTACAGTGGCATGAGCACTTCCCTTTTCCTACTGCTAATACCTCTCCCTACACAACCAAGCATTCTGACAGCATTTCCTGCTGCTCTATTACATTGACTACTTACCCTTAGATCCTCTGAAATAATAACCCCTAAATACCTTTCCTCAGATGTTGAGGTTAGGACTGTATCAAATATTCTATATTCAGCCCTTGGGTTTTTACATCCCAGGTGCATTATCTTGCACTTATCCACATTAAAACTCAATTGCCACAGCTCCGACCATTTTTTTAGTTTACCTAAATCACAATAGAAGTGCTTGTGGGGTAAAAGGGTCAATACTCTACTGATAGAAAGGAATAAGGGTGTGTTACTGTGTCCACAGGTTGGGGGGGCGCACAATTCTTGCCTTGCCCCGGGCGCTGACAACCCACGCTACGCCGCTGTCATCTGGGACTCCCCATCCCCCCCTTTTTTTTTGTGTGGGACATTGGGAAGTAGCTTGGTCGAGCCGCTAGGGTGGCTACCTAGGCTCTGTCCACCCTTTTGGCCCCAGGTCTCCCGGCCACGTGGCCCCTTCCATGGCCCTCGGTTCCCCTTTAGGTTGCTGAGGCGAGCCAGGAATGCCACAATATGTTTGGCAGTCCCTCACTACCCTTTTCCTTTTTTTTTCCTGGTGCCCCCTCAGCGAACTCCATTGCTCTCTCTTGTTTTTGCTGGATCGACCCTTTTGACGAGTTTCTGCACCCTCCCCTGTTTTTTTATCCCCCTACCCCAATTTTTGTTCTTCTGTAGTTTCCTCTGAGATCCCCCCTTATGTTTTCTGTGCTTTCTTTGAGAGTATCTTACTAGGCCCTGTGAGGCCATTTGGCTGGTCGGTCTGTGACCCTATGTTTATCGTAAAATTAAAAAATTGAAATACGAAATGTCATTGTCACACTATGTGGGTGCTGATATGTCTGTCCAATCTAACTCTAGAAAAGTGACAATTCATTAAATACACACCAAACATAAAACGGCATGCACCAAAATCATTCTAGATAAAAATTCACAAAATACTGTTTTTGTATGTTGCAGTGGACCCACAATTTATTTGTCCCCAATAATCCAGTGTGCCCTAACACTGGTTTCTTAAATTGTTATTTTCATTGCTGCTGGCACCTTCATTTGCTGACCATATGTATTATGTTACTCGTGTGTTTTTGTTTACTCAAAATTTGAAACCCCATTAAGCATCATTATGATAAGAAAATAATGTTTCTTTTTACGATCTTAGTCCAACCATCAATTTCAACATATGCAAAACATGCAATCTTTTTATTCCATAAGTATAACCCTGAGCCCCAACACAAAACAACTATAAAATTAGTCAGGTGATCACTATCACTGTGATGCTCACTTGACAGCTGTGCACAGGAAACAAAAACATCTAATTTGAGTGATGAGAAAACCCTGCTTTCAAACAAGGGGTCACGTGATATATTTCTATAAAGAGGGTGCAATATATGTCCATTTAAAATATAAAATTAGATATATAATTGTATTATAGGTAATGTTATGTAGTGTGTGTATATATAAAGCTGTGTTAAGCCCTGCTTCAGTGGCAGTTATTTTTTCAGTTGAGTCAATAAAATGGTTGTATACTTGCTGTCTGTGATTACTGCAGCACAATATATAAAAGTGGCGACGAGGATGGGATGCTGCAGAGGAGAGAGATGCTGCTAACCTAGAGACTGAAATCATTGGATGTCAGATCGAGTAGAGAGCCCTGGTGAGACCACACTCCCCACCCTGCCTGCCAGTAAGACACACTGGAGGCATAGACGGACCTGAGGAATCCGTCCACTGGACTAAGTGCAGCTCAGCTTCAACCGCAGTAGTACAGGCATTAACCAGCACCACAGGGGCCTTCTCAAAATTGGCATTCTGGGAAGACTCAACGAGTTCGATATTACTCACCCGGAACAGTGGAGCTCATATGTCTCCCGAGTAGAAAACTACCTCAGGGCTAACCAGCTCACGGACGATGGCCTGAAGGCAGCAACACTACTATGTGTCTGTGGACAAGCCATATTTGATATTGCTGAAAACTTGATAGACCCGACATGAGAGCAAGCATAGAGACTATGGCCTACGCAGACGTCAAGAAAAAATTAAGCGAACATTTTGAGTCTAAACTCTCGGTCATCGCCCGGCGCTATGCATTCGAGCAACATGACCAGAGATCTGGGGTATCTGCAACAGAGTTTGTGGCCGCTCTTCGCCAAGCTTCACGCCAATGTAAGTTTCCTGATCTGGAAGACTGTCTCAGAGATAGAGAATTACAGCAGCGCCTATTCACCATGGAGAAACTGACTTTCCAAGACGCATTGAAGGAAGTCATGGCGGATGAGGCTGTTAGGGAGGGCCGTGAAGACTCTCCAGCCACAAACAACGTACACCAGCCCCCCAGCGATCCACCAAGGGACCGCAGAAGACTCGGAAATGGGCAGTGAGATTGAAGAAATTGATCGCTTGCGGAGAGAGCCACTCAGACGGCCACGCTCCATAGAGAAAGCAACTCCCCCACAGAGCTGCACAAGCTGTGGGGGACAGCATGAAAAAGCAGAGTGCAGATTCCGCACAGCAGTATGCCGTGCCTGTGGAAAGCAAGGGCACATTGCCAGAGTTTGCAGAAGATGTCAGGGAAAAAGGCCCCCAGGACAGAACAGAGTTGAATACTGCTTAGGGAGGCGTAGCATCCAACGCACAGGGGCCCAACATCCCATCAAAGAGAAGATTAGACTCCACCTAAAACTTCAAGGGGTCCCATGCTCCATGGAGTTAGATACTGGATTGGCTCTGTCCATTATTTCCTCGACCACATTCGCAACCGTAGCCGACGGCAGATTCCACTCAAATCATTGGGCTTTGTGCTAACAGACTTCCAGAATCGCTGTGTTCCCGTAAGATGGGAAGCCACCATTAGGGTACAATTCAGAGAGTTCGAGGGTGCCCTCGGTGTGGTGGTCGTAGAGGGGCCGCGCACCAGCCTCCTAGGACTGGACTGGTTTGAGGCCCTGGACATCGGGGTAACAGGCATCCATCGAACCCAAATAACCGATCTAGAAGCGGTATGCCAAGAATACGCTGACGTATTCCGCACTGAACTGGGACAATACAAAGGTGCACCCATTGCACTCAACCTTGATCCAGCAGTAACTCCAATCCGATTAAAACCGCATAGGGTTCCTTTTGCATTGAAGCCTAAAATTGATGCAGAACTAGACAAGCTGGTACAGCAGGGAGTGCTCCAACCCGTGGACAGTAGCCAGTGGGAGACTCCCATAGTGACCCCAGTTAAACCTAACGGGGACGTTCGCATTTGCGCAGACTACAAGTGCACCATAAATAAGGCACTACAGCAGCATGCTTACCCTGTGCCAGCGGTAAGCCACATCCTCGCCTCGCTCCAGGGAGGCCGAATGTTCTCTAAGTTAGACCTCGCTCAGGCCTACCAGCAGCTACCGGTAGACAACGCTACCGCAGAAGCACAAACAATAGTTACACACAGAGGTGCATTCGGAGTGCGCCGAATGCAGTTTGGGGTAAGCATAGCACCAGGGTTTTTCCAAAGTATTATGGAACGGACACTGGAGAACATTCCCGGCGTCTGCCCATACTTTGACGATTTCCTGATCGCGGTAGATTCAGCATCAGTCCTGGCCAACCGTCTCCGCGCAGTACTCCAACGTTTCCGCGTGGCCGGCCTAAAACTCAAGATGGAAAAGTGCCGGATCGGCGTAGAATCCACCGGCTTCCTGGGGTTCCACATCGATGCTGCCGGCATCCACCCATTTGAAGTAAAGCTACAAGCAATTCAGCAAGCCCCCACTCCAAAATCCAAGGGGGAGCTCCAAGCATTCCTGGGTTTGCTCAATTTTTACCATTCCTTCTTACCGCATAAGAATGCCCTAGCAGAACCGCTACACCGCCTCCTGGACAAACAAGCACCCTGGGTCTGGTCGAGCACTCAAAACAAATCATTCAAGGCAGTAAAATCATTGCTGTCCTCGGACTCCGTCCTAGTTCATTTCAACGAAACACTACCAGTAACACTAGCCTGTGATGCTTCGCCATACGGCATTGGGGCAGTACTAACCCACAGGATGCCAGATGGTAGAGAGGCTCCCATCACATACTATTCTAGGGCGTTATCTCCAGCTGAAAGGAACTATGCTCAGATAGACAAGGAAGCCCTCACCATAGTGGTTGGCATTAAGAAGTTCCATGACTTCTTATATGGATGTACCTTCACCATCTTTACAGGCCACAAACCTCTGCTTGGTCTCCACAGCTGACAAACAGACACCGCAGATCCTGTCTCCGCGAATGCTACCATAGTCCATTTTCATGGCCGCCTACACGAACCAGCTAGTACACAAGCCTGGCAAGGAAATGGCCATGTCAATGCTCTCAGCCGCCTGCCTCTACCGCAGACTGAGTCAGATCCGGCCCCAGCTTGTCATATTCTGGCGATCCAGGACCTGCCTGACACACTCCTACATGCAGAGGACATTGCAGCTGAAACCACCACAGATAGAACGCTTAGCCGCGTTCTCAACTGGGTGTTAAGGGGATGGCCAGTGGCCCGGCCAGGCTCTGAGTCAGTGCTGTATCTTGGCCTAGGCCAACAAGGCCTAGGCCTAGGGTGGCACTTTCCAGGGGGGGCAGCAAAAAAGCTGCCACTATGCATCTGGCAGGGACAAATTGATGGAGGGCAGGCTGGAGCCGAATGGAACATCTCGCGCAGCCTTCTGTGTGGGTGTGAGTGTTTACAAGCACTCGAGCGGGCTGCATGAGCAGCAGCTGCAGACTGTTTGAGTGCTTGTACACACAGCAGGCTGCGTGAGATGTTCCTATCGGCTCCGCCAGTCAGAAGCATTCCCGGCTCCCGCCAAGATCCTCCTTCACACTGACGCGGGGCACCGGCGCCACGCTTTGCGTATTTGGTGCTGACGTTGGTCACATGGGAAGGAGCAGAACGAGGCAAGCCATGCCACCGCAGGGGACCCCCTCACACCACACTCCACCTGGACTTTCTCGGAGCGAGACGACCAGGCAGCCAGCGGCAGTGCGCTCTGAGACGCCACAAATCCGTCGAACGAGCACCACAAACTCGCCGAAAGAACGCCAACTAGCGCACCCACAAGTCTCTGACGACCTGCCGACCAGACCACCAAATGCAGTTGACGACCCGCCAAACGCCGAGGAGAAAAGCCAACAAGTCGACGGAGAGGTATAAAAACCACCACTTTTAAAAGCTGTTTGCAAAACTATTGCACAACAATGCCTGAAAATGATGTGAGGTCCTATAAATAATAATAAAAAGGTCTGTTACAGAAAAAAACCGCCATTTAAAAAAAATCTGAAAAACAATTTCACCAAAAAATGCCTAAAAAATAAATAAAGCTGCAAATTAAAAGAATAAATGGTTTAATAAATATTTAATAAAAAAATGGGAATGTTTTAAACATTGAAACCTATGGGATTCGCCTTATTAAATCTGTCGAATGAAACCACAGAAAATCAGGGCATTTCACTGACATTTTGGAGCACTTTGGTGTTCTCTGAATAGATTAACCATTGCTTCTCTATGGGGAATTTCACTGCCGTCAATTCAGTGATTTTAGCATGTAAAAGCTGTCTGAGAGTGAGTCGACTCTTATCACTCTGAGGCAGGCGTTGCATGTTGAGATTACTAAAATCCCAGCATGCGGTGACTTCCGACTGAATGCTTTAACAGGAAGAGGTGTGGCCTTGACAGGAAAGGGTGTGTCAAATTTAAATTAGGGGCTGTACGAGTTTAGTCAGGCCTAGGGCAGCACAAAACCTAAATACACCACTGCTCTGAGTTCCAACATTTCTTTCCTCGAAGAAATGAACTGTCGGCCCACAAGGGATGTGTACTGTGGGGCAGCAGGGTCATCATTCCACACAGTCTTCGCTACAAGGTGCTGGATTCCCTATACGAGGGACACCCAGGAATTGTTCGGATAAAGACTCTAGCCAGGAGCTACTTGTGGTGGCCAGGCCTGGACAAAGACATAGAGAAGCAAGTAAGGAGTTGCCAGGGTTGCCAGGAAAGCCGACCGGAGATGCCTCAGGCACCAGTGCACCGTTGGGAGACCACGCATGTACCATGGTCTCGCGTGCACATTGACTTTGCGGGTCCCTTCCAGGGGCAGGTATTCCTGATAGTAGTGGACAGTTATTCCAAGTGGTTGGAAGTGGTACCGGTCTCATCGATGACAACGACCAGGGTCATCCGAGAGTTACGCCAGCTGTTCGCCACACATAGTATGCCAGATGTAATACTTTCCGACAACAGGGCACAATTCACGGCAGCAGAGTTTCAATCATTTCTCAACGCCAACATGATTCGGCATGTAACATCCGCTCCTTTCCACCCCGCGACCAACAGTCAGGCGGAACAAATGGTCAGAACCACAAAGGAGGCGCTCAAGCGGATGAAGAATGGGGACTGGAGTCACCACCTGGCGAATTTCCTCCTATGTCAACACACGACTCCCGGTACAGCAACTGGTCGCAGCCCAGCGGAGCTGAGATGGGGCCGCCAGCTCATAACGAAGCTTGACTGACTTCACCCGGTAGCGGCAGAGACGGCTCAGCCCAAACCCCCCAGGAACTTACAGCCAGGTGAATTGGTCTGGGCCAGGAACTATGGGAGTGAGGCACCTTGGGTGGCAGCCAGGGTAACTAAGGTAACGAGCCCATTGTCATGCGGGGTTAATCTGGGAAATGATTGTACAATCAGACGTGACATTGATCAGCTGCGGCGTCGGCTGACCAAACCAGTGATGGATGGAAATCCCTGGGTATTCTCAGGCCCACTGGAGAACTGTGTTCCTACAGGTTTGCCTACACCACCCGTGTCCGCCTCTAAAGAGGCGTGGGTACTAGGAGCCGTCGCCACTCATGGGCAACCTTCGGGACACTGTCCGGTTGGAGATAGACGGTGCTCCATTTCGGCAAGACTCTCCAGTACCATTGCGGAGGTCCACCAGAGTCTGTGAGCCCTCCTATCTTGAAGACTATGAGTGTTGAACAGACTGAGGATAAGATCTATCATAGGGGGAGGGGTGTTATTTATTGTGTATATATAAAGTTGTGTTAAGCCCTGCTTCAGTCGCAGTTATTTTGGTGTTATGTATTGTATATATAAAGTTGTGTGAAGACCTGCTTCAGCAGCAGTTATTTTTTCAGTTGAGTCAATAAAATGGTTGTATCCTTGCTGTCTGTGATTACTGCAGCACAATATATAATAGGTAAGTTGCCATTGTTATGACATTCAGCCAGCAGCTGGACAGACAAAGGGACACATTTAAACAAGTAGGAAAAATGGTTTTCCCCACCCCTTCCCCCATATTATGGAGGTAGCAGACTGCATACCCTCCTGAAGTTATTTCCAGGGCCGGCCCGATGATGGAGCAGCGCGGAGCGCTTACTCCAGGCGGTGAGGATTCGACAGCGGAAAAATGCACTATTTTTTTTTTCCAGTGCCGGACTGTGGCGTGGCGGCAGCATCTAATTTGGCGGCCGGCGCGTCGATACACTACGTGACTCCGCCGGCCGCTGACCACACCCACACGCTCCCATCATGCCATGCCGCTGCGTCGACACGGGGGCGCGGGATAAAGACGTGTGGGCGGCGGGCGCGGCTGCTGATAGATCCTGCGGCGGTCACAACAACTTGTCTGGTGGTGTTGTTCACTCACACTCTCTCCAGTCCTCCGGCTCCCGGTGGCCCCTGGAGGACCAGCCACTGCCAGCTACCCTGTGTAGGCGGGGCACACGGGTTGAAGGAAGATGTAGTTTTTCCGGCTCCACTTCCCAGCAATGGCTGCCTGCTGCAGTGAGGTAACGTGTGTGCTGGCTGGAGCTGCAGACTGTGTGGGTGATGCCGTTCTTTAAGAATTATACCCTTATTTTCTTACCACTTTTTCCATGTAAGTTACCTTCTTAAACCAAGTAAACACCCCTCACCCCCACCCCCTCGCCCCTTTCCCTTCCCCATAAATGAAAACACAACAAAGTATTGGCAGTTTGAAAAGGTCACGTCTTTTATTAACTGAGGCCAGATTCTTTGCCTCTAAGGTAGAATTATTATTATCGATCCTCGTATGCCAAATACATTACACCAGATAACACTGGCAGCCAGATAACACTGGCAACTGCAATGCACCACAAGCATTGCCCAGAAATAGCGGCCCCACAGGGCTAAGCAGCGTGACCACGCGTCTGCTCAGGGTATCTTTTATGGCAAATAGCAGGCCGAGAGGATCTGCAAACCAGGAAGGCACCTGAGCTTGGCCGAACCAAACCACCACTCAGCCCGTATCCTGCAGACCCTCCCCCCACTATCGCCTCTCCACGTGCCAGGCCGCCTATTTCACCGCTCATCCCTAACCTAAACCATGTCCATACTTAACACAATCCCCCAGCTCTGGCCGGAAAAACCACCAGCTGGCTTCATGCCACATGGCCAAAATATATCTGAGTGGCATTAGTTAACTAACTCCATGCCCAATTTAAGCGCAATCCACCAGTTCTGGCCGTAAAAAAACACCAACTGGCTTCACGCAACATGGAATACTATATGATCGATAATAATTAATCTAAACCACGTCTTTAATTAAAAACAATCCCCCAACCTTGGCCGTAAAACACCACCAGCTGGCTTCATGTAACATGGTGTACAATATGATGCAACAGGTAGACTAACCACGTCCATATCTAGACAATCCCCCAGCCTTGGCCGTAGAAACCACCAACCGGGTTCATGCAACATGGTATATTTCTATATGGGAAACCACAGGCGGTCTTGAATGACTGGCGGAATCACCACATCATTTGCCCCTATCCGTGGCGCTTCTGTTGCGTGACCTTTCCGATGTTGTAGGGAAGCAACACATCTGAAAGAAACAGGGTGTGTAGGGGGGTAAAAGAAAATTAGCTGTAATACACAAAATGTCCCACGCATTCCTTTTTCTACCCCTTTGTTGCAGACCCCGTTCAGAGGGCCAGCAGACAGATGTAAATACCTGTAAAAACAGGAAAGAATGAGGAGACAGACAGATTGGCTGCTTGTTCCATAGTATCCTCGTGGTTATGAGGGTAAGCAGGAACACATCACCAGTGCCACACCTATAATCTTCCCCCAATCCTTCCTGAACATAAGACCCTGTGTGTCATAATAACAGTCCCCTGCTGCTGCAGCAGAGAGCTGCATTCTCATAGTGACTTGTTATAGGCACCATATACCACATAGAAAACATAAACACATACCTTTCAATGTCACCACTATACATGACAAATTACTTACTTTATACAATTGTGCACATATCTCGTATGTGTCACATCCTCCCCGACAAAATAAAATGGGCAACAGCTACAAAAAATATATATACACTCAGGCGCAAGATTACTATGTCCAGAACACCACTTTCTTAACTTAATATGCTGCCCCTGTGGGAATGCATGGTACCATATTGTATGAGTCGTGAAACGGGTAGTATGAGAGTGGTGGCATATAATATGGTGTAGCCAATACAGGTAAGTGAGGAAAGGTATATGCTGCTACACTGTAGAGCATAGTCTGTGGTTGTAGCGATGGTTGACCCAGTGTTTCGTACGTAAACACTTGTCTTGGCTTACTCCCTCTCACTGACCGTCTTGGTTCGATACAGCTTTCTGATGTCAGACTTTCTGCTTCATCAGGCAGGGCACATTCACTATCACTATCTCCACTGACTTCAGGTGGAAATGTTGAATTCAGGATCAATTCTTCTGGTGATTGAGTCTCGATCAAACTGTGTCTCTGTTCCTGTGGAACTTGGACTTGATCTCTTTCTCGCACGGTTCTCTCAGGTGATGGTGACGTCATTTCGACAAGAGAGTTCTCATGGTTCAGTTTTGAACCTTGCCGGTAAGTATGCTGTCTCTTATGCTCTGTCCAACTCTCAGGAATTCTCAACCAGTGTAACGACCGTACTACGGGTTGTGTAGCAGGTTGAGGTTGTGAGCCCAGGATGCAGTGATGAGGCAGGTTTCAGGATAAACAAAGAGTGTTTATTATAAATAAACACCGTGGCATGGGATCAGACAAGGTAACAGAAATAGAGACGTCAGGGTTCAGCAAGGGGTCTGGTACACGGGGAGTCTTAGATGGGGGGAGGCAGAGGAGGAGCAGGATGGAAGGGTACCGGTGTATGAAGTAATGAATGTCCAGAATAAAGCAGAGGATCCTTGGAGTCTTTGGTAGAGAGTTTCAGGCGGTCTCAGGGAGCTTTGGCAGATTGGTCTAGCAGACAGGAACTTCATTGAATGTGGAAGTGAAGGGTTGAGGGTGGGACTCCCTTATATGAAGGGCTAATCAAGGAGGATAAAGGGCAGGTTTGGATCCAGGGCCAGGACGTCAAAATGAGGAAGGTGCATTGTTCATACCAGAGCCTTGAAATCTGCAGGGGACATGCAGGATGTGAAACCAAAAGGGGGCGCCAGGGGGTGAGGGCCTCCAGGACCTTACAACCAGTATGTTTCAGAGCTTTCCTCATCTGAATCGGTGATGTCACTGTGGTAGATAGGTTCTCTTGTCTTCTCCCTGTTACCTTGTCTGCTTTGTTTCTGGTTCCCGTGTTTCAGTGGGTGTGATGGTGTCTCCACAGGCAAGTCATTCACCAACAGTAATAGGTTTCGGTGCAGGGTTCTAGTTCCACTTTTGTTCCCATTCTCAGGACTCACCACATAAACCGGATTGTCTGCTACTTGCTCTTTCACCACATAGATGATCTTCTCCCAGTATGATCTTAGTTTCCCTGGGCCTCCTCGCTCTCTCAAATTTCTAACAAGAACTCTGTCTCCAGGCTTCAGAATAACACCTTTGACCTTCAAGTCATATTGAGCTTTGCCCCGCGCACTTGATTGCCTACTGTTTTCATTTGCTATTTGATATGCTTCAGCCATCTTTCCAGCCCAATGATCAGCAAATCCCTTATGAGTTAATCCCTCATCCTCTTCAACGAGCCCAAATATCAAGTCAACAGGAAGGCGAGGGTGGCGTCCAAACAGTAAATAGAATGGGGAATACCCAGTTGACTCGTGACGTGTACAATTATATGCATGGACGATCTGGGGAAGGTGATCTTTCCAACGTATCTTTTCCTTATCAGCCAAGGTCCGGAGCATTTGGAGGAGAGTCCGGTTGAATCTCTCAGCTGGGTTACTTTGAGGGTGATACGGAGAGGTCCTCGAATGGCGTACTCCAGCAAGTTCCCGAAGGTTCCTGAAAAGCTCATTTTCAAATTCCCTGCCCTGGTCATGGTGTAGCTTTCCAGGGTAACCAAACCGAGGGATATAATCATTGAAAAGACGCTCAGCTGCTGTACGGCCAGACTTGTTTTTAGTAGGATAAGCTTGCGCAAACCTAGTAAAGTGATCTACGACCACTAGTATATACTCATACCCACCCCGGCTTGGCTCTAAGTGCAGGTAGTCGATGCAAACAAGTTCTAGAGGTGAGCTGGATGTTATACTCCCCATGGGTGCTCGGACATGGGTCGTTGGTTTCTTTTGCTTAATACAGGGACACTTCTTTGTGATATACTCCTCTACTTCCTTCTTCATATATGGCCAGTAGAATCTTTGTCTCATCAGATGAAGAACCCGTTCTGTCCCCAGATGTCCCATGTTGTCATGTAAGTGCTCCAAAGAAAGTTGCTTATACTGGGTTGGGAGAACAAGTTCTTTGTTTTGAGCTGTTTGCCTATAGAGACATCCATCCTCTATAATTAGTTTGTTCCATTCATACAAAAGTTTCTTGGCCGCTCCAGTCACGGTTTTCCTTAGACTTTCATCTGGCACCTTGATTTCCTCTTTCATCTTCAATATCTTGGCTATCACTGGATCCTCCCGTTGAGCTTTGGAGAGTTCATCTTTATTTATTCTTGGCAAAAATGAACCTTGGGATGTTGGGTCAGTTTCCATAGACGACATACTGAGTGCTGCAACCCAAGCCACATCTTTCTTTTTGGCTGCGCGAGCTCCATCCCAGACTGCTCGCACCACTTCAGATGACAATTGCTCAGTGCACTCAGTGGTATACTTTTCGATGTCAAGGGGGATACGCGACAGTGTGTCAGCATCAATATTTATTTTACCAGGCCTATATTTCACATCAAAGTGGTAGTCGGACAATTCTCCCACCCAGCGATGGCCAACCCCATTCAGCTTCGCAGTGCTCATTATGTAGGTCAGGGGATTGTTGTCTGTGTAAATGGTAAAATGTGGAGCATAGAACAGGTAGTCTCTGAATTTTTCACACACTGCCCATTTAAGTGCAAGAAACTCAAGTTTACCACTATGTAGGCAGTAATTTCTTTCGGCCTGGGACAGTGTCCGGGAGCCATACGCAATGACTCTTAATTTTCCATCCTGACTCTGGTAGAGTATAGCCCCAAGGCCCCTTTCAGATGCATCGGTGTGCAGCGAGAATGGTAAATTGAAGTCTGGATAGGCAAGAATTGGTGGCTTTATCAACATGTCAATCAAGGTTTCAAGAGATTTCTGATGCTCACTTGTCCACTCCACAGGAGTTCTGGAAGGCATTTGGGGGCCTTTGGTCTTTCTCCTACTGGACTCAACTGGTGCCACCTCAGGCTTTGCTTGTAGGAGCTCATACATAGGCTTAGCTACACCTGAAAAATCTTGGATATAACGAGCGATAGTAGCTTAGGAAGCCGAGAAGCCTTCTTACCTCACCGACGGTATGTGGAGTATGACTTTTGAGTGACATAACTGCTTGAAGATCTTTGGGATCGATCCGCACACCTTCGGCAGACACAAGACGACCCACGTATCGGACTTCACCTCGGAAGAGCTCACATTTTTCAGGCCGAAGCTTGACTCCATGATGTTGGAGAGCTTGAAGAACTTTGCGAAGTCCTTCCACGTGTTCCTCAAAAGACTTGGCATAACATAACACGTCATCAAGGTACGGTATACAACATTCATCTCTGAGAGAATCTAGCATTTCTTCCATACTGCGCTGGAACGCTGCAGGTGCATTGGACAGGCCGAAGGGAATTCTTATCCACTCATAAAGTCCCCAGGGAGTTATGAAAGCTGTCAAGTGCCTAGAACCTTCGGCTATGAAGCCCTGATGGTAGGCTTTTCCTTGGTCGAGAATACTGAACCATGCATAACCCCCCAATGTGTCAAGCAAGTCTTGAATTCTTGGCAGAGGGTGCCTATCTGGTACAGTCTTTTTATTGAGGAGGCGATAATCTATACACAGGCGAAGTGAGCCATCCTTCTTTCGGACGCAGACCACTGGTGCAGAATAGGGGGACTTGGACTTCACAATCCACCCTTTTGCCAGGAGATCTTGTATATAATCTTTCACTTCTTGGAATAAAGGTTTAGGTACCGATGAATATGACCGCTGCACTGGTATGTCGTCTTTGAGATTTATTGACATTTGTAGGCTCGGAATGCAACCCATGTCACTCTTATCTTGAGAAAATGCCACAGACTCTTCATACAGCATTTTTCTTACCACCTGCTGCTGTTCCTCACTCAAGTGGCTTAGATCTACAGGTGGGTGCCACCGTTTCAAGGTTTCTTCAGTACCTGAGGTAGTCACACCCTCGACCGATACCTTAGACTTCAGTTCTTCTGATCGCTCTGCCTCCAGTACTTTTTCAATTGGCTGAATATAATCGAGGATTGTGTTACCAGGCAGTGTTATTTCACATGTGGAGTTGTTACCAATTGGAACAGAGACATAAGGCCTTTCCTGGTTCTGTACTTCTAGGAGCCCCCCTCCTATATCCAGCTTTTCCAACTGCACATTGTTCTCCTCTGGTTCAAACAGTATGACTGGGTCGGGCTGATCCATGTTAGGTGGTATTTTACACTTTACCCACATCACTTGACCTGCTGGAATGACAACGCCACCACTCTTTACCTTCAAACGTCCCCACTGTTCATTCAGCTCAGGGGTTTGGACACAGCTTACCAGAGTTTGAGCTTTCTCGTTTGACATAGAGATGGCTCCTGATAGTAGAGAGACTAAAGCCTGCACAAGGCGCTTGGGTTGTCTCTGAATTAATTCTTCCACTATGTTAAACCCAAGTAGTGGCCTTTCAATTGGCAGATGACTTACTAAAAAGGGAACACTGATAGAGAGGTTAGGGTCATTGTTTCCTTCTAAATTAACAGTAATAACAGCCCAGCCATCGAATGGAATGACATCCCCAGTCACAGAATACACTTCCAGCTTCCCCATAGTTCCCATAAGTTCAGAAAGAGGTCTCAAGTCCACAGCTGGCAAATATTTATCTTTCCAAGCACGATCAATGATACTGACTTGAGCTCCAGTGTCAAGCAAAGCACTTACTGCTAGGCCATTGAGGTTGCACTGTGTCAAAGCCTTCCTTCCTATTAGATTGACAATGGCCTCATTCTTTTTCCTAGGGACAGAGAAGGTAGAAGTCTGATTAAGCCATTCCTTGTCCTTGGAAGTTTTGAATGTCGTATAATGAAATGGTTTCGTTTTGCTTTTTGTAGGACCAGGTTCATCCTCTGATCTGTCATCATTTGTGCCATGGGACAGGGAGGACTTGGTCACTGGTTGCCCCGTTGCAGTGACCGCTTCCCGTTTCCCTGCGGGTTACGTTTCCGGAGGCATCCCCTGGACAGGTGCCCCTCTTCCCCACACTGAAAACAGTGAGTACAGTTTTGCAGACCAGCTTCCACACACTTTAAACAACCATGACGTTTAGCCCCTTTCTGTAGAGGTGGTCGACTCATAGTATACTGAAAGGTAGGATCAGGCTGTGTTGGATTTCTCATGGAGTCTACCATACTGCTAAGTGCTTCGACACGTGCTGTCAGTTGTTTAATTGGATCATCCACATTTTTCTGCTCATGAATTTCTCTCACAGGTTCACTTTCTAGCAGGGTACAACTTGCAATGCTCTGCTTATTACGTGTTACAGGACCCAGCCTTCGGGCCCTCTCATTCTCATCGCTGGTGATTCTTGTTACATTTCTTAGTATTTCCTCATCTGCGACGTTGCGGTTGGAAAGCAGGGGTTTTAACTCCCTACGAATGTCTGTATATTTGTGCCCTAAACCCTGGTAGACCGTGTGAAGGTATACATCCTGAATAGTTTCTGTGCTGTATCTCACTTCAGGGTCAGCCTGTTTCGCAGCAAAGATGATTTTCTGTTTAAGACCCATTACTCGATACAAGAACTGTTGAGGCGTCTCATTCTCATTTTGTTTTGCACACATTAATTCCTGGAACAATTCTGTGCTATTTTTGTCTCCTAAATGCGACCGAAGAAACCCTTTGAGTTCCTCAACCGTTATGTCTTCTTTATTCATCAACATGTCCTTGAAACTGCCTGCTTTTATTATCCGTAGTGTCCCCCTGACTATGTCAGCATCACTGTAATTTTCTTTGATTCCATCTTCAATTTGTCTGCATACACTTGTGTATGTGATGTCAGATGTGTAATCACAAATTTGTCCTCCTTGTATCTTAAATTCGCGACGCTGGAGGTAGGAGAGGTCCCTGAGGGAGACAACCTTCTCTGTCAGTAACTGCATGGACTGTTCAGGGTTGGTGCTAAACTGTGCATTATCACTGCTGCGTGTTTGTTGTGATAGTCTGGTCATAGGTTGTTGCAACGTCGAATTTTGTGTAGATGCTACACTAGACCCTTTGTCAGCAACAGCTGTAGACGATGCGGTAGGAGCAGTGTCATCATTCTGTTGATGAACAGGTGTAGACGTAGTTTGAACATGCTCAACAGAGTCAACGATGTCTCTCAAGTTCAACAGTTCAGCCATACCTCTATCCTCTGAGTCTAGTAAGCCTGCACTGTACATGAACGCATTAATGTATTCAAAGCAGCCTTCTTGGTCTCCAGCATCTAGTTCAGTAATGTTCCCGTCTGGTACCGTAACAATGCTCTGGGCGATCTGAAATAGTTCACCAGCGGACAAGGTGAGAAGTTTTTTTCTGATGTTCCACACCACGCTCTTCCGTACTTTATCCGCCATGATGACCCTTTTCACGATCCCTCACGTCACCGTCACCAGCCAGCCAGGACGCGCTTCTCACAACCGACTTTTCTGGATCACAGCCGCTGTATCCATACTCTGTTGGTCCCGAAGATCATAAGTTTACGGACGAGCCCCCAAGAATCTGTTGCAGACCCCGTTCAGAGGGCCAGCAGACAGATGTAAATACCTGTAAAAACAGGAAAGAATGAGGAGACAGACAGATTGGCTGCTTGTTCCATAGTATCCTCGTGGTTATGAGGGTAAGCAGGAACACATCACCAGTGCCACACCTATAATCTTCCCCCAATCCTTCCTGAACATAAGACCCTGTGTGTCATAATAACAGTCCCCTGCTGCTGCAGCAGAGAGCTGCATTCTCATAGTGACTTGTTATAGGCACCATATACCACATAGAAAACATAAACACATACCTTTCAATGTCACCACTATACATGACAAATTACTTACTTTATACAATTGAGCACATATCTCGTATGTGTCACACCTTACTCCCCTCCCCTCTCACTGCTTATCTCCCTAGTGTATCCAATCACAAAGAGCCATGCTTAAGCCCATAGAACAAAGGAACCCATGCCTGATGCCCTAGACAAAGGGAACTCACTCCCATTTACCTCTTGCACAATTCAGAGATAATTCTTAAACCGTCTTCTCTCCTATTTAGTCCGTCTTTCGAACTAAGGCTTTATGGCGTAGACTAGGCCTGGCAGGGCACCGTGTAAAATTTACACTGTAAATGGACATCATGGTGGCAGTATGTATGAGTGATGCAGAGTCCCGGGTTAGTGTATTATTTCCAGGGGGTTAATACAACCAGCAGACAGAGAAAATACTATTCCAGACCTATTGATCCTTATCATCATACCACCTGGAATAATAATCATATTACTGTCCCTAAGCATGTCACTGGGAGCTCTGGCAGGGAAGAGGTTAATGCCACCCCTTATAAAGCTCTGACAAGGTAGGGGGATAGTGCAATGCTTTGGCATGAAGGAGTTCATGCCATATGTTTAGTGCTCTAACAGGGAAGTGGTTAATGCCAACCCTTTAGAGTTGTGGCAAGGAAGGAGTTAATGCCACCTTTTAGAGTATTGGCAAAAATGGGTTAAAGCCACGGTTTATTAGCTCTAGCAGGCAAAGGGTTAATGCCATCCTTTCAGAGAAGGGATTAATTTATCTGAGTTCTGATATGGAAGGGGCTGTCTCTGCACTTTCAGGGCTATGGCACGGAAGCTGTCATTCTCTTTAGTTTTAGCAAGGGTTAATGCAACACTTTGGAGGTTTTGGCAGAGAAGGGGGTGATTCCATACTTCCCTGCCACAAAGTGGTTATTGGTTAATATGCCCAATTTTTAGTGCTGTGACAGGGAAAGGGTTAATACCCACCTGATACCACTTGGGCAGGGGAGAGGGTTAATGGCTAACTGCCCTCTGGCAGGGAGGGGGTTAGTGGTCAAACCTTTTGGCCCAAAGGGGTTAATGGCCAACCTTGTGGGCATTGACAGGGAAGGAGTTAATGGTCCGTCTTGTGAGCTCTGGAAGGGAAGGGGTTAAAGGTCAGCCTTGTATGTTCTGGCAGGGAAGGGGTTAAAGGGCAGGGAAGGGGTTAAAAGTCAGCCTTGTAGGCTCTGGCAGGGAAGGGTTAATGACACATTTTTTGAGCTCCTGCAAAGGAGAGATTGTAAGCTGTTAATATTGTGAGCTTAAAACTGGCTGCTATTAATATTAATGGGGGCATAAAAGAGGCTGATAATATTGATTGTGGGCATAAAGAGTGATGTTGATATTAATTGGGGGCATGCAAAAAGATGCTATTATTAATTTGGGGCACAGAGAGGGATTCCTATCTTTAATGTGGTGCATAAAGACTGGGGACGTTTACAGATCCACTTATAGGAATTGAGGACATGGGGGTGATGTTTGGAACATTGCAGGCTGATTTAAGGTATAGAAAGGTGCGTGAGTCTGTCCGTGTGAATGTGTGTGTGTGTGTGTGTTTCTGTGTCACACTCAAATAATCATCTCCATCCTACTCAGTGAACTATATCCTCAGTCACATCTAACCCAGCCTGACACATACTTATGGAGACTGACTGGAGACGTGAAAATTTTAAGTCAAAATAGCCTCAAACCAGAAAAATTCTCCCATTTATCTCACTTTCCAAATCAGCTGTTTTGGTCTTGATTGTTCTCTTCTCCTGCCAATTCTCCTGGTTTTCACCTCTCTCTGAATAACCCCCTTAGTGTTATACTTGGATTTTAGTTAACCTCCCTGGCGGTCTAATTTTTTCAAAATTTTGTGTCTAAAAGTGTCTCAATTTTTTTTTAAAGGAAACGTGTTTTTGTACATAGTTAGCCTGTAATAATTAGGAATCACTCACTGAAATCCGTGAAATCAAGAGTCCTTACTGGTAAAATCCTTTATAAATAAATTAATTAATTAATTTAAAAAAAATAGTAAATACACTGAGTCCGATAAAGTTTGAAACACGACATAATAATTTATTATCCCAAAAATAATTATCCAAAATAATGCAAATAAATTATGTACAATAAAATACAACAAAAAACACTGAAATCTGTCTATTTCTTATCCTGTACTGCCACCTAGTGGCTGTTCATAAATTTTGCCATTTGTATTCAGTGTGTTTTGTGAATGAAGTTTGCTGCGTCCAGCCCCCCTGCATCATGTGACTCGCAGGGAGCCATCCAGGAAGCAGCTCGCCGCGATCACACTGTGGGGGACAGCGAGGGAGCCAGGAGGAGGGGAGTAAACATCCAGCCCGAGTGTGGCTCGGGGTTACCGTTTGTGGTAGTGAAATTTAACCCCGAGTCACACTCGGGAATACCGCCAGGGAGGTTAATGGACATGGGTGTATTTTAGGGAATGTGGTGGGGGAGCAGCATTTCAGCCTTCGCTCCAGGCAGCACAATGTCTTGGGCCGGCCCTGGTTGCTTCGCAATCAAATGTAGCTATCACCATATCACCATTGCTGCTGTGATCTCTTGACATTCAACACCGCTAGGTAGAAGGAGGATTTTCTGTACTTTCCAGAACAGGTTCTAAAATAATTCTAATTGTTTTGAGAGAGGAATGTAAGTGCCAAAAAACTCTTCACTTCCCTCCTTAAAAAGACAACAATGCCAAGGTTCTGACTACAGTATTACCATTATGGCCCCGTGCAAATCAGAGAGTTATGTGACTCCTCATTCGAAAGAGGAGGTGTGCCGTTATGCAGCTTCTCTTTCCATCTGTGTTGTATTTACAGGTGAAACTCGAAAAATTAGAATATCGTGGAAAAGTTAATTTATTTCAGTAATGCAACTTAAAAGGTGAAACTAATATATGAGATAGACTCATTACATGCAAAGCAAGATAGTTCAAGCCGTGATTTGTCATAATTGTGATGATTATGGCTTAAAGCTCATGAAAACCCCAAATCCACAATCTCAGAAAATTTGAATATTGTGAAAAGGTGCAATATTCTAGGCTCAAAGTGTCCCACTGTAATCAGCTAATTCAGCCATAACACCTGCAAAGGGTTCCTGAACCTTTAAATGGTCTCTCAGTCTGGTTCAGTAGGAATCACAATCATGGGAAAGACTGCTGACTTGACAGTTGTGCAGAAAACCATCATTGACCCCCTCCATAAGGAGGGAAAGCCTCAAAATGTAATTGCAAAAGAAGTTGGATGTTCCCAAAGTGCTGTATCAAAGCACATTAATAGAAAGTTATGTGGAAGGGAAAAGTGTGGAAGAGAAAGTGCACAAGCAGCAGGGATGACCGCAGCCTGGAAAGAATTGTCAGGAAAAGGCCATTCAAAAGTGTTGGGGACTTTCACAAGGAGTGGACTGAGGCTGGAGTCAGTGCATCAAGAGCCACCACACACAGACGGATCCTGGACATGGGCTTCAAATGTCCTTTTCCTCTTGTCAAGCCGCTCCTGAACAACAAACAACGTCAGAAGCGTCTTACCTGGGCTAAAGAAAAACAGACCTGGTCTGTTGCTCAGTGGTCCAAAGGCCTCTTTTCTGATGAGAGCAACTTTTGCATCTCATTTGGAAACCAAAGACCCAGAGTATGGAGGAAGAATGGAGAGGCACACACTGCAAGATGCTTGAAGTCCAGTGTGAAGTTTCCACAGTCTGTGTTGATTTGGGTAGTCATGTCATCTGCTGGTGTTGGTCCACTGTGCTTCATTAAGTCCAGGGTCAATGCAGCCGTCTACCAGGAGATTTTGGAGCACTTCATGCTTCCTTCTGCAGACGAGCTTTATGGGGATGCTGACTTCATTTTCCAGCAGGACCTGGCACCTGCCCACACTGCCAAAAGCACCAAAACCTGGTTCAATGACCGTGGAATTACTGTGCTTGATTGGCCACAAAACACACCTGACCTGAACCCCATAGAGAATCTATGGGGCATTGCCAAGAGAAAGATGAGAGACATGAGTCCGAACAATGCTGAAGGCCGCTATTGAAGCATCCTGGTCTTCCATAACACCTCAGCAGCGCCACAGGCTAATAGCTTCCATGCCACGCCGCATTGAAGCAGTAATTGCTGCAAAAGGGGCCCAAACCAAGTACTGAGTACATATGCAGCTTATACTTTTCAGAGGTCCGATATTCTTCTATGTACAATCCTTGTTTTATTGATTGCATATAATATTCTAATTTTCTGAGATTGTGGATTTGGGGTTTTCATGAGCTGTAACCATAATCATCACAATTATGACAAATCACGGCTTGAACTATCTCATATAATAATTTCACCTTTTAAGTTGCATTACTGAAATTAACTTTTGCACGATATTCTAATTTTTCGAGTTTCACCTATAGAAGGGACGAGGCTCTTCATAATAAAATATAACTTTCCATCTATAAAGGGCAGGTATTCACATTTCTGTATGGTGACCATCTGCTTCTTAGGGGGGAAAGTGATCCATATTTTTAAAGGGGAACTTCAGCACATTGTATTTAGAGTTAAAGATGGCTCCTTAGTGGATTTAGTGGGGTGCACAAGGGCACATGCATCCCATGGAAAGTAGGACCAACAGTATTGAAGTGGGGGGAAATTATAATGGATAGTATGTAATGGAGCCCATAATATGTTATAATAAATAGAATGCGGGGCCATACCTATTCTACAGATTCATCTGCTAGCTCTCAGTCCAGAATTTCAAACTAATAATCATTTTACATGCATAGAAAGGACAGGCACACTGTATCAAAGTATTGTCAAGTGTAATTATCAACTGTGACACGACGGCGCCACTATATTTATTTAATTTCATTCTTATTAATTTTTTTTTGTAAATCAAATTTTATCAAGTTTTTAATGACAATATCAAACACAAAAGTATCATATTTGCATTGTTAAGGTATATTTTCATTCTGGAGATCATGCAGGATCCGCCATAGCCTAACAATAAACAGTGATAAACGAAAAATCAATACAATCAGGGTTATCCAAAGAGATTCGAATTGCTTGAGAAAGGTAACCGAACGCTGAAAATCAGCGTTCGGTTGCCTTTCCTGGCCATTCGGCTATCCAGAGAGCAGGCAATTCGCCAAATCCTGGCGAATTGCCTGAACATACGGTGCCTGTTCGGTCCCTGTTCGAGGGCAGTGAAATCCCCATGAAAAAGCACTGCTTCGTCTATTCAGAGAACACAAACCAGCAGTGAAAGGTTCCCCTAATGTCCTGCCATTCGGTGGTTTAATTCGGCAAATTTATTCAGGAGAATCCCATAGGCTTCAATGTTAAAAATATTCCCGTTTTAATTCAATATCTAATAAACCGTTCATTATAAAATTCTGCAGCAAAAAGTCTCTTTATTTATAGATTTTTTAGGATACTTTAAGCATTTTTCTGAATTTTTTTAAAAAAATTTAAAAGTCCGATTTTTTTTTTTTTTTTTTCAGTTTACTTATTTTTTTTGTAACAGCCCTCTTTATTATCATTCCCTGGACCTCCTGTGAAAATTTCAGACATTTTCGCTCAGTAGTTTCTTTGCAAACAGCGTTTCATTTTCCCAGATTCATACAAATGGTTTTTCTAATTTATTCACTGCCTCCTCTATGTCACAGCTGCTTCGGCTCTGTGTGAGCTCCTGTTCGGGTTTTTCGAAGGTTAATCCAGATGTTTTTGCTTGTTTTCAGCGTGCATTCGGTTAGTTTTCGTCAGGTGTTCGGCAGCCTTTCCCTGCAATTCGGGGACCCTGTGGTGCTTGCTGAATACACCGCAGGGTCACCGAAATGCAATCGGCAAAAGGAACCGAATTGAAGAGAACGAAAAGTCACCGAACGTGCGGTGACTTTTCGAATCTCTTTGGATAACCCTGAATGTAAATGGTGAAATCCGTAATACTAATCTTATGTTTCAGAAATAAGGAGGTAAAGTAACAGGGATTAGTCAACTGTGGGAAGGGGGGAGGTGGGGGGAAATCGATCAAATACAGTAATCTGAGGTGAGTAGGAGTAAGACCAGGTAGCGAATGTTTAGGGTCAGTTAGCCACGGTGTACGTTCACTATGGCTCTAAAAGTAGAAGAGGACGAGATCAGGCTCCATCTAGACCAGATCGTGGAATATAGCTCAGACTGGTCCGATGAGGTAAGAATCAAGTGTTCCAGGGAATGGAGGTCCTCCATCCTAGACCGCCAAACTGACAAGGGCGGGCAGGTAATTTGTCTCCAATATAGAGGGATAACGCTTTGGGCCACGTTTAGAATATGAATCAGTACAGATCTTTTATATGTAGGGGCTGAGATCGTTGTGTGGTGGAGGAGCATTGACGCAGGGCAAAAAGGTAGTGGGGGGTCAACAAATTCAGAGGTGACCGCATGGATGTGTAGCGCTCACTCCCGGAGGAGCCGCTGAATAAACCTCGGGTTAGTCTCACCGCACTAGGAAATAACTATACACCAGCACTGTTGTGGATTTTTATGTATTATATACTTTACTGATCCCAATAAAGCAGCATATATTACGTATATACGGTATTTAAATGACAAGGATTTGTAACGCGGGAAAAACACGCGGCGGCAAAAGTAACGGTTAACCCCCTCAGTTCTGGAGTGTAAGTCCCGTGAATAATAGCTCAAAAATGTGTATGTGTATTGTCTCGGGTACCAGGGTACTGTATTCAACTGGCCAGTGAATGAAACAAACCAATCTTCGACTAGTCACGTTGGGGCCCTGTGGATTTTAAACAATACTGCAGCGTGCGTTTCTTATTTGGAAACTGCGGCCTGGGAGACCTCTCACCCATCTGATAGACGAACTGTCCAGCACCCGATCAAGGATCTTCTCCGCTGTGTACTGGGACTCTGTGCCACTAGATCCGCTCCCTGCTTGTCGAATCTCTGCAACTGGAACAACGATCCACCGCCTGCACTCCCAATCGATCAGCGCGGTCTCCTAACTCGGGGTCCAGCTGGAACCAGATTGTCATCCAGACCTCTCAGCGCTGCATAGGTAGGTCTCTGCCCGGTCACTGTCCCGATCTCCAGCACCAGTGAGGCAGCGCCTGTATTCTGGCCTGGTCGCGATCCTTGACAGTTTTCACGTGCGTCCTCCACCTTTCACTGCTCAGCTCACTCTGAACATGCCTTCCACGAGGCTGCTGATCTCCTTCCTTTTCCTCCTCCACCCCCTTCCTGTCCTCACGCAAAGCATGATGGTCGGTGTAGTTCAGTGTTTGTCCAGCATAGTCCATTATGTCTCTGTCTCCCTCTGGTGGCCATAATAATTAAATGCAGCAGAACACAGTTTTTAAAGCAGCGCTACACTCTCCCCCTCCTTGAACTCTTGGGTCTCTCCAAGGAAGTGTAACAGATACATAACATTGCAGTATTTACATTAAGCAGTACATTCAGGCTCAGTAGCAAACATATACTGGGTCAGATATACATCCTCAAGCTGACTCATGCTCCTGACTACCTCAGCTAGCATAGCAGACACTTCAGGCAACCTTCGCACAGTGGTAACAGCCTCTTCAGTGCTATGTCCCGGTGAATCGTAGGTAAGTCTCTGAGGGGGGCGGATAGAACGTTTGGACTCTGGTTCAATCATCTCCTCTTCGGGTGGAAGTGCCACATTTACAGGCTCAATTCTTTCATCCACAACTGGAGCAGACACCTCCTCTGAGTATGAGCCTTACAGTGAAGGCATAGAACTATAATCTATGGACGCATCTTCTGGAACAACAGGAACTTCCGAAGTCTCAGGTACTTCAAATCTGAATTCAGGAGCCTCAGGCCTCAGGTTACTTACACACCGTTCAAAAACTGGAATGACTTCTTCAGGCTCAGGCGGGCGTACCCACTCCAGATAAAAACTTCCTTCCTCACTGTTCTCTTCACTTTCTTCAACAACCCGTGACTGCTGAGACCGAGTAACGGGAGCCGAACAAGGAACAGGCGGATTAGGCAAGGAAAGTTGGTCTCCAACTGGTATCCGTACCGCCTCTCTCAAAGGTAACAGATGATTTCTGTGCCAGTTCTTTAGAGGCCCGGTCTTTCCATCCGGACGGATTTGGTATACTGGCAGACCAGGCAGTTGCTTGCAGACAATGTAAACTTGAGAACTCCATGTATCCGCCAGCTTATGCCTTGCAGAAACACCCAAGTTCTTCAACAAAACCCTATCACCGGGTTGCAGATCCTGTATACGAACTCTCAAGTCGTAGTTTCGCTTATTCCTCTGTTCTCTGCTTCCTGAAGTCAAACGGGCCTGTTCAAACGCAGAAGCCAAATTTTTCCGAAGTCTATCCACATAATTTTTATGAGAGGCCACAGATGTCTAATCAAGAGATAGTCCAAATGCCAAGTCAACAGGCAGCCGAGCTTCTCTTCCGAACATGAGACGGTAAGGTGAGTATCCAGTAGCGTCACTCTCCGTACTGTTATACGCATGCACCAGCGTATATTTAACATATTTAACAGCGTGAGATTAAATCTTTCCGGTTGGGCATCACCTTGAGGGTGATAGGAATTCAGAAGACCCGAACTACTCCATAACAGTTCCAGCAATTGCCCAACAAGTCGGCTCTCAAAGTCTCTGCCCTGATCCGAGTGGACTCTCTTTGATAGGCCATAATGAACAAAAAACTTCTCCATTAAAACCTTTGCCACTGTAGGAGCACGTTGGTCTTTAGTAGAGAAAGCTTGGGCATAACGGGTGAAATAATCAGTCACTACTAGAATATTTTCCTGCCCACTAGCATCAGGCTCTAAGCACAGGAAATCAATGCACACCAAATCCATGGGTCCTTGACTTTGCAGGTGGCTCATTGGAGCAGTTCGGGTTGGTAGGGTCTTTCTCTGAATACACCTCAAACACGAATGGCAGTAACTTTCAACTTCAGATCTCATACAGGGCCAATAGAATCTGTCTCACACCAGTTTAAAAGTTCTCTCTGCACCCAAATGTCCATGGTCATCGTGCAATGCTCTCAGCACACCCTCTCTGTGCTTGGTGGGGAGGAACAACTGTTGTGTCTCTTCAGCATTGTTCGAGGGGCCCCTTCGGTACACCACCCCATCCAACATCTTCAGCCGTTCCCATTCTTTGTATACCAATCGGGTTCCTTCTGGGGAATTTGTCAGTAGAATTTCCCTTTGACCCGCGTTTATAGCCTTCAATGTTAAAGCAATCAGAGGATCTCCAGCCTGATCCGCTCTCAGGTCCTGTTTCGAGAGAGTAGGTAGACTTTCATCCCTCAGCTGTGTAGGATTACAATAAAACTCTGGAACAGCCGCAGTCATAACTCCTATAGCTTCTGCTTCAACTACTCCCTTGACCCGGCGCTCTGCCCCTTGACATAAGGCTTGCACCCCATCTGGAGTCAGTTGAGTCCATTCTGTAGTATAGGGTCTTCTTGACAAAGCATCTGCATCTCGATTATTCACTCCAGGGCGATACTTAAGGCTGAACCGAAACCCTGACAGAGCGGCCAACCACCGATGTCCCGTTGCTTCCAGTTTCGCAGTAGTAAGGACGTACCATACTTAAGAGGATTGTTGTCAGTCTTTATCACAAATTCAGCCCCATACAGATAATCTTTCAGCTTGTCTACTACCGCCCACTTCACGGCTAGGAACTCTAATTTGTGGGTAGGATAGTTCTTCTCTGAAGGCGTAAGGCTTCGGCTTACATACGCTACAGGCCTCAACAGTCCATCATATTCTTGGTATAGGACTTCCCCTAGACCTTCTCTGCTGGCATCCACATGCAATTCGTACGGCTTATGAGGATCAGCGTAAGCCAGGACGGGAGCTCGAGTCAGACTCTCTTTCAACTTCATGAAGGCACTTTCACATTGATTAGTCCATTCTTCTTGGATGGATTCTCGAGCCTTCCTTGGCCCTTGAGCCGACGAACTTCGATCAGGCCTTGGAGCCTTCTTCCACTTCTTTCTGTAGGAGCTTATTCAAAGGTTGAGCTATCTTAGCAAATCCTCCTACGAATCTTCGGTAATATGAGCAGAACCCCAGCAAAGATCTAAGTTCAGTAACATTTCGGGGTCTAGGCCAGGAAGCTACGGCTTCCAACTTTCGAGGATCCGTTGAAACACCGTCTGCCGAAACAACATGTCCCAGGTACGTAACGGAAGGTAGACAAAATTGACACTTCTCCAGGGACAGTTTCAACCCCTCTTCGTGGAGCAGCTTCAAGACCTTCTCCAACCGCTGCTCATGTTCTTCCAAAGTCTTCCCGAACACAATAATATCATCTAGATACACCAACACTTCTATCAAGTTCATATCCCCGACTGTCTTCTCCATTAACCGTCGGAACGTGGCGGGAGCCCCCGTAAGGCCTTGAGGCATTCTGTTGAACTCGAAGAACCCCAGTGGGCAGATGAACGCAGTCTTCTCTTTGTCCTCAGGATGCATTGGTATCTGATGATACCCACTTCGCGGGTCTAGTACACTAAACCATTTTGCTCCAGACAAACACTGTAGGGCATCTTCTATCCGAGGAGTGGCATATTGATCCGGAATGGTTCTCTGATTTAGCGTGCGATAGTCTATACATAAACGGATAGAACCATTCTTCTTTCGAACCATCACTATTGGAGAAGCATACGGACTCCTGGACTCTTGAATCACCTTAGTCCTCTGTAGTCCTCTGTTCTCGTAGATCATCCAAGTCTCCCAGCGGAACTCGTCTTGACCTTTCTCGAAACGGCTTATCCTCTTGTAATCAAATGCGATGTTCAGTACTCTTAGCTAAACCCACGTCGAACTCATCCTTCGAGAACAAGTCCTTCCACTTTAGAATCTGGGACTGAAGGGGGCGTGGCTTGACCGCTGAACGGAATGGCCGCACACTGAGAGCTCTCCTCTGATCCCTCCGACAAAACGCATTTTATATACGCCACAGCATTAGCATGGTCCGCGGCAAGAAGTCACAAAGTGACCCGAAGACCCCCGTGCGAACCCCAAAGTCCGCACCAAGATCGCTCGACAATTATCTGATTCCCGCGCTGGGGCTGTCTCCTACACCCACGACTCCCAAAATGGCGGGCGCTCCCACACAGAACACCGCAACGGATCCGACGATGGCAATCACTAGGTTGGAACTCCGGCTGGAGTCTCTACTAGCGGGTATGCCCACCAAAACAGATCTGGCGGATATGCTGGCGGACCTCCACAACTCGGTCAGACGCGACGTCGATGGGGTAAGAGAGGAGGTAGTGGCGCTTGCTGACCGCGTGTCGAGCCTGGAACAGGCCGCGGCCCAGCCGGCCGGGACTGAAAGAGAAGCGATACCGGCCTACTCCGGCCTGCGCAGACTTGTAGATGACTTGGACAACCGTGGCCGCAGATGTAACCTGCGTATCCGAGGCCTATACGAGATGGACCCCCCAGAACAACTAGAAGACGTGCTCAGGCGTTTCTTTAACAAACTGTTAGGCCGTGAGGCCCACGCCACGCTGAATTTTCAAAGAGCTCATAGGTGCTGCGTCCCCGGCCGCTGGAAGGGGAACCCCCCGCGCGATGTGGTGTGCTGTTTAACTTCCTATAAACTGAAGGACCAAATAATGCACAGCGCTCGCTCTTCTCGCTCCTGGGACTTTGAAGGACAGAATTTGGAGCTCTACCATGACCTGACTCCATTTACGCTGGCTGCACGACGATATCTACGCCCGGTCACCCAGGCCCTACGTCAGAGAAACATCCCGTACCGCTGGGGATTTCCTTTTGCCCTGACAGTCCGCATAGATGGTGCTTCCCACGCAATAACATGCCCAGGAGATGTTGCCCCCTTCCTAGCGGCACTGAACATGCAACCTATTGACGTACCCGATTGGGAGAGGGGAGAGCCGTGGCGGACGGGAGGTCTGCCCAGGCCTCAGAGACCACCGCGACACCGAAGGGCCAGAGAGGAACGGGACCGAGAGGAACCTGATCGCCGGGGAGCCGACGACTGACCTCAGAGTTGTTACCGCCGCTTCGGTCTCACACCCGACTCTGTTTGCACGTGACCCGGGTCCGTGAAAACACCCACCTGCCCATATGGGGTCGGCACCCACCCCCCCTCCTTTTTTTTTTTTTTAACGCGCCTCAACACCAAGGCAGCTGCAGGGGCTTCTCCCCCTCTTTCCTGGCCCCACTCGTGACCCTGGACCGCTGAAACCCTCGTGAAGAGGCTACATCTGCTTTTCCTCCCCGCACGGTTGTCGTTGTGGTGCTTCCCTTCCGCACCAAAAGTAACAATAGCTTACCGCGGGCTTTGGTCTACATGTCGCTTTACGCACCGGCGCGACCCCTGAACTGAGATGACGGGTTTTAGGGTGCTAATGTAGGCGCCCCCTTGAAGAGGGACCACGGAGGGTGGCGATTGGTTGAGTGGCTTTGGGGCCTGTTGTTTTGCGCTCCGAGGCCTTGTTGCTCTGCCCTACTCACCGGTGACTCGGATTACGTGGGTGTCTCTGGCGCTAAAGAATCGTACAAGTCATGAGCACCAGACAACCACGGTTGTGTATTACACGTTACCTCAGAACACTGGAAATCGTCTGCTGGGATGTGGAGATATGAAGAGATTTCCTCGGGGGGGGTGCTGTGGAGGGGGCGATGGCAGATCGCCTCGAGATGGACGGGACATGGGTGGGTGATTTTACGGGAGGTGGGAGGTAGAGGGGATCCGGAGTTGGGTAGATTGTTGTGAGCTCACGCGGCCGCCATTATCTTGCATTAACTGTTAGTCGCTAATAATTGTTACACTAAAGTTTGTACGTGTTACTTGTGATGCTGTTTATCTCGATTCTCTTGTCGGAGGGAAACGGAATGTATGAGCTGTTCTTTCTATATATTTTCACATTACTCTTTTCTACGTTACTTCTGATATACTTTAACCTCTACTAAGAGACTGGTGACCGATCCCATTTCGTTCAGGCCAGGTGACCCACGTGGCCCCAAGGGATTGACACCAATTATCAATCGAGGCGGACTTGGCTTACCCCCATCTCCTTCCCTCGATCGGTGTCGTGTTTCCCCATCCTTGACCTGGGCTCGGCTCGGGCTTGAACTTTCTCTCCTCCCCCCCTAGAGAGAATCCACTGCTCCCTTCTTTACTATTGAGACCCTCCTTCTTTTTCCCACCTTACACGCTACTCATTATTGACATCTGCCTGCTTGCCCAAGAGGTTTGCCCCTTCACCCTCCTTTTCAGTCCTCCCCTTCCCTCTCTTCCTCCCCCCTCCTTTCCCCCCCCTTTTTTTTTTTTCTCTTCTCTTCTCTTTCCTATTTCTTCCTTGCTCTCCTCTCCTTCTCGCCATCCTTCTCTCCCCCCACTCACTTTCTCCCTATTTTCTACTTTTCTACCACCCCACCTGTCCTACCCTCACTCCCATGCCTGCGTTGCCGGAGATCCGCCCTAGGCGCGGTGCGGCGGCCCTGGTGCCGGTGGACGTTCGGGTGGTGAGCTACAATGTAAGGGGTCTTAATAAACCGGAAAAGAGACGTCGCTTGCTGAGAGACCTAGCCTCACTCAAAGCATCAGTCGCTTTCATTCAAGAGACTCACTTCTGTTCTACGGCTCCGCCCTCCCTGAGGGACCGCCGCTTCCGGTGGGGTACTTTGATCACACTCCAGAAACTAAATCCAAAGGAACGGCGATACTTTTCGCCACATCACTGCCGTTTGAACTCTCCGACTACTACGGGGCGGGCGATGGGAGATGTGTGTTTGTGAAGGGGACGATTGGAGGTTCGCTGTACACGTTCGCCAATATCTACCTTCCTAACACTAAACAACATCTATATCTAGCCAAGACCCTAACTATCTTGGAGAAATTCACAGAGGGTACACTTGTACTCGGAGGGGACTTCAACGTACCAATGATCCCGCGTGAGGACGCCTCCTCAGCTAATCATCGCACTCCTCACAGAACCCTGAGCAGGATACATCGGGCCCTACGTTCCCTACGACTCGTGGATGTGTGGAGGGCACTTAACCCTCATACGCGTGACTATACATACTACTCCTCGGTACACCATACATACTCGAGGCTGGACTATCTGTTTGTGCCCCAATACGATTTGCCCCTGATTCGAGACTCCCAGATACAGGCGACCACATGGTCGGACCATGCTCCAGTGGTTATGTCCATGTCTTCCCCTCTCCATCGACCTAAAATCCGAGCATGGCAACTTAATGTGTCTCTGTTCTCGGACCCGATGTTGGTGGAGAACATTGGAGACGCCTTGACTAACTACTTCACGGATCACGAGCACTCGGAAGTACCCCTGCCGACTGTATGGGAGGCACACAAGACAGTGATCAGGGGCCTATTGATCTCCTCGGCCACGAGGAAACAGAGAGAGTGGAAGGAGACATTGGCGGCTCTCTACTCGGATATTAGACGTCTGGAACGTGACCATCAGGAGAGAGGAGAACCCGGCACGTTCACAGACCTTCTACTGGCCCGCACACGATTGGCTGATGCTCTGAACCCACCTCTTCAACGTGCGATCTTACGCACAAAGTGCTATTTTGCACTACACGAAGATAAACCGGGTCGTCTACTGGCACGCCTTTTGAGGAAGCAACGCCAGAGGGCATACGTTCCCGCGATTCGCAGGCCCGATGGCTTGGTGACACCGGACCCCAACGGGATAGCGCAGGCATTCAGGGACTTCTATTCCGCCCTATACAATTCAGCTGCAGTAAATGGATCACCCCGACCGGAACTCATTGAGGATTATCTGGCGACACGTATTCCTTACCGCCTTTCTGAAGAACAACGGGAGCCGCTCCTGTCCCCTGTCACCGCGGCAGAGGTCCTGGCGGCCCTTAAGAGACAGAAGACTGGCAAGGCGCCGGGCCCAGATGGTTTCCCGGCCGTGTATTATAAGAAATTTGGAACTACCCTAGTCCCACACATGGTTAGGGTCTTTAATTCGCTAATCAATGGCCAGGACTTTCACTCACATACCTTGTCTGCTACGATAGCGGTAATACCTAAAGAGGGCAAGGACCATCTCTCTTGCGCGAGTTACAGGCCGATCTCGCTCCTCAATAATGATTTAAAAATCTTCTCCACGATATTGGCCGGACGGCTTAACACCGTAGTCCCCCAGTTGGTGAGGAAAGACCAGGTGGGGTTCGTGCCAGGCCGGGAGGCCAGAGACGGCACGATTAGGACCTTGAATGTGCTCCATTCAACTCTCGATTCAGAGACCCCCACGCTGCTGCTGTCAACCGACGCCGAGAAGGCGTTTGACAGAGTGTCATGGCCTTTCTTGTTTGCCACCCTTCGCGCCATGAACCTACCCGAAGAATTTCTCACATGGGTCGCGGCCCTGTACCGAGCACCTAGCGCTAGAGTAAGGATTAATGGGATCTTTTCTGAACCCTTCCAGATTCATAACGGAACTAGGCAGGGATGCCCGCTGTCGCCCCTTCTCTTCGCCCTGTCCCTGGAGCCGTTTTTAGAGTCTGTACGTCTCAACGGGACTATACCAGGCACGAGAGGGAAGGAGGGAACACATAAGGTCTCGGCTTATGCCGACGACCTCCTTTTCTATGTCACAAACCCGCTGACCTCCCTCCCGGAAATAGTTTAAGAATTCCGCCTCTATGGCGCTCTCTCCAACTTGAAATTGAACATGGAGAAATCTGAGGTCTTGAACCTCACTGTTCGAGGAGTGGCGGAACGTTTTTTACGGCAGAAACACCCGTTTGTTTGGTGCACTTCTAAATTGCGATACTGGGACTTTGGATTACGAAAACCACAGGACCAATTCCAGGAAAACTTTATACCCCTATGGAAGGATATACAACGTGATCTGGCAGGATGGAGCTCGGTAAGGATTTCTTGGCTCGGCAGGATCAGCATCCTGAAAATGAATGTCCTGCCGAGAATGCTCTACCTCTTTCAGACGTTGCCCGTTTTCATCCCACTCTCGTTCTTCTGCAAAATCCAAACAGATTGCTCTAGATTCGTGTGGAACACGACTCGACCCCGTATTAGTTTTCAAACACTGACAAGATCAAAAGTGACGGGTGGACTTGCAGTTCCAGACTTCCGCTTATACTACCAGGCCTCCCATCTACTGCGTATAGTGGAATGGACTAGTGGTGGTAGACACGCTTTGTGGCAGGACTTGGAGAGGGGGTGCACACCGCTCTCTACGGAGGCGGTCCCGTGGATAGACCCGACGAGGAGACCCCAGCAGACGCTTCGGCATCCTCACATCGGCGCCTCCGTCCGAGTGTGGAAAATGGCGGTGAAGAGATACTCATTGTCCTCCTACCCATCCCCGTTGTTACCCCTCACGAATAACCCTGACTTCCCGGCTGGGATCCACCCCACACTACGCGATCGTATAGGAATTGGCGCCATACCCAGAGCCCTCCAGTTCTTATCCGGACAGAATCTGAGTCCACCATGGGAACGAATACACCCGGAGACCCCCCGACGCCTCTGGAACTTTTTAACTTCGCACAAGTCTCACATTACCTACTCTCTTTGCCGGCCAGGCACAGACTGACCAGATCCCCCACACCCTTTGAGGACCTATGTACGGCTCGGAGTCCGCTCAGGCACGGAATATCAGTCATTTACCGACTTTTGCAGACGTCTCTAGGAGACACCCCACCGGTCTTTGAGCACTCGTGGGAACGGGTGTTGGGTACCACGGTATCTGATAAGCAGTGGCGAGACACGTACGAACTCGCCCACCGTGGCTCACCCCTAGCTCGGCTGCAGTCCAACTCCTATAAAGTGCTCTCAATGTGGTATTGCACCCCGGCGCTGTTGTGCCGGATGGGGCTTCGTCTTACGTCAGCCTGCTGGAGGTGCGAGGAGCCAGTGGGTTCATACCTCCATACATGGTGGGACTGCGCGAGGATAGCTCCCTTCTGGTCCAAGATACGAGACTCAGTGGCGGAGGTCGTGGATCTGGACTTGCCCTTCACCCCCGAGACATTCCTCCTCACGCATACCACCTGCTCCACTGCCTCACTTAAACGCTCAGTGGCACTCCTGATGCTTATGACGGCGAGATTGATAATAGCTCGTACGTGGGGATCGGCGTCCGTGCCCACTTACAGAGAGTGGCTAACTATGATGGAACAGGTACGGAACGCGGAGGATCTCCGGGCGGTCATGACTGGGAAAATGGAAACACATCTGACCAAATGGTTCTACTGGTGCTCTTACGTGTCCTCGGCCTCATGTCGATCCCGAGCGGCCTGAACGAACACTTACCACCGATGAAGTACCCTTGCTATCTTGACCCACAGAAACCTCTTGGTTGACAAGATACCCGGGTGTCCGGGTGTGGCCGGGGCCGCTGCATCTTCGCCACTCTGTTTCTTTCTCTTCCGCTGTTACTAATGGAATGGCGGTCCCGGATGCGTGGGCTTCTATCCTACACTCTCTATTCTTTTTTCTTCTACTCTCCCCTCTCTCTCTTCACGGCTTTACCTTCTTCTTTTCCTCCTCCTCCCCCCCTTCACCTGACCCTCTACCTTTCCTTCTTGGTCCCTCATTTTTACCCCACCTTTCACATCCTCAGCCACTCTACCATCACACTCTCAGCCCATTACCTCTCCCTCCCCATCACTAGGTCTTCATAAAGACTTTGCGAAGTGCTCTGACCCGTCCTTGGGTCTCCTTATCCCTCTTCAGCCCCCCCCAAGGTGACGCTCACCACCCCTAACGCGACAGAGAGGACCTGTTCTCTTGTAACCTCCTCTTTCCGGGGCATTGATTCGCGTGACTTCTGACTACTCGTATCTCCAGCAATCCTCCGCTCGGGGGTCACCTGAGTCGAGAGCCTCATGGAACACCTCCTATCTTCCCTATTCTCTCCTCTTCCCCGGTTTGCTCTTTCTCACCTCTTCCAGTGCGGAGTGTTCCCCCACTGCTTAACCTTTTCTTTACTCTCTTCCCTCCAGTGGATTACACATATGTCGGTATCACTCACTAGTACTCAGGAGGAGATGATACACCTTTGTGACCCTCGGCACCGTTAGCTTTTTGTCCGAGACAATTTGAGTTTGCTCATCCTCACGCAGAATATTGGCTGTAATGTTTTAGATCTCTGAACCAGACTGTTTGCTGTTTATTTGTACGTAATCACCACTGTATCGCTATCTCTCTGCCTTGAATAAAAAAAAAAAAAAAAGAATCTGGGACTGAAGTCGTTTCTTCCATTCAGGCGAGATGGGAGCATCTTTAGGATAGAACCGTTCAGCTGGAATCTCTTTATTCACTTCCCCCCTAAATCGGTAGGGGAGAGAGGTGTAACAGAAGCTACTTGTCCGATGGGCATTCGTGCTTTCAGGACCACTGGAGAATCAGACACATTACACACGCTAACTGAAACTCTTCCTCGTGTCCGTTTCAAAGCTCTTGTAGAGATTATCTCAGGGATTACTTCTACTCCGGCCTCACTCCCATGACTGAGATCAGTTTCCAGTACCACATAAGGACCCGGTTGTGATCCGTTCAACTTGACTGAAGCCCGGAAGCTCGCCACTTCTCCTGATTGCAGAACCTTCTCTGTTCCTCCCAATCTCCACAGACGCCCCACTTCGGCAGGTGCCCTCTGTTCTTCGACCATTCGTTGATAGACCTGACGTAACATCGGATGTACTCCTCTGGTAGAACCTTTTTCCATCACTATGGGAGTCAGAAGACGTCTCACCAGATCAGTATTCGTCCCCACTATCATAGAACTTCTGCTGGCCCCTGAAGGGCGAGGACACACAATGGCCAATGCATCACAACCTCCAGACTGTCCGATGACTTCGGATCCAATTTCTAACTTCACCTGTAGATTTCCATCATAGGGAAGCTTCTCAGTACTGATACCCCAGATCTCAAGGTCCTTTAATTTCTTTAGAGGTATATGTTTCAAGTGCTTCTCGTAGAAGTCTCGATAGATCAACATCACTTGAGCCCCTGAGTCTAACAGAGCTTTAGTGTAGACTCCCTCTACTTGGATTGGAACAATGGGAGAAGGACCTATCAGCTGGTCAGGAAACTTGTTCGTAGCCGCAGGAGGTATAGACCCAGTTCGCTGTGCCCTAGCCTTCTTCCTGACTCGTGGAGGTTTTGGGTGTGCATTGCTTTCCCATGACATAGGACCGGATGCTAAGGGAGTAACTCTTTCAGTCCTGGTAGGCTCAGCATTTGGCAAAGATCCGGGCCGTCTCGGCCTTTCGGTTCTGGCTTGAAATTTGGAGCGGTTTTCAATCATTGGGCACCTAGTTCGCTCCTTCACTTGGGCCCTCTGGCGTTTCCCGCCTGTGAGGTAGATAGCAGCCCTTCCAAGGCCTTTAGGAACTCTTCAACTCTTTTTCCTTCAGGCCTTTGGTTTTTACACTGTGCTCGGAAATGACCCATTTCCCCACATCTGAAACATCTCTTCTTTGAAGACGGAGGCGCACTTGGTCGTGGTGATTCGGTTGAAGGACCCTGGCCAGACGCCACAGCAACTCCCGTTGTCCGCATGTCAGTGAGGAACTTCTGCATATCGGTCTGTGTCTCTGCCACCTTCAAAAGTACTCGGCACAGGTCCGTGTGCGCCTGTTCCAGTTCAGCTTCAGCTTCTTGCACCTTCTTAACGGTCTTTTGTATCTCACTATATGCCGGAATGATTGACTCTTTTACAGCACTCTCTGTGGATATAGGAACAACCAGGTGCTCTTGTCTGTCAACTTCGGATCCATAGGCATCCAACGAATCATCTTCAGTCTGCAAATATTCGTTATGCCTCACAGGTTGTGCGTAAGCTCTTTCTCATCTCCTTAAGGATTTTTCTTCCAGCAGAGCCTCTTCCTCTCTAACAGTTCGAATCAGTTCCAGGTATTTCAATTCTCAGTTACCTTCTCTGGTTTTCAGCTGTAACATCACAGGATCTAGAGGTTGAGCGCCCCTCAATATCTGCTGCATTCGGATTTTATCTATTGTGGTCGGTTCGGCCCCTTTCTTAAGAAGTATCTGGTGCAGAATCTTATCTAGGCGCCTCATATATTCAGTAATTTTCTTACCTTTTCGCTGGTAGGTGTGTTCGTACTGGTACATGAGCTCAGCAGCCTTTTCTGTTCGCCCAAAGACTTCCTGTAATATATTTAGGTAATCTAAAGCAGTGCAGTCTTGCTTACTCAACTTCAGGTTTCTGACAGCCTCTGACACAGGTCACTTTAAACTCTTGGTAATCCTTTGCTTCTTCTGCGCTTCAGGGACGTCCCACTCATCCAGAGCCTGCATCACCTGTTCTACCCATTCTTCGAAGGTTTCTTCTCCCGCTGGAGTTGGTACGTTTCCTGTAAAATTCCTCAACCGTCGATAACCAAAGTTAGTGTGTGGAGGGCTTGTTCTTTGACATTAAGCCAGCAAATCTCCGATAGCCACTATAAATTCAGGCCCGATCATGGCCAGCGCACTGGGCGTGGGAACATTCGCGGGATCGCCACGTGGCGCACTTGGCTTAATCAGTTGAACTTCCACATCGTTGGTCAGCTTTACACTCGCACCCTGAAAACACACTGGAACACCCTTTCTCCACTCAAAAAGAACATATGTGTGAGAAGTATCTGGGTTTGCTTTAATGTCCAGAATTAACCCCCGATGATCTGGTGTTAGCGTGGCCACGGCCCGGCGAATCTGATCTTCGGCCCAAGTGTCTGCAGGAATGTCCATGACTATGCTTAACCCTATCTGGCTATTTTGCTCCTCACACCATTTGGCAGCAGTGTCTGGATCCATAATTAACCCTTTAATTGCGGTATCTACAGAGACTGGAATCCCGGACGAGCCCCCACGTGTAGCGCTCACTCCCGGAGGAGCCGCTGAATAAACCTCGGGATAGTCTCACCGCACTAGGAAATAACTACACACCAGCACTGTTGTGGATTTTTATGTATTATATACTTTACTGATCCCTCTGGTGGCCATAATAATTAAATGCAGCAGAACACAGTCTTTAAAGCAGCGCTACAGATGGTTGACCAAAAGGGTTTGAGGACTGGACATCTCCACCATATGTGAAGCATAGTGTCTTCATCCCTGTGGCATCTCCAGCATGTTGGGGTATCTCTGGAAACATCTGGCTGATTTGTGTGGGAGCCCATAGTGTTAAAACCTTGTACGCTGCATCCTGTACTTTACTGGCAATGGAGCAGTGATGTGTGAGATCTAAAATTCTTCCCCGTTGGGATTCCGAAAGGGACAGATCTAACATCATTTCCCAGCGTCCCATAAATGGGGTTGGGGTGTCTGCAGCCGCAGTTTGGAGCATAGCATAAATGTGCGAGATTCCATGGGCCAAGTGGCCAGGCAGTGTGCATTGGCGTTTAAATATGCTTATTAAATTGTATTTTGTTCCCCCTGTATTTATTTGTACGAATTCCCCTGTTAGAAGTATTGTAAAATGTTCCCCTTTTGGTAACTAACTGTGTTTCCCTCCCTGCCGTGACCTACAGAGATCTTGCCAGCCGCCACTTAGTTGCACGTTGCAACAATGTATCAGCTCATGTCCATAGTTGTGTTTCACTGCCCGTGATCTATTTGGATTGAGTCCGTGACGGCTCGGCTGCTGCTTTCAGGGCCGGCCTTAGATCTCTGGGCGTCCTGTGTGAGAAATCTTCACAGCGCCCCCACAGCATGTGTATATATATTAGTCCAGATGGCAAAATCACGAGTATAGCACTATGCAGTGATACCTTTTTTTATTGGACTAATGTTACATTTAACGTTAGTCTAATTAAAAAGGTATCACTACATACTGCAATACTTGTGATATATATATATATATACACAATTAGAACCCACATGCAACAGAAAAAAGTTGCCCAGGTGTAATAGTCTTTGTGACGAATGTCGAAACCCCAGAAAACTTGGCTGTGAGCTTCTTGGGCATTTTTTTAATATGACTGTTTAATAAAGCATAGCCTTTTATTCATATTTGAAGACACTGAGTGCGTCCATCCAGTCTTCTGGGGTTTCTACTAATAAAAATATAAATGAACCCCTAAAAAAACCTCTGCAAAAACTGAATACATGGAGGAGCCCTTAAAAAAACAACAAAAAAAAACACACAATTAAAAGTGATCCCACTCCTAACATTATTTCTTGGTGACCTGAGCTTAAAGGCAAAACTTCACTAAAAGAAGTTGCACAGTGGCCCATGAATAAATTAAGGCAAATGGCAGGGAGATATATATAATGTCTTAACCCTTTGAGTGCTGGGGTGGCCAGTAACATACTTTAGATATTCTGGATTTCTCTAGATATTTCTCAGCAAATATTTTTCTTTGTGCATGTTTCTGAATCCAGATTAAATCATTTGAGTGCCATAACCAGGAGACTTTGCTTCCATTAATGGCACTGAAAGGGTTAACCATTCCACAGTATGTAAAAAGGAAATGATAAAACTATGAAATTGATACCCAAGTCACTTTTTCTTCCTGTCCATCAGCTAAAAAATAAAATTTTGTTCATAAAATCAGCTTGTTCAAACAAAAATAAAAAAGGAGTCAGACCGAAGAAAACAAAACAAAAAAAAGAGCATAGCAATGTGTGCAGACTACAGCGTGATGTGTAGGCTGGGGGTCCAGTGGGTGAGGGCAGCTCATTAGCCAGCTCCTGACACGCTGGTCCTGCTCCATGATGAGCTCAGTGTGGCTGTGTCTCCCCTCTGGTCCGAGTCGGATGAGCCGAACGCCCCCGTGTTCGGTTCGACTTCGAACTCGAACAATTCCAAAAGTTCGAGTTCGAACACGATCCGAACTCAATGTAAGTCAATGGGACTCGAACGTTCGATTTTTAGAGTGCCCTCCAAGAGGGCATATATGCTAGATATTTGCCATAAAAGGTATATGGGGGTCCGGGTAGTGCCCTGGGGGACAGGAAACAAGGACAAAAAGTATAAAAAAAAAACGTTTTTAACCTCCCTGGCGGTCTAATTTTTTTCAAAATATCGTGTCTAAAAGCGTCTCAATTTTTTTTTAAAGGAAACGTGTTTTTGTACATAGTTAGCCTGTAATAATTAGGAATCACGCACTGAAATCCGTGCAATCAAGAGTCCTTACTGGTAAAATCCTTTATAAATAAATTAATAAATAAATAAAAAATAAATAGTAAATACACTGAGTCCGATAAAGTTTGAAACACGACATAATAATTTATTATCCCAAAAATAATTATCCAAAATAATGCAAATAAATGATATTCAATAAAATGCAACAAAAAACACTGAAATCTGTCTGCAAGCAAGGGTGAGACGATGTATGGTCTATTTCTTATCCTGTACTGCCATCTAGTGGCCGTTCATAAACATTACACTGTATAATCCAAAATGTAAACTGTAAAAAAGATTCCTTTTATGCTAGCCCCGACCCCTTGCATCGTGTGACTCGCAGGGAGCCTTCCAGGAAGCAGCTCGCCGCGATCACACTGCGGGGGACAGCGAGGGAGCCAGGAGGAGGTGAATAAACATCCAGCCCGAGTGTGGCTCGGGGTTACCGTACGCGGTAGCGAAATTTAAACCCGAGTCACACTCGGGAATACCGCCAGGGTGGTTAAAGGAACAGTGAGTTTTCCATGAAATAAAGGTTAAGAATAAAAATGAAAAATTCCTTCAAATATCGTGCCTAGGAGGTCCCCATAACCTGTCCGTGAAGTTACGGATTTGTAGGATGTATAGAAACCTTTAAAAACAAAAAAATTGTTTCAAATGACGGTAAATGGTTTTCCTTTAATCTATTCATAAATAACTGCGTGGGGCGGCAGCCTGTATGAAAAGAGGAGACATTAATTATGGTGAAACTTATGCAGGCTTTGGATGAAAGTAACAATAGGTGCTTTAAAATTGGGCCTTTTGTGTCGGCAACAGTGCCGTCACACCGTAACCCCTCTGTGGTATTGTGGAAGAGTGCAGGGTTGGACCCTGCGGTCAAATATTAAAATGATATGAATCTGGTACAGGCATCAGTGCACCCAAATATTTTGCCTTTGGTGGCAGCAAGTGCCTTCACACCGTAACCCCTCTGAGGTATTGTGGAAGAGTGCAGTGGTGGAGGTTTTGGTAATGCAGAAGAGATCCCCGATCTATTCAGTTACATCAGCAGCTATAACAAAACCGGGTCAGCAATGTTTAGGAACTTGAACTGCGCTACTGTATATGGTGAGAATCGGCGCAAACCAGTAGCAACAGGAAGCAAACAGAACAGGCAGGGAATACACAGAGAGAATAGTCAAATGGCAGGCAAAGTCAGCAACAGATCAGGTCCTCAGAACAAGCAGGGTCAGTAACAAGTATACAAACTGATTCGGTAAGCTAGCGATGCGGGAATAAAGGCTGAGACACACTGAGCATGTAGTGACGCACAGCGCAGCAAAGTGAAGAGAAGCAAACATTTTGCAGGCTTGACTTCACTCCGCTCCGCCTCGCAGCGTGTCTACACTGCATTACGTTTGCTTCTCATCGCACTGGTCAGGAATCCACTAACTAAATTAAAATATAGACACAAAACCGTTTTATTTTCACAAAGCACATGTTATATAAGCAAAAAAAAATTCTACTGAATAAAATACATCAAAAATGACTGTTAATTTAATAGGAATAGTATAAAAATATAAAAAAAGGTAACCCCTGATCATGTATATTATAGGGACATGGAGCGCTGTGTATAGAGTAGGGATGTATTGATACCACACACACACAGACATATATGTACAGTTGTGTTCAAAATTATTCAACCCCCACTGAAATTGAGTGTTTTGGCCAGTTTGACATTGATTTTGATCATTCAGTCATCTTGCTTACAATTAAATCAAAGAGGCACGTGTAGGTCAGACAAATATAACATAACATTTATAATGAAATAAGCACAAATGTCTTTTCTGTGCTCACATCATTATCAGTTTTATTCAACCCCCAAGTGACATTCAATCTTAGTACTTATAACTGTAAAAGGATGTTGTACTAACAGCTTTTAAACGTGAAGCATAGCTTGACACAAGTGTCTTGCAGCGATCTACGGGTATCTTCGCCCATTCGTCATGGGCAAAAGCCTCCAGTTCAGTCACATTCTTAGGCTTGCGCACTGCAACTGCTTTCTTTAAGTCCCACCAGAGGTTCTCAATCGGATTTAAGTCAGGTGACTGCGATGGCCACTCCAAAATGTTCCAGCCTTTAATCTGCAACCATGCTCTAGTGGACTTGGAGGTATGCTTGGGATCATTGTCCTGTTGAAAGGTCCAACGTTTCCCAAGCCTCAGGTTTGTGACGGACTGCATCACATTGTCATCCAATATCTCCTGGTACTGAAGAGAATTCATGGTACCTTGCACTCGCTGAAGCTTCCCTGTACCTGCAAAAGCAAAACAGCCCCAAAGCATGATTGACCCCCCGCCATGCTTCACAGTAGGCAAGGTGTTCTTTTCTTCATAGGCCTTCTTCTTCCTCCTCCAAACATAGCGTTGATCCATGGGCCCAAACAGTTCTAATTTTGTTTCATCAGTCCACAGAACACTATCCCAAAACTTCTGTGGTTTGTCCACATGACTTTTGGCATACTGCAGTCGACTCTTCTTATTCTTTGGAGACAGCAAGGGGGTGCGCCTGGGAGTTCTGGCATGGAGGCCTTCATTACGCAGTGTGCGCCGTATTGTCTGAGCTGAAACTTCAGTACCCACATCTGACAAATCTTTTCTCAGTTCCTCAGCAGTCACACGGGGACTTTTCTCCACTCTACGCTTCAGGTAGCGCACAGCAGTCAAAGTCAGCATCTTCTTTCTGCCACTACCAGGTAGCGTTTCAACAGTGCCCTTTGCCTTGAATTTGCGAATGATGCTTCCTATGGCCTCTCTTGGTATGTTTAACATCTTTGCAATCTTCTTATAGCCATTGCCCTTCCTGTGAAGAGTAATCACCTCTTCTCTTGTCTTCCTGGACCATTCTCTTGACTTCACCATGTTTGTAACCACACCAGTAAATGTCTAGAAGGAGCTGAGTATCACAGTCATTTTAAAGCTGCCTAATTGGTGCTTATTATGCTTTATTGCTGCTCTGTGACATCCACAGGTGGTTTCAATACCTGATTGAAAACACTTGAATGAACCTCTGTTCTTCAGAGTGGTAGTCTTTAAGGGGTTGAATAATTGTGTCAATGAAGAATTCACAAAAGAAACATTTACTACTGTATTACAAAACCAATTCATGTCATTTTAGTTGCATATGGTTCTTTAAAAAGTCCTTGTAGGATTTCATTCTGAATACAATTACAAATGTACACTAAATTCCCTAAAACCCTTTACAGCATTGGGGGTTGAATAATTTTGAACACAACTGTAGGTCTGCGTGTTGATATATTCCTTGCGTTTCACGAGCGTTTTGCAAAAATGAAACGCGCGTTGTACGCGCGTTGTACGCGCGTTTTGTGATTGACTACGGAGGTGTCCAATAGGAAATTTACTGTCTTAATTACGGAGGCGACCAATGAAAAAGACCTCCCTGTGCACGAACCAAAGATGCAAAATGGAGATCTGCCCAAGACGCACCATTGCAACAATCGCAGCTTTATATCTGCGCTTGAGGAGAAGGAGGCAGGCGATGGCCAGGCAACGCTACTGGGTGCATCCGACCATTGCAGACCGACAACGAGGTCAGGTCTGGGCGTTGTTTGCAACTCTGCGTGCACACGAGGAGAAGTTTATGCAATACACACGGTAAAGAGGTTAGTACATGTACCCTGCTTTTATTGTTGTTGTGTCCCATATGATTGATTTGCTATTAATTCCCCCTTTGTTTATTTATTTTATTTTACAATAGTTTTGATGAGCTGCTGGACTTGATGTCCCCCACCTTGCAACGGCAGGACACCTTCATGCGTGGGTACGTAAGTCAACTAACATCACTACACACATAATACAGTGCGATGTGCTGTCGGGGTTATTCAAAGTGATTCAAGCCGTCACTGCATGTTTGGTTACTTTTCATCCAATACGGAGCAGATCGGCGATTCCTTACACCTACCCTGCGGTGGTTTCAGCAAGTGCCACAGGGCCGATGTAGTGTTGGTGAAAAGTCGCTGCAAACCTGCTGAACACTCACCCCATAACCTGGCAATTGCTTGCCCAAACCCTGCAAAAACATCTGGATTAACCCCGCCGAACACACCGGAGAAACCCGAACACGAGTCGATCAGAACGCAGAGCAGCCGCCGGTCAATAAAATAAATAAAGAGACTTTTACTGTTGCTTTAAACAAAGAAGGGTTTATTCTACAAATATGTAGAAAAAAAGGTAAATATGATTCTAAATTATCCAAATTAAACCACGTAATGGCAGGGCAGTTCGCCACATATTGCCTAAACAAACAAAATAAAACAGCCAACGGGCAAGGCATTTTCCCTCCTCAGCAAGGTAAAGAAAATGAAAAAGGTGCCTAGGGATACAGAGATTATAAATTCTGATAGTGATGCTCGTCACCCTGCATCTCCTCCCTCCTTCCACAGCTGGGTGTGGGATATCTGAAAGGGGGCTGTGTGTGTGAGTACCATGTTTCAGGGGGGTGGTACATGGGTGTTTGTGGGTAGTAGGTGGCAGGTGGAGGAGTGTGTGTGTGCAGGTGTGTGGTATGTAGAGGTGTTTGTGTTCTAGCTTGTGTATGTTGTTGGGAGGAGCGTTCTTCAGGTGGAAGGAAGGAGTCGAGGGCACGGGTGATGGCATCACGTGCCTCTGTCTGTTGACTCCTAGGCACCCTTTTCATTTTGTCCTCCAAGCTGTGGAGGAAATGGGCCTCACATTACATCTTCTGGACATTCTGCACCAGGTCCTCCATGACGCAGATCACTCGGTCGTCCTCACGTTGGGTCCTCTGACGACGGCCCCTCAAAATCGTACGTCTCCATACAGGAGGTGTCATGGCTGGTGTGGCAGACCTTGGCACAGAAGTTGTTGGTGCCTCTGTCTCTGTCTGTGTCTGTGTCTGTGACGGTGACGGTTGGGTTTCCGACGTTTGGAACGAGGTGCATGGCTGTGGTTCTTGGGTGGCCGTGTCCTCCTCCTCATGGTCGTCCTCCTGCCTCTCCCAGCTGCTGTCAGTGCTGTCAATAGCAAATAATACATTAGTGGGTGCATTATATTATTATTTACATGTTCTGTAAAACAATATCCACGACCCTCATAAACATTGTTATTGGTTTGACTTACCTACGCATTTCCACGCATGGTATGAGGAATTCCAGCTCGTCCGCATGTATATAACGCGATGGCGCACTGGCAGCCGCTCCACTCCGGTAGTCCTTCTCCTTACGCCGGTGGCGGATGAAAGCATCTTTGATGCTCCTCCACTTTGCCTTCATGTTATTGACTGTTGAAACAAAATGTAAGCATGAACTAATTGTTTTTTTCCTACATTTCATAGGTATTTAGCAACCGGACAGTCGTTGGTGAGTCTGCACTATGCCTTCATGATCGGACAATCAACAGCTAGCAACATCATTCGGGAAACATGCTGTGCCCTATGGGATATCCTTCATGATGTCGTTATGAAGAAACCCAACAAAGAGGAGTGGATGGCGATTGCAGACGTTTTTGCCAAGACATGCAATTTTCAATTTAAATTATAAAAAATATTTTTCTTTTGTCCAGTTTGCGGTATCCGATGCAAATTACTGCTTCACGTACATAGACATCGGATCGTACGGGAGCAGCTCGGACGCAGCAGTATTTGCCCATTGTATGCAAAAAAACCCTGTTTCTTCGTTTAAAAAGTTTATTTTTCAATTAATAAAATTTGTTTGTATATAACGGATTTCCGACCTTTTTGTATTTTTTTTAAAAAAAAAATACACGCTGTGTGCTTCGCCGGTTTTTATAGCCATGGCCACAGCAGCTGTCATGGGTATTCATTGCCCATAGGTCACACATGGGTATTTACTGCCCCTAGGTCACACATGGGTATTTATTGCCCCAAGGTCCCACATGGGTATTTATTGCCCCTAGGTCACACATGGGTATTTATTGCCCCAAGGTCCCACATGGGTATTTATTGCCCCTAGGTCACACATGGGAATTTATTGCCCCTAGGTCACACATGGGTATTTATTGCCCCAAGGTCCCACATGGGTACTTATTGCTCCTAGGTCACACATGGGTATTCTTGTTTTATGTACCTCTGGTATCACGTTCCCGGTTGCTGCAGGTCTTCCAATCCCCCCACAACTTCTCCCCGATCTCCTGCCATACTCGCAGCCTCGCTGTGCGGTTTTTATAATCGCTCCTCCGCTGGTCATAGATGCATGGTTTCCCATGCACCAGACGGATGAACAACTCCGCATCGCCCAGACCAACGCCAGCTCCAGCTCCAGCTCCAACATCAGCATCCATCTTCAAACTTCACTCAGTGGCGTTTGAATTTCCCAGGGGTGTGGTGTCTTCCTGCCATGTGCCTGGCATGTGCAGAACGCGCACGCGCAGTATGCGAAAACGGATGTTTTTGAATTGGTTTGCGCGTTCACGTCAATCTCTATGGCCGCGAACGCGCTGATATCTGCACCGAAGAAGCTCCCGAACTTCTTTGTGCATCGGCCGTTTATCAGCGCGTTCATGCGCACTGAGAAACGTCCAGGTGTGATATGCCCACATAGGGAATAATGGTATTTCACTGTTTGAGCGTTTTACAGCGCGTAGGAACACGCTGTAAAACGCTTAGGTGTGAACCCAGCCTAAGTACTAAGATTGAATGTCACTTGGGGGTTGAATAAAACTGATAATGATGTGAGCACAGAAAAGACATTTGTGGTTATTTCATTATAAATGTTATGTTATATTTGTCTGACCTACACGTGCCTCTTTGATTTAATTGTAAGCAAGATGACTGACTGATCAAAATCAATGTCAAACTGGCCAAAACACTCAATTTCAGTGGGGGTTGAATAATTTTGAACACAACTGTATATATACGTATATATCAACACGCAAATATATATATATACACCCACCCACAGACCTCAGACCATATATACACATACGTATATGGGGGGGTGGCATGTGGACAATCTCAACTAAATGTGCCCCCCCCCCCCATTTGGCTGATCCCTCCAGGAAAAATGTTGAAACCGACAGAGCAGAGAATATATATATTATTCTCTGCTCTATCGGGTTCAACATTTCTTCTGGAGGGATCAGCCAAATTGGGGGGGGGGGGGCAATTAGTTGCCAAAATGTGTGTGTAATACAAGTCTGGATATATATATTTATAAAAATATAGATCTATATATCATACCTGCCCTTACCTTCCCCTATAAATTTGCTAAAAATATACACACAAAAGAAACAAACCACTGCCTGAGACCCCGCGCAGCCCACATGCCCCCCCCTCTACCTGGCTGAATGTATCTAATATATATAATTAAATACATTCAGCCAGGTAGAGAAAGAAAAAAAAAGAGTTTTATTTTATGTTCCCGGGGATATTTAAAAATGTCCTCGGATTTTTTTTTTTTTAGAAATGTGTCGCCTTACCTTAGCCTGGTAGTCAGTGGGGGCTCCCTGGATCCGAGTTGTGGGGGGGGTGGTCTGCCATGGCCGCAGGTGCAGTGGCTCCCTCCCTGCGCCACCTGTCTCTGCCACATGCACCCATCCCGCACAGTCGCAGCTCTGTCATCCGGCGGCCGCATGCTCCTCAAGGGGATCCTTTGGAGTCCCCGGCAGGCTGCCCTCTACAGTGCCTGATTAGAGGGCCGTGTCTGCCTGATGTTTTAGTAACAAGAATGTTTTATCCCATAGGCTTCAATGTTAAAAATAGTCCCGTTTTAATTCAATATCTAATAAACCGTTGCTTATAATATTCTGCAGTAAAGAGTCTCTTTATGTCTAGATTTTTTAGTATTTTTTAAGCATTTTTTACACTTTTTTCAAAAAAAATTTTTTAGAACTTTTGGCGAACGTCCCAAAAAAGTTAGAAGTTTGCAAACTTTCGAATGGCCAATGTTCGAATCGAACTCCGAACCAATCAAACCGAACAGCTCATCCTTAGAGCAATTTACTTACAGGGAGAAGTAGCTCTTTGTGTCGCTGCCTGTCTTGCCGTCTTTGCCTGCCCCCACGTGGAGCCGGCTCTTCCCACCCCACGCTGTGAGTCTTCATGTGCTTGTTGCAGATGGCTGGTCGAACTCGAAGTGCTTGTCGCCGGTGTGGGAGCGCAGTAGCTTGTCAGATTGGGTGACCCTCCCAGTGGGAATGCAGGCTGTGTGTCGGCTGCCGGGCGCCCCAGTTGCCATGGCTCCCATTGCGGTCGCACAGCTCGCACACCCCAAAGGCCGGCCCTGGCTGCTTTGTCTGTTCTGTCCCTCTGCTGCTAATATTTCATTCCTACATTATGATATTTTGTTTCCTTGATGTGTGTAAATTATGTCCCTGTGTTTAGTACTGTTCCCCAATGCATCCAGCATGCCCAGAAATTGTGTATCTCCTTCTCCCTGCGCGCACTGAGCTGGTGCCAGTGAGACCCTGCAATTGCCCGTCAGACTTTAACCCTGAGCGCTCCAGCCACTGTACCCTACCAACGCTCTTTTTGGTCAGTGTCCCTAAAAACAGGAGCCTGCTATGATTCCTGAGGGGGAAGTACTATTTGGAACCCCATCACCCAGCCTCCTCCTGCGGGGAGCACTCCCGCTCTGCTGCCCGGGTACATTACAACAGCCGCTGGACTTATACAGATCACTGCTCGGTCCCCCATTCGTGATTCCATGCGATTCCTTGGCAGAAGTACCAGGGGGACCAGACCTATGTGGCAGTCCCTGGGTTGTGCCGCCACTCCATAAGGATCACCCCAAATAACCTCTGAAACTACAAGTCGGGAAATCAGGCTGTCTGAGGGACCCTGAGCCGGAGCATCCGTCAAAACATCCCAACAAACTGGGCACGCTCTACGGGCAGTGGCACATTCCTCCGACAGGGTTCGCCTCAGAGGCGGTGGCGGTTATTGTATTGTAATTTACTGGGCTTGCTCTGGAGGCAGTGGTGACCCAGGTTAACGCATGGAAATTAAGCTATGGCTGGAGGCAGTGAAGCCCAGGCCCTGGGATGTCAGAGGGTGGGCAGAAGTAATAGGACCAGTCTGTATAAATGTAACCTGTGTTTTCCACAATAAAGACATTCCTATCTGATTTAACCCTACACTGAGTTTCGGCAAGTGAATGGGGGAATATTCTGTGGATTTTACTTATTTCTCTGGTGGATTTCTATGGATGCTGATTTGTTTCCTGATCCTCTGGAGCAAAGGAGACTTTTACTCAGTCTGAGTAGCGGCTTCTGTCACAGCCACATCTTCCACGATAAAGAGCACTGAAGGGGTTTGTAGTGGTGCTTACAAGATTACCAAGTGTATATGTCTAATAGACGTACCATAACCTCTTGATCAGGGTTTTGTTTTTTTTAAATGTTTACTCAAACATTACAACATAGGAGTTCATTGACCTACTGCAACCCATCAATGACTGAATGGTTCCTTATTAAACTGACACACTGGGGAGCTACTGTTGACAATTTCCTATTGATATATATCTGTACACCACCGTTACCATGGAAACAGTGTGATTTCAGGGACTATCTGTAAGCTTGCAATAAGAAAGGTAAATAGTTAAATAAAAATTCAAACATGGACTCACAAAACTCCTCCAGGTTCTGTGCAAAGGAAATTTATTACCTTGTTGACCTTAAAGTGTCTGGATACCTTACAAGACAAACAGCACGGGATTTGCAGATATTTATTAAGCAGGAAAAGCTCCAGTAAAGGTCAAATTTCATGTTAACTGCCAAAGGAAAGTGCCCTAGGAGAAGAGACAAGATGCCAACTTGAGCTATTTCTATGCAGTGCCACCTTCTTCTGACAGCTCTTTAAGATAAGCTCTGACCAGTTTATAGTCAACAAATAGAAAAATTTATTTTTTAGGTTAGACTAAATCTCCCTTAACGTGTCAACACTAGGAATATATTCACTGTGGATATTATTCATAGAAGTGTTTTTTGTGAATATTTGCAAATTGTAGACACAAATTCTAGAATTTGTAAAAGTGTTTAACTATCAGGTCTATTCAGAGAAAGGTGACACTCAGGAGAATGACTGGAGATGTGAAAATTCTAGGTCAAAATAGCCAAACCAGAAAAATTCTCCCATTTATCTCACTTTCCAAATCAGCTGTTTTGGTCTAGATTGTTCTCTTCTCCTGCCAATTCTCCTGGTTTTCACCTCTCTGGATTTCGCTAGTTTTAATGACCGACATCAGGGTCTTGGACACCCAAGACTCATTGATGCACGCGTGGAGCGAAGGCTAGCACATTTGCTTCAATCACACAGAAGAGCTACTGTAGCTCAAATTGCTGAAAAACGTATTGCTGGCCATAATGGAAAGGTGTCAGAAAAACACTTGGCAAGTACCACCTACCTACAGATTGTTACAGACCACGTAACCCCTTCATGGCAATGGTATACCTTGATAGCAGTGGGATTCTTCTGCAGGATAATGCATCTTGCCACATGGCAAAAAATGTCAAGGAATGGTGTGAGGAAAATGACAATGTTTTCAAGGTGTTCCCTTGAAATCCAAATTTCCTATATCTCTTCTCAATCCAATTGAGCATATGGTTGCCATCGGTCTGTTTTTGACCCATACAGTATAGGTTTTGAAACCTCTGCCCAGGTTTCTGTTGAGCATAGTCCTGAACATGCATATGTACGGGGCTAGGCACATTTATCATGAAAGCAGTGGTGCAGAAGATGACAGGCATCCAGTCCTGGACAGGGCCCCCTCTCTTCCCGCTCCACTCCCTTCACCCTTTCTTCCTACTCCTCCCTCAACCCCCTCAACTTCCCCGCTCATCCTCCCTCCCTTTCCCTCACCCAACCCTCCCCTCTGCTCCTCACCTCTTCCCCCACAACTTCCCCGCTCATCCTCCCACCCCCTCACCCAACCTTCCCCTCTGCCCCTCCCTTTACCCTCACCCAACCCTCTACCCCCACCCCTCACCCAACCCTCCCCTCTACCCCTCCCTTTTCCCTCACACAACCCTCCCCTCTACCCCTCCCTTTTCCATCACCCAACCCTCTACCCCCTCCCCTCACCCTTCCCTTTTCCCTCACCCAACCCTCCACTCTGCCCCCACAACTTCCCCGCTCATCCTCCCTCCCCTCTGCCCCTCCCTTTTCACTCACACAACCCTCCCCTCTGCCCCCTCATCCTTCCCTTTTCCCTCACCCAACCTTAACCTCCTTTCCTCTTCCCCCTCCCCTCTGCTCCTCCCTTCCTCTTCCCTCACCCGACCCTCCCCTCTGCCCTCTTCCCTCCCCCCTCTTTACTGAGATACAAGTTGATTGTGCTCTCAGTGTAATTTATGTTATGTATTGTCACGAGAGTGTAAAACTTGTTGTTGTTGTCTCCCCCTTCCACCTCCTGGAACAGGAAGCAGTATCAGTGCTGTTGTAATAAAGACAGAGAAGGAACAAGTACATGTGTGATTTTTCCTCCTTGCTTACTTTATGCCCCTCGTTGCTTTCTCTCACCCCCCCCCCTCTTTCTCTGTTCCCCTTTCTTACCCGCACTCCTTCCTTTCTCTCACTCTCATCTAATATTTTTTTGTGTGTGTGTGTGTGTGGGGGGGGGGGGGTGCATTGGGATAGAATGCTCCATTAATCTATACCTACAGGCACCAGATATGTACAACTGGGCCTGTATGTGTACAGTGTGAGGAGATATGGGGTGAAAGGGTTTATTTGTGGTTCAGGTTGAGAGAGACTGATTGGGGTGAAATGAGCTGAAATGCGATATGAAGGGTGAAAGGGAAAGGCATGTACGTAACTGTATACACTGGTGTATTTTGGCCTAGGCCAACAAGGCCTAGGCCTAGCGCGGCACTCTCCAGGGGGCGGTGGCCCGCCGGGCCCTAAAAAAAAATAATTTTTTCTTTTGCAATCTATTTTACCAGGAAGGAAACCTTGAGATGTCACTAATTTTCAAGTATGTCCTGGGTAGGCAACGCCTAGGCTTTCACTTTCCAGGGGGCAACAAAAAACCTCACCACTAATTGGGTTACTCACAGAGCACCGAAATGACGCCAACATTTTGGTGTTCTGTAGTTCCCTGCACTTCGGGGAATAAAATTCCCCACCCTGCAGTGAATTCACCATTCACCGCAGGGTCCCCAAAGTGCATGGAGTCGGCCGCTGTATGCTGCCACCGCAAACCCATGGCCTGCTGTTTTCAAAAGAACTACTGAACGAAAATGTCTGGAATTTACATATGAGATCCTATGATTGATAATAAAAAGTTCTGTTACAGAAAAAGAAGAACCGATATTAAAAAAAAGGGGGGGGATTTTGCCAAAAAAATTCTGAAAAATTACTAAATGGTACTAAAAAAAAAAATCAAGGAGGAACCTCCCGGTCATGTGATCACACAGCCCCGACTCATCTATGTTTACAGAGCCATCACAGCAGCAGGCACTGCTAGTAACCTCATGGCTCACCACTGATCTTCCCCTTTAGTTTATCGGCAAGGAGTTGCAGCACCCAGGGCCGGATTAAGAGTATCATGGGCCGGAGGCGGAGCTAGCTGTGGAAGCGAGCAGCAGCATTTTGGAGGAGCTCTGTGTCTACCACGGATTTTATTGCTTTTTTCGCCGTTTGCACTGCCCTGTGAGCTTCCCGGTTGGCTAGAGGGATCCTGGAGAGTTGAGGTACCTGATTTAGCCCTGAGTTTCGTGCCCGGGGACAGATTGCTGCCGGAAGCGCGATTTGGGCCTAGTCACAGCGGCCATCTTGGAAGCCTACTCGAGGCGTATTGAGATTCCCTCACCGCCCTGCGACCTCGTGCCAGCCCAGCATCTCCGGAACCATGCCTACCGGTCGTTCCCAGCGACGGGCCCCCCGACAGAGGGACATTCGGGATGTTTTGCGAGGTGGGTCCGCTTTTACGGGACTGACTGCTTCTTCCTCCCTCCCCCCGGGCTATGGCTCCTCGGAGGCTGACAGCGACTATGAACCTCAGGGGGGTATTACTGGGATGCCCTGGCTTGCCCCGCAGTCACCGGCGTCTGACTCCCGACCCCTCTCGGCGGCTGCTAGGAAACGGGCACAGAAGAAGAGAAAATCAGCAATGCGGACATCGTCCGGGGCAACGCCGGACACAGAGGATATTTTTGATGGGGACCCGACTGAGATTCCCCTTACCTCCGCCAGTAATAGTGTGACCTCGGATCATCGGTCTGCAGTGGGGACGGGACTTCGACAGCAACAGGTGCAGGAGGAGGACGACCATCTCCCCTCCACGAAGGGGGATCTCCGCAGGATCTTGGAGGAGCTTCGGGTGATACGTGAGGTGTGGCAGCCTGAGGTGGCGGCGGTCCGCACGGAGATAGCGGCGATGCGTGCTCAGGTGAAGGTGGTACAGGAGACGACTTCTGCTGTGACAACGGAACAAACTCACCTGTCTGGTCAGGTTGCTGGTTTGCGATACCAAGTCGAACTTCTGACATGCTCTGTGGAGATGCTTGAAACGAGACACAGACGCCGAAACATCAGGGTCAGGGGTGTCCCAGACTCTATTACCTCCGACGCTCTGCCGTCCTACGTGACTCGTCTTGTGCTTCAGGTCACGGGGCTTCCCCCTGACACACCTGACATGCTTGGGTCGGTGTTTCGGGTCAGGAGACCTGCGACGAACCCACCTGGGGCTCCTCGAGACGTCGTAGTGGCCTTCCGTGAAGTGGCTTTCAAGGTCAAGGTTATGTCTGCTCCGGGCGCGAGGGATCCCGTACGCTTTGAGGGCTCCACTCTGGCCCTGTATCATGATCTCCCATTCCAGACCCTGATGGCTCGCAGGCGTTTTCGTGAAGTGACATCAGTTCTTCGCCGACAGGGTGTCCGATATCGCTGGGGTCTGGCAGGAGCTTTGGTGGTGACCCACGCAAATGTCCCCTATACCATCACGGATCCCGCGGTGGCTTGGATTGACCTTGCGGCTGCGGGCCTCTCACCAGATCCTCCGGACCCTCGACCGGATTGAAGGCTGGTTTCTATGCCCTCTACCTCTCCAGGTCTGAGCTTTACTGAATTACACCCCCTCCCCTGCATTTCTCTTATATGCTTACGTGTCCCTGGTCTCTAGCTTGGCCTAGTGCCTGGACTTTCAGGACGGTTCGTAATTTGTTTTGATCAGTCCCAGCCTGCATTGCATAGGGCTTTTGCTTTTTTGCCTGCACATGGTACTTTCTGCCTTTTTACTTATTTTTACCGCCCTGTCCTTCTTTGCGACGCATGTTTTTTGACCAGCTGACCGTAGTTACCTTGGCCAGCCTTAAGTGGCTGCATTTATATATGTTTGATTTCCCACCTTGATGAGACCCCCCGTCTAGGGATGTTTTCTGCTAACATATTGCTATCCTTAGATTTTTTCGATTCGCTGTTTTTACGATGACACTTTTTTGGCCATGTGTGGTTTCCGTTGCTTGTTATGTCTTCTTGTTTGGCCCTGCGAGGTCATCCATTATTTTACAGTATGATGTAATGCTGACTTATTTCAAAATAAAAAACTTTAAATTTAAAAAAAAAAAAAAAAAAAAAAAAATCAATAAATAAAGACTTTTTACTGCAGATTAAAATAAGTGGTTTATTAGATATTGCATAAAAACGGGAATATTTTTAACATTGAAACCTATGGGGTTCGCCTGAATACCTGAACCTGCTGATTGAAACCACCGAACATCAGGGTATTTCACTGTCATTTCTCTGCTGTTTGGTGTTCTCTGAATAAATTAACCATTACTTCTCTATGGGGATTTGCACTGCCTTCAAACAGCACCGTACTTGCTGGCAGTTCGCCAAACTTGTGTGTGAGCATATCACCAGAGCAGTGGTGTACTTAGAGGAGTGGCGGAGGGCGGGCCGCCCCAGGTACCAGTGATTATTGGGGTGTCATTAGGGGGTACTAGGAGGTGCCACTGTCACTGCATGTCAGCTTTGAGCTGTGTTCTCAAACAACGAGCAGCGGAGCATGGCGTTTGCATACAGAATAAAATCGAATAGAATAAAAATCCCCCTCCATAGCTCCTCCCCTGCCCCGCAGCAGCTCTAGGAGGGGGATGTGATTTGTGTCCAGAGACAGAAGATGACAGTAAACGGCAGGTAAGGGGGGGGGGGTATCAGCAGAATATGAAGCCCTGTCTGCTTACTGCTGTTTAAAGTGGACCTTTCCTTAACCAGCACTGCAGTGATAGAAATTTGTCATTGAGCTGCCTGGCTCCTGGTGAGGCTGCGTGCGTGCAGGTCACACTCGGTCCGGCCAGTCAGATGGTACTGAGTCTCAGTACCACCTGACTGGCTGAACCACGTGACACGCACGCAGCTGCCCACCCTTTCGTTAACATGGACTGTCACTCTATTCTGGACTGAACACCCACCAGGAAGGGAATCAAAGCCACGGTGCACCCTCTGGCAGTGGCACCCCACTGCTGACAAGATGGCTCCATGCACAGGCACAGCCGCGATCCTAACATGGCCTGGAGGGACCTCCTGCTGAGTCTGTACACACTCCCTGCTGACTCTGCACACAGCCCTACCGCGGACAGAGGCCGGTAAATATAGAATAAATAATTGCTGTGTGCTCATATACACTCAGTTTGCTGGGAGTTTTATTGCAGTGGATTCTGATGCACTCATACACTCCACACATTGCATTGCTGGGAGTTTTATTGCCGTGGATTCTGATACGCTGACACACACCACAAATTGCATTGCTGGGAGTTTTATTGCAGTGGATTCTGATGCACTCATACACACCACACATTGCATTGCTGGGAGTTTTATTGCTGTGGATTCTGATACGCTGACCCGCACATTGCATTACTGGGAGTTTTATTGCTGTGGATTCTAATACACTCACACACTGCACATTGCATTGCTGGAATTTTTATTGCTGTGGATTCTGATACGCTGACACACACCAAACATTGCATTGCTGGGAGTTTTATTGCTGTGGATTCTGTGATACACACTGCATAGTACTGTGAGTTTTATTGCCTTGGAGCTCTGGGATACACTCATACACACTGCACATTACTGTGAGTTTTATTGTTGTGCAGTTCTGTGATATGCTCATACACAGTGCACATTTCTGTGGGTTTTATTGCTGTGCAGCTCTGTGATACGCTCATATGCAGTGCACGTTTCTGTGGATTTTATTGTTCAACCAATTAGAGCGGCTGTGATCCAGTATACTTAACATGCGTGGCTGTTCTTTGTAAAAATGCTTGCATTTAAACATTTCATAATTTTCTTTATCTCAATAGATACATTTGAAATGGTATACAAAATATACAAGTAGGCACTCGGTATCCACTTTTAATATAAAGAGAGGAAAAGGTGGAGCTTAAAGAGGAAGGGTGGGGATTAACCAGGAAGAGGTGTGGCCTTGACAGGAAGGGGTGCCTCAAATTTAAATTAGGGGGTGCACGAGTTTAGTCAGGCCTAGGGCAGCACAAAATCTAAATACACCACTGACTGTATATATGTATGAGCATCTGTGTAACTGAGCGTATACCCGTGAGCACCAAAATAATTAGAAAAGGTTGGCAACCCTAATTACACATCTGTGAGACGTGCTGGAATAACAAATCTAATCCATGGAGGCCTCGCCGCAGGACAGGTTCAGAAGTCTTGAGGAGTCCATGCCTCGATGCATCAGAGCTGTATAGGCAGCACAAGGGGACCTACACAATATCAGGCAGGTGGTTTAATGGTGTGGTTGATTAGTGTTATTGGAAGGATTAAAAACACGCTTGAATGTTCACTCAGATCATTTTGTTTTAAGTGTTATGCTCTTTGGGGGTTAATATGCACGCGTCCTCTGCCAATCAGAGTCTAAGGACATGCTCTTTTGCAATACCTTAGTATATTGCATTTAATGTACATACACTGTTCCTTATACCACCCATTAGATCAGTGATCTGTCACTTCAGTCCACCAGCTGTCAATGGCCTACAATTCCAAAGAATATTTTAAACGCAATAGATGGCCCGAGAATCATGGGTGTTGTAGTTCAGAGACATGGTGGAAGTTTACGATTCCTGTCCTACATACACAGCTCATCAATAACAACATTTGAGATTGTGTTATGCCGAATGTGACAAAATAAAGATGCTCAGCATCTGTCTGTGATGTCTGATGCAACCTCTGGTTCAGCTGGTGCCTGGCTTTCCATCATGTAACACTGGGAGGAGGTTACACAGTACACAGCAGCAGGAAGGAGATGATTTGGCCAGCATTTCAGGATCTGCCTCTTTGATGTCATTGAGGTTGAAGAGCTAAGCCCCTGCCACGTCAGTGAAGACAGTGCTGTATAGGGCTGGCAGCGCTTTAGGGGAAAGGTTTATATTTAAACGAGCATCCTGATGGCAGTCAGAGGAGCTATTTACATTAGATTCCGCTTGCAGCGCTCTCTTGGCTAGTGATGTGTGTGAGATTGTAGCTTCAAGCCCTCACAGTGAAATAAAGCGACATGCGTTGCTTTAGCACGTTTTCAAGCATTTGCAGGTAGCTGACTGTATACGAGATCGTCTTATACATGGATGCTGGCATGTATCTAGAGATGGCAGGGCAAACACCCATCACAAAAGAAGGCGGGGGGAAAAAAAAAGCAAAATAAAGAAAGGTTTCATAAAAATAAAAAAAATAAAGAAAAGGAAGAAATCCAAAACAAGTTAAACATTATCTGCGCATTTCATGCTCAAAGAAATATATGCCGTGATAAAATACATATCCATGAAATAAAATACCTCATTGTATTTGATACTGAACGTCTCATCTTCCCTCCCTCTAAGGCTGTCAGATGAGCGCATTCTGAGTGCACTGTGCGTGTGTGCACAACGGACGGACGTTCTGACGGAAGATACTGTAGACACCACACGGTCTGTTTTTTTTTTTTTTGTTTTTTTTTTTTGACGGATGTAGGAAAGAAAAAAAAAAGGGAAATCTGGGAATCAAAATTAATGACAGGTACAGTCAGCCAGACCAAAAACAAAAACAGAAAAATGTGACAAATCACCAATGGGAGCAATCTAGATACACAAACAGAAGGACATTGTGTGATACAATTTAAACTAAGTATACACCACAGGCCACTTTAAGATGCACTCACTAGACACAAAAAGGTCTCAAGCGTATCAGGTATCAAGATCTAACCCTTCCAACCAGTCTGGATACACGGGTCTCTGATACTTCGTCGTAAGCACTTCGGGATTGTTCAGAAAGTCCTCCCATCCATTTCAATTATGTTATAAAGGATAACGGAGCATTAGTGAAATATAAACACTGTTTAATAAAACAATAAAGTAACATTTGACGCGTTTCGTGGCTAACACCACTTCCTCAGGAATGTTACACTTCAAATGAAAAAAGCTCCTTAAATAAACCTAACTGCAGTCCTCATTCCCAGCATGCCCGTGTCCAGTTCCATCAAAGAACCAATCCTCGGTCCTCTGTACGGCCATGCTTATTCGTTGCAGGTGCCATTTTTGAAAGTCCTTTCTGCCAGTACTTCCCATTCCGGCTCCGCTGCTTACAATCCATCTCTGGCGCCTTGTGTTTTCAGATTCCGTTCTCACTCGTAACACGGTCCTAAAACCATCCGGAACCAATTGCAATTAAACACGTATCCCTTACTATCAAAATACAACATCAGATACAGTTTACCATGTCTAATTCAAGATTTAGACCCATCTTTCCATGTCCCGAATCTATGAATACACTTGATAAAATCACCTCCCCTCCAATTCTTTTTAACCAGTTCAATACCCAACCATTTTAGATCCTCAAATTTAAAAAGAACACAATTATTACAATGATTTGGGATACTACGATCGATCTTTTTCCTAATATTAAAATGTTCCAAAATCCTGACTTTGAGTTCGCTCTTCGTTCTACCTATGTATTGTGCCCCACTAGGGCAAGTAATTAAACATATTAACCCCTTAATAGGAAAGTTTTCTCCTGTCCTGTTACATTTAAAAAACTCCACTCTCTGATTACTTAAGTGATTGCAGGCTTTACAGCTGCCGCACTTAAAGAAACCTGGTTTGCTTTCCAAAAAAAATGGGAACTGCTTCCCTTAATTTCTTTCTTCTTTGGTAAAAGGGTTGGTGCAAACATTCTTTTAAAATCCCTTGCTTTCCTAAAAATCACCACCGGAGACTTGGGCTAATATCTTTCAATATCTCGTCGGATCGTAAAATATGTCAGTACTTTCTAAACGTTATCCTTTATAACATAATTGAAATGGATGGGAGGACTATCTGAACGATCCCGAAGTGCTTACGAAGTATCAGAGACCCGTGTATCCAGACACCTGTCGACGCTGACGAAGGCTGACTGGTTGGAAGGGTAACCTCTTGATACGCTTGAAACCTTTTTGTGCCTAGTGAGTGCATCTTAAAGTGGCCTGTGGTGTATACTTAGTTTAAATTGTATCACACGATGTCCTTCGGTTTGTGTATCGAGGTTGCTCCCATTGGTGATTTGTCACATTATTCTCTGTTTATTATCGAGCGTAAGAAAGAGGAGACGCTCCGGGAGACCTAGAAGATACGTATTCACGATACACATATTTGTTGGTTCAAAAACTTCTGAGCGTCAACGTGATGGACGTCGCAAATGCGCAGCGTCTGATGTCACGTTATCAAGCACACAGGGCGTCCGATGTAGTGCTTTTATGTCAAGGCCTAAATGGCGTCCGTTGCCACCTGCGCGGTGCGTACAAACTTCGGTGCGCACATACATCGTGTGTTTGTCTCTATTGATCACAAATCAATGCTACGACGGACGTTAAACTGCGGCGACACGGACGAGATGCCTACGTTCAACTGACGCTAGCCTAAAACCTCTCCTCTTCCTGCGCCCATCTCCCTTCAGGTGAATGGTGCCACCATTACTTTTACCTCACAGGCTTGTTGCCTCGGGGTCCTCTTGGACTCCAATCTGTCCTTTACTCTTCACATTCAGTCACTAACCAAATCTTGCTACTTCCACCTAAAAAACATTGCACTTGTCCGTCCCTTTCTTAATCCAGACTCTACTAAAATGCTCATCCAAGCTCTTATCTCCCGCCTCGATTACTGTAACCTCCTTCTCTCTGGCCTTAAGAGATCCAAGAATCTCTCTCTGCAGTCTGTTATGAATGTCTGCTAGGCTCATCCACCTCACCTCTCAGTCAATCTCTACCCTTGCTTCCGGTTTCCTTTAGAATCCATTTCAAAATACTGGTGCTCACATACAAAGCTCTCCATAACTGCACCCCTGCCTACATCTCCCTTAGTAGCAGGTATACCCCTTCCTGACCACTTCACTCTGACAATGATCTGATGCTATCAGTTCCTCGCACCCCTACCCCTAACTCTTGCCTTCACCGGAGCTGCCCCCTTTCTATGGAACTCCCTCCCCTGCAACATTAGACTCTCCCCATCTCTCCAGTCCTTCAAGAAGTCTTTGAAAACATTACTTTAAAAGAAGCCTATCAGCTCACTCCATGTGATCCCTCACTGTTCAGCTCTTGCTCCATCTTCCCAATCAGCCCACATGCACCCCGCTCACATACTCCAGGTACCCTCACCTACTGGGTCACCTCTCTCCTCTTCGATTGTAAGCTCTAGAGCAGGATCCTTCCCTCCTAATGTTCCGCGTGTGTAACGTTTGTATATTTGTTATTTTGTCTCTCCCATTGTACAGCGCTAAGGAATCTGTTGGCACTTTTATATAAAAGAACATATGAAAATGTATATAAAGATTTTGATATGGTGCAGAGCATCAGCATCTCAAATACAAGTACAGACCAGGGTAAGACCGTTCAAACGTTATTAAAAATATATTTATTTGGGATGCACCAATACTAGTACTGGTACCGATTCCAGCATCTGCATGAGTACTTTATACTTAGGTTGGCTTGCCAGTATCCGAGGGGCTGTGGCAGCAGTCAGAATGCATTAAAAGCATTTGGCCAGTGTTCCCCTTTGGCCAGCCGCGATCCACTAAGGACCACCTGGCTGTGATGCAACCTCCAGTCCTGATATTGCAGGAGATGTGAGATCTCGTGAGAGAGCATCACAGCCCGGCGGCCGCTCGGTGGATCGCGTCCAGCCAGAGGGGAATGCAGGCCGAATGCTTTTAATGCATTCTTACAGCTGCCCTGAGGTCTAGTGTGGATATACACTTGTCAGAGGTCTAGTGTGGATATACACAAGATGAGGTGTGTGTGTGTGTTCTGGAAAACAGGACAGGCCTTCAGCAAAATCCTAAATTTATTGGAAAGCGGTCACATGACAATAAAAGTATCGGTACTTGGTATAGGGGAGTACCGGATTTAAAAAAAAAAAAAAGTGTATCGGTACTCTTACGGTCTTCAAAATATGTTATCAGTGCATCACTAATATATAGAATACACAGTGTATATGTATTTTCAAATTGCTTAGAACTCTATGCATAGACAGAAACATCTGGATTTGAGTTCACCCCATTGATCGGGAGTCAGCAACCTTGTCTCTCTGGATGTTTGGAACTCCATTTCTCTTGATGCTCTGCCAACTGAGTGAGTGACGGAGCATTACTGGAGATGTAGCTACAAAACAACTGGAGGGCTAAGGTTGTTGCCCCTGCTGTAGGAGACCTTGCAGGTCTACAGTGGGGCTTGCAGGTATCCCAACATCAATGCCATAGGAAACACATTCATGTTGTGTATTTTTTTTGATCCAGTTACATCCCTATTCAACTCGCTCATTTCTATAGGGGACTTTTCATGTCCATCAGACTGCAAGGATCTTAAATATGTCCCATGCTTAACCCTCCATTTACCCACCTGCATAGTATAGGTTTGCTGTTCAGAAGAGATGTATATGATTTATTAATCCTTTGAGCATCTCTGCCTCCTGTAACCAATGCCAGCGATGTGGGATTATAGCTGTCTATGGTCACTTTCTTGGGGTTTTAGCGCTTCTGCATGCAGGCGCTCCTTGCTCTTGAAACATGAGCAGGACTGATGACACCCAAATAATTTGTGGAGCGGTTTAAGGGGCCATAAGCACAGAATGTAGTTTTTCATTAAGCCTCCTCATGATTTGTTGAATCGGTTTACCTATAGGCTTTGGTGCTACCTCAGAATACGAACATGCAGAATTCTCCCTGCTCTTTAAGGAGATCTATATTTTTTTTTCAATCCCTACCAAAACCGCTCACTCAAGAAAAAACATTGGGGAACACAGAAGTTTGAAGTTTCTAACATTTAAGAATATATTAAGCTACCCCAAGTAATAATCCTACAGAAGATGGGTAGTACTAGATCTCCGGCAGCCTGGGGGGGGGGGGGCTTTATAAAAAAAAAAAAAAAAAAAAAAAAAAAAAAACAGATGGACATTTCAGAACTTTTCCCACCTTTAATGTGACCTATAAACTGTAGAAATAATAAAAAACTAAAATATGATTTAAGAATGCACATCCTCTTATAACTGGGGATATAGCCGTGTTCAGAATTAAGCATCACATTGAAAATAATGTTAAATAGGAGTCAGTACAAACCTCCCACCATTTAACCCTTTCGCTGCTGAGCCTTTTCCCACCCCTGTGCTGAGCTCATTTTTACCGGTTTCGCTCATCATGTTTAAACGCGTTTTGAAGCCTTATTTTAATATATGACCCAGACATATTATATATCGTTCTTTCCAGCAGACTGTGCAGATTCATAATATGTCATTATTATATGTATACGTTATGTCATGTCTGTATATTATAACAAAAAATGCAATCAAATTTGAATTTTCAATAATTTACAATGTGTAAAGTGTTTTTTTTCACATTTTAAAATGCGATCGTTTGCGGTTATATTTTCTATGGGGTGCGCTTGTTAAAAAAATTAGAAATGAGGAATCGTTACTTTTTTTGGGGAAAATTCCGTGTTTTTTAGCAAACGCCCCCCCATAGAAAAAATCGTTAGTGCAGCATCATTGTTCACATTATAATTGAAATGGGAACAATAATGTTGCACTAATAAATAAAAAAAAAAGTTTTTATGGGTTAATTTTTTTTTTTAATATTTTTTTTTTTTTTACTTTTTACATGGTCATGTTTGGTATCATTGGAAAGGCCACGCTCTGGCCGTTCCAATGATAGTAAACATTAACCCCTAGCTGTCACGGATCGGGAGATAGGGGGTATCTCCACTATAGGTGACAGCAAGGGGTTAATTTAAAAACTGGCGCCATCGCGCTCTGCGCGATGACGCCAGTCATTAGGGGGATATTCCGGAAGCTTGGCCGACATCCAAGATGTCGGCCAGCTCCGGGAGGGGACATCGATGATGTCAGCCCACACCGGGGGGGCCGAGCGATCAGCCGGAATACCGGCTGATCGCGGGCTGCAAAGGGAGGACGCGCTCAGCGCATCCTCCGCAGCCAGGTACCAATGCGGTTGGACGCGCTGAGCGCGTCCACCGCATTGAAAGGGTTAAAGCGCCTCTAATTAACCCCAAATAAAGTTCAGCTGTTCTAGTAGGGCTTTCCTGACATTTTCTTAGTCCTACAGCAAAAGCCATGGTCCGCAAAGAGTTTCCAAAACATCAGAGGGATCTCATTGTTACAAGGTATCAATCAGGAGAAGATACAAAAGCATTTCCAAGGCAATAGATAAACCATGGGACACAGTGAAGACAAATCATCACAAGCCATCATCAAGTGGAGAAAATATGGCGCAACAGTGACATTACCAAGAACTGGACGTCCCTCCAAATGTGATGAAAAGACGAAGAAAACTGGTAAGGGAGGCTGCCAAGAGGCCTACAGCAACATTAAAGGAGCTGCAGGAATATCTGGCAAGTACTGGCTGTGTGGTGCATGTGACAACGATCTCCCGTATTCTTCATATGTCTGGGCTATGGGGTAGAGTGGCAAGACGGAAGCCTTTCCCTACAAAACAAAAACATCCAAGCCCGGCTAAAATTTGCAAAAAAACATCTGAAGTCTCCCAAACGCATGTGGGAAAATGTGTTATGGTCTGATGAAACCAAGGGTGAACTTTTGGCCATAATTCCAAAAGATATTTGGCACAAAAACAACACTGCACTTCAACAAAAGAACACCATACCCACAGTGAAGCATGGTGGTGTCAGCATCATGCTAAACGGCGGTTTTTCTTCTGCTGGAATTGGGGCCTTGATCAAGATCGAGAGAAATATGAACAGGTCCAAATACCAGTTAATATTGGCCCAAAACATTCAGGCTTCTACTAGAAAGCTGAACATGAAAAGCAACTTCATCTTTCAGCATGACAACACAAAGCATACATCCAAATCAACAAAAGAATGGCTTCACCAGAAGAAGATTAAAGTTATGGAATGACCCAGACCTGAATCCGATGGAAAATCTGCTGGGTGATCTGAAGAGGGCTGTGCACAGGAGATGCCCTCACAATCTGACAGATTTGGAGTGTTTTAGCAAAGAGTGGGTAAATATTACCAAGTCAAGATGCGCCATGCTGATAGACTCAAACCCAAAAAGACAGTGCTGGAATAAAATCAAAATGTGCTTCAACAAAGTATTAGTTTAAGGGTGTGCACGCTTAGGCTGATTATTTTAGTTTATTTTTCCTGCCTCCACCTAAAAAGATTTGCTTTTTCCATTGAGTTATACAGTTTATAGGTCACATTAAAAAAGGTGGAAAAAGTTCAGAAATTATTTATCTTTAGCGCTTTTTTTTTTTAACACATCACAGAAACCTGACATTTTAACAGAGATGTGTAGACTTTTTCTATCCACAGTGAATAGAATACATAAATCTATATATTCCCCTCCCCCAAAGCCAAAGGGGACGCAGAACAGCACATTCTGCAGCTTGGAAGACATTCACTGTTCCTGGGAGGGGACGGGGGGGGGGGACGGGGGGACGAGACGACCCAACAATTTCTCCTCAAAACATTGCAAAAACAAATGAAAAGGTTATTCACAAACGGAATGGTTAGAAAACTGCAAACTTTAGGCCAAAATTATGTAGCTAGATAGGGCTACAATTCATATTCAGCCATGTTTACACTTTGCAATTCCCATGCAGCCATTTATTTCTCTGAATAAAACCTACCATGTTTATAACACATTTCAATACAAAGGATTCACAATGGGTTAAAAGAGACTGATGACACTTAGCGGTACGCAAGCGTAAATGTTTAAATATACACTTAAAATACCAGTCAGTGTTTTAAACTTTTATTTTTAGCTTAAAACGAAAGTGAGGCAGAAAAAACAGTCACAATAACTTATATAAATTAAATAAAAAGGCATCAGTATAAAAAGAAAAAAAAACAAAAGAACCATAAGAATAGGGAGAAACCTGACAGATTATTTTTTCCTGGTTAGCACCATCTTAAGAGAAATAGCATTAATATATATAAAAAAAAATTACATGACACTTTAAAATGTAAAAGAAGACTTGAAACATCTTCTACACAATAATAAAAACCTAAAATTATATATAAAAATGGGACACAAGGAGAAACCAGAAAGGAAAACTAATTTAAAAAAAAAATAATACACTAAAGAATCAGGAAATATATATATATTAAACTTAATAATACTCCCATACTATGGAGAATTCCAGAAATGCAGCTAATACATTGGATTTCCTCCTTGGCAGAAAGAAAATATATATAAAAAACAATAATAAAGCAAAACTGAGTGAATATGTGGAATTGTGTTTCTGGATCAGAGCTGTAACACATTACTGGCAAATGGATCACAGAGACATGTGAGGTATTCGAGAAACCTGTGACATCCCCTTCAGCAGTCTCTGCTCTGTATGACATCAAAACCGCTGGTGGTAATAATGCATAGCAAAGGGGTAAAAGCCATAGAAGACGTGAGAAGAAAAAAAAATAATACATTTCCCAAGAACGTTCGGAACAACTCCAGAACAGGGATCTGGAAGAGGATGGAGCAGGAACGGAAATTCGTGACCTTCATCTGTACACTTCAAAACATCAAGATTCTAGTCTGTTCCTAATACTTGGAATTCTGGAGGCTGGAGGGAGGGATAGTAACTCTAGGAGAAGCGACCAACACTGTCATTTGAAAAGACAAGTACTCCACATAGAATAGCACCCACAGGCAACCAGAGCTGGTATGGTTGACCGGTTGCATAAGGATTGAGTAAAGGAGGTCCGAATTTTTTAGCCCTGGCTCCCACAGGATGACAGGCTGTCATATAGGGAGTCACTTAGCGATTCAGAGTTCTCCAGGCCGGTCTGTCCCTGCTCATTATCTCGAGATTTGGCTTCACTTGTTCCCTCCTCCCCAACCTCAGAGGTGCTTGGGGTGCGGCTGCTGACGCTGCCTGGAAAACAGAGTGAGGGGTGCGGGTATCCAGATACGTCACAGTCTCTATCTCCCTCTGATGGGATCTGCAAGACAGAACAAAATGTTGGAGATTTCGCACATTTACTTGTCAAAACAAATAACCTGGAGAAGGGTTTATAGTGTGGAAAGTATTGCTCCATACCAGTGGATCCCAACCATGGTCCTCAAGTACCCTTGACAGGCGAGATTTTGCAGATCACCTTGGGGAAAAGCAGACTGAATCCTGCAATCACTGAGCAGCTGCTTCAGAGATCTGGAAAACCTGACCTGTTGGGGGTACTTGAGGACCACGGCTGGGATCCACTGCTCTATACAAAGTGATTTGGTGTTACCCTACAACTAGCGGCCTATTCTTGGATAGACCGATCAAGCCTGTGACCAATGGGGAAACTGGCAGCAGCGTTTTTACCACTTGTTGACAGAAAGGGATATTGCCTTACACCTCAACCACGATCCCTATTTTAGGCCTAAAGCCTAGATGTGACAGCTGACATTGTGCACCTGTGTGGAGACCATACACCGGGATGACGTTTTACAGTGCATACCTATCTGTGCAGAATAAGGCTGGGGTCAGACCAGCGCACTTTCAACGTGCGTTCTGGCGCACATAATTACGGCCGCACTAGCAGCAGATGACGGGCAATGACGGCCAATATACGATGTACGGCCGCACAAAAGTCCGGCCGTGCAACGCAAGTGGAATTTGAACGCATTTTTCTGAGAACGCTGAACCGCTAGTACTGACGTACTGAGTGCGCAGCTGCGGCATAGCGGCGTGTTTGCGTAATTAGGAGATGTCAGACGCTGCTAATGTCCGGCCTACATAACGTCCAGACGCAAAAAGAGTTTTATTGACGATCCGTACAAAATCACGCCCGAAAATGTGCGTCGTCTGACCGTTTTTGCGCATTCCGTGAAAAAATACGTCAATGCGTTCGGACGCACTTTTTCACGTTCGCGGGGAAAAATGCTTTCGTCTGACCCTAGCCTAAATGTCCAATTTTTTTGCTGGATGTTTGAACCCCCCCGCCCCCCTTTTTTCTGTACCACAAATTTCCATGGATAACTGCCAAGGATTTTTTCCTTTTTAAAATAGGTTCTGAATACATGTTGACAAAATGTATTGTATAAGGGGGTTGGGGGGGGGGGTTAAATTTAAAATGCCTAAAGCAGCACGATCACTAAACAAGTAATGGATTCAAGATTTCATTAGAATCGCAAAGGGTCCACTTTTCTCCTAGAAGCTGCTGTATATAATAACACGTCTACTTCTGGAGAAGGGAATTCTAACATCTGAATATTAACTAAAACGTAGTATTCTCAGAACACTATAAATAAGATGTTCTGTTTTCTCGTTCGAGTGGATAAAAACGCCTCCCTGCTGCCTCGTCCAGGCAGATCGAAACATTGCATTGTCTCTGAACTCAACAGGTCTCATTGGGATGCCAGGGGTGTCGCACCTTTCTAGCTGTATCAATTACACGTGAAGGGAGGACAGTGGAGACACCGATCCAATTTAATTTGTAACGTGGATGTGAAAGGAAGACCACGGTTAAGGTTCTTGAGTAGTTCTCCTTGCTGCCACTAGATGGCAGAATCCAAAGTGACCATTTCAGTAAAAATGTCAGCAAGCCATCCTGTAATGTAACAATGTAATCTGAGCATGGCAGCTTGATGACCTAACCTAACCGTTAACAAAACAGACTGTAATATTAAATATTGCAAAGGGTATCAAGAAAAAAAGCATATAATGCAGCAACAAATATGTATAATGAATCTGAAGACCTCTAAACGCAGATGATGCAACGACACCATAATCTGTGTCAGCTTGGTTAACCATTAAAAAAAAAAAAAAACACTGATAAAGAAGCAAGGTTTCCCATTTCTATAACCCAAGCAGACACACCAGCTAACTTGCACTAAAGCTGCGGACACACGGGCGTTGAGAGCGGAAGGAATGTTCGAGAGAGTGGATGTGTCTTCCGCTCTGATGCCCGTCTGGCCACCTCACTGAGTGAAGTTAGTGTGCTCAGCACTACAAAGCAAGATCCTCCTTTGGAGAATTGCACTTTGTAGTCCTGTCCTACGCCTGTCTTAGCTTTTTGACGGGGAGGCTTAAATCACGTCTGGTGTAGCGCGCACAACTAGTGCGTATGCTGCACCTTGTGACCCTCTACGTCAGGGATGGGGAACCTTTTTTCTACCAAAGGCCATACCCGAGTTTTACGGATTTTATTTTTTAACTACTCTTACTCATAAATCAGTACTCCCATATAACACTGAATGCTCATACACACAGCACACATTACTGTGAGGTTTATTGCTGTGGAGCGCTCTATGCTCACACACAAATTTTTGCCAACTGCCAGCAAGTACAGTGCCTGTTCGAAGGCAGTGAAAGTGAAAGCACACATGGATATAATGCCCCAGCAGCTCACATGGATAATGCCCCAGCAGCTCACATGGATAATGCCCCAGCAGCTCACATGGATAATGCCCCAGCAGCTCACATGGATAATGCCCCAGCAGCTCACATGGATAATGCCCCAGCAGCTCACATGGATAATGCCCCAGCAGCTCACATGGATAATGCCCCAGCAGCTCACATGGATAATGCCCCAGCAGCTCACATGGATAATGCCCCAGCAGCTCACATGGATAATGCCCCAGCAGCTCACATGGATAATGCCCCAGCAGCTCACCTCCTGGCTCCTGTCGCATCTTCAGCTCCCTCTTAGTGTCCGGCGGCGTGGAACTTGGGCGCTCGCCTGGGGGAGCCACGTGACCAGCCGCGATCTCGCGAGAACTCGGCTGGTCACGTGGTTCCCCCAGGCGAGCGCCGAAGCTCCATGGCTTCAGACGCTCGCATGGAGCCGAACACGCGGCGAAGCCGACGCCGCGGGCCGGACCAAGGCATTCAGCAGGCCGTATACGGCCCACACGTTCCCCACCCGTGCTCTACGTCAAAGGTAGGTGTGGTCACACAGACGCATTCAGTGTGTGCGTGTGACCGCAGCCTAAACGTTATCAACTTCTTGGTGGCTTAACCCATAGTGTTGTGTTTTAACAATACATTATGACAGTGGTTCCAAACTCCAGTCCTCACGTCCCCCTAACAGGCCAGGTTTTAAGGATTACCATGGGGAAATGCAGACTGAATCCTGCAATCACTGAGCAGCAAATCAGATCACCTGTGCTGTGCTTCAGATATCTGGCAAACCTGGCCTGTTAGGGGGACTTGAGGACCAGGGTTTGGAAACACTGCTTTATGACAACAGGCAGACCATTACATTGGATAACAGTTGCGAAAATAAGCCACTTCATAAAGAATAGATTTTTTTTTCTTACAGTATTTTCCAAAAGTAAACAAAGGGATATTGCTGTCATTTATGTTTAAGCCTTCTCAAACTAAAATCAATCCAGCTTGTTCAAATATTTCCCCAGCTTCTAGCCATGATTTCCTACGTCGGTTAATCCTATTTAAGAGAAATGTCCGCAGACCTCTTCCTCATACTCGAAATTAGCAATATACACAGATTTAACCAAGGGCAGAACTCGGTTTTCCCAGAGCACTAAATTGTGAGTCACATATTGAGTCAGAATACAAGCATTTTGTTTCATGGATTGTATGCAGAGACTGGTCCAGACGTATTTTGAGAATGAGTAACTGGTGTAAATTAAACTGCAGGTCATTTAAATGCCGGATACCAGCTGAAAACCACGCTTACACAAGTTGGGCCATATTACAATCTTCGCACAAACGTTTGCACCGGCGTAAAAACGCATTAATGCGAGGGGTAAAACCCTTTGCTATGAACGTCGTATTACATGGTCATCGCAACAAACGCACGTAATCGTCTACTGCGGGTGAACCTGCGCGAACCCTTTAAGAGCGTACTGTACTGCGCGCGTCTTATACTTAACATTGTGAGCGCAAATGCGTTTGTGCGCTGGTACGTGGATGGTATTACAATCTATGCGCAGGATTGAATGCATAGCCGTTGCGCGCATAATTTTAGCAACTCCTAAAAGCTGGTGTTAATGGCAAATCTGAACGACCTGGCCGAAACCAAATACACCAGCCCAAAAAAAATATGCAGCAAAGTATAGTTACACATTCTACGTATAGCAAACCAATAAAATGGAGAAGTTGAGTGTGCATTTATTATTGCTGCAGCACATATACTGTAAATACTTGAGTATATCGCTAGATTTTGGTGACAAAAATTTACTTTAAAATTGGAGGGGGTTGCGTTATATTCGAGACATCTGCATCGCGTGGAAAAAAAAAAAAAACTTGCCTTGGTCTGGATCCCAAGTCTCCCGAAAGTTCTGGTAGTCTCGCTGAAGTGAATGCGGGCTCCCTGATGCTTGCAAACACTTCCTGAACTCCCTGATTCGGGAGAGGTGGGATCCATCACGGCCAGAGGGCACGCTCGGTTAAGCCAATCTTTCGCCTCGCTTGCCTCCACTGGCCATCTGAATCACTAGTAAAGAAGACTGGTGGCCGGCGGCTTCATACTTAGTAACAACTGCAATCATTCTAGAGCAGAGCACCCTGGCCTGAGGGGTAGCCTGACTGTGTTAAGAGAACATGGAAGGATCTTAATGGTTTACTGGTACAGTATAATTTTGCTCCTCGCATTATATGCGAGTCTTGAGTATTCTCTCATTTCCATAATAAATCTCTAACCAATCGCATTATATTCGGGTAGCGCTATACTCGAGTATCTACCTACTCAGATTGACGTTGGCAGGTGCAAAAACTTAACGTGAGACAATGGTGGTTCTTAATTCTGATTGGCTGAATCGCGTGAAAAAAACAGTACGCACACTGATTTCTGCGTGCAACGGTACTGCGCGAGCATTTGTGTGCGTCTGTTTTACACGCATTATTGTTCGATGGATGAAAAAATGCACAAGGATTGTAATTCCAGCGGTGATTTACGCGCGTTAACGCTTGGCGCACAAATTCATGCAAGCGTTTTTTACGCGAAGATTGTAATATAGCCCGTTATCTTTTACGGAGGAGATCTCATAGATTGTTTTGTTTCGGTAAACATACGCTTCCCTTACCTCTTCAAGGTCATGATTTCTAGATCTGAAGCCGTCTGTAGAGCCAGAGCTGACCTTGGCATTGGGGAAAGTCCAGTTTTTGCCCTGTTGTGGACGGCTTCGATCCCGGCTGGTCTCTGGTATATAAAACACAAAACGTACAATGGGAAATTATTCAACGCCATTGAATGAAGAATGTTGCCACAACTCAGCTGTAATTGCCAGGTTGTACTTGTCAGCATCATGTGGGCTGAGAAACCACCATCGTCTATCCGTGTATATACTGTGAATTGCAAAATGCTTTCTAGAAGAAAGAAAAACACACTAGAGCAGTGGTTCCCAACAGTCCTCAAGTCCCCCTAACAGGGCAGATTTTAAGGTTTACCTTGGGGAAAAGCAGACTGAATCCTGCAATCACTGAGCAGCAAATTATTTCACCTGTGCTGGGCTTCAGATATCTGGCAAACCTGGCCTGTTAGGGGGACTTGAGGACTGCGGTTGAGAACTACTGCACTAGAGAACCAAAACTCATACATTAAAACTCCCAAAACTGGGGATCACTGTAATTTACTGAATTTAAGGTTAGTGCAGGTGTAACAAAACAACATTCATATTAAGTTTTTCCCATCAAGCTCTGCAGCATCATAGCCTACACGCACGAAAGCATGTTTTATATTGCCCCCCATCCAATTATATTTCAAAGCCACAAACCTTCTACATATACTCGGGTTCCCATGGCTGGCTCTGGCTGCGCCAATAAAGCATGGAAGGCTGGGACGCTCTGGTGTTGTCCTGATTGAAAGATCTCTTCCACACCTCTCATGTCCCTTTCCAAAGTCCTCGCTCTTCTTGGCACCTTGGGGAAAGCAGAAAACCTTCCCACTGGAAGGACAGAGGGAGAGTCCAGTCTGGGCTTTAACTTGGGAGTGCTTTTGCTTGGGGTTCCCCCACAGTAATCTGGGGGAGGAAATGTTCCAATACCACTGTCCAAAGTCCTAGTTAATGAATCACAAGCTGTGAAAATTAAAAAAAAAAAAACGCTAAAGGTAAACATTGTGTAGATGTCTAAATTAAATTTGAATAAGCTCTGTAGATTGCTAACGTAAAGTTCAAGCCGCACCTGACGTCCAAATTTGTGAATTCAAGAGAACCGGTATAATAAATCACCAATCTCAACCAAAACCAGTATCAAATTAATTACGCAAGCATCAATCGCACCAGCTCTTTTTGTCTCCATGGTTGTTGTACTAACAGAGTGATAATATGTGCTTCTATGCATCGCACTGACAGGTGGATTATAAAGGTTGTTCTGTTTGGGAAGTAGAGATAAATGGACATTCTAGTCAGTTGTGAACATTCCTTAGATACATTCATCATGTTAAAAACATTTTTCTACCAAGTTTCATCCATTATTCCCTAGATTTAGTTATTCCTATTTAAGGTGTCCTGCTAGGCCCCTGTGTAATCAGGAGTTCTCCCTTCTGAGCTAAACACATACCCTTTACTTACCAGCCAAGACCCAGTGCATCGGACTAGAAAAAAAAAAAAATAACAGTAAAGATAAAAACTTGAATAATAGTGCACTTCAGGATCAAGCGCCAGGGTAGGGACTTGTCTGGCAAGTGATATGTGCATGCATTTTGGCTAGAAGGCAATCTGCATGGTCTTTTAAAACAAATGGTAAGACTTTGCAACAGGTAGGAAATAATGGATGCATATGGAGAAAAGATGCGTTTGAAACATGCTGAACCAATTAGCTTAAAGATCAAACAGCAATAACATATTCTTTCAAGCTCTATATATAGAATATTACATAAGCTAAAATGCCCATAAAAATACATATGGAAGTTTAAGTATATTTGGAAGTCATACAATCATGCAATGGCTTTAATCAAGTGAATTAAATCAGTATGACATCTGCTAGCCAATGGAATGAAAAATACCAGTTTGTTGATCGGCAGTCGGAAACTAGAAGATCATAGTAACATGATCTTGATTGAACAAATTCCATTTTAATATAAGGTGTAAGGCACCTCACAAATGGGGGGGGGGTATAATGCTGATGCTGCCACTAATCACTACAACACTACGCTTATCTCTGCTCTAGACACTCTTGCTCCTCTTCGACTCTGTAAGGCCCCACGCTGCCAGCTTCAGCCCTGGCACACCCTCCAGACTCGCTACCTGCAAAGATGCTCCCGCACCGCAGAGCGTGCCTGGAGGAAATACCGCTCTGAAGCTGATTTTGTTCACTTCAAGTTTATTCTCCGGTCATACACCTCTGCCCTCCACTTGGCCAAACAATCCTTCTTCTCATCTCTTATATCTACACTGTCCTCCAACCCTAAACGGCTCTGGTCCACCTTCAACACCCTCCTCTACCCACCTGCACCTCCCCCCTCAGCTGCCTTCAGCGCTCAAGACCTGGCAGACTACTTCCTCAGTAAAACTCTATCAGAAGCAACATCCCAACAAAAGATAGTTATCTGCCACCTCCACAGGTCCCATCTGCCACCCTCTGCCGCTTCCTCCCAGCCACTGAGGAGGAAGTCAATTCCTTATTGTCCTCCTCACATCTCACCACGTGCCCGCTCGACCCCATTCCCTCACATCTAATTCCTCCCCTCTCCTCCTCCCTCACCCCTGCTCTCACACACATCTTCAACCTATCTCTCTCCACTGGCTCCTTTCCATCCGCCTTCAAACACGCGCTAGTTACCCCTTTACTAAAGAAACCATCCCTAGATCCCAACTCTCCATCCAACTACCGTCCTGTATCCCTGCTTCCCTTTACCTCTAAGCTCTTAGAAAAACTAGTCTTCAACCGCCTCTCCCTCTTCCTGTCCTCCAATTCCCTGCTTGACCCCCTGCAATCTGGCTTCCGTCCCCTACACTCAACTGAAACTGCCACCAAAGTCACCAACGACCTCCTAACTGCTAAAAACCATGGCCACTATTCTATTCTCATCCTGCTTGACCTCTCGGCTGCATTTGACACTGTTGACCACCCCCTCCTTCTACAGACCCTCAACTCTCTGGGTCTCGGGGACACTGCACTTGCTTGGGTTGACTCCTATTTATCCAACAGGTCCTTCTGTGTGTCCTTTGCTGGTAACTCCTCCTCTTCATTGCCTCTATCTGTTGGTGTACCTCAAGGCTCTGTCCTTGGTCCTCTGCTCTTTTCCATCTACACCTCCTCCCTGGGCAAAATCATCAACAGCTTTGGCTTTAATTACCACCTCTACGCTGATGACACTCAGATCTACCTCTCTACCCCTGATCTCTCTCCCCCTGTCCTTTCAAAAGTCAGTGACTGTTTATCTGGCATCTCCTCCTGGATGGCCTCCCACCACCTAAAGATCAACATGTCAAAGACTGAGCTCCTACTTATTCCTCCCTCTAATGCCGCCCCACCTCCTGACTTCTCTATCATGGTGGAGGGTATCACCATCTCCCCATCAAACTAAGTTCGCTGTCTTGGAGTTACACTGGACTCTGCTCTTTCCTTCATCCCCCACATCAAGTCTCTTTCCTCCTCCTGCCGATACCAACTGCGTAATATTTACAGAATTCGGCCATTTCTTACAGCGGTCGCCACAAAACAACTCATACACGCCCTGGTAATCTCCCGACTCGACTATTGCAATAATCTCTTATCTGGCCTCCCTCTGTCCCACCTCTCCCCCCTACAATCCATCCTGAACGCCTCCGCCAGGCTAATTCACCTCACCCGCCGCTCTGTCTCTGCTGCTTCCCTCTGCGAGTCCTTTCACTGGCTCCCCATCCACTGCAGAATTAAGTTCAAAATCCTTATCCTTACCTACAAAACCCTCACTAACTCAGCTCCCCACTACCTGTCCTCACTAATCACCAAATACACCCCAGCCCGCTCCCTAAGGTCAAACAGTGACCTGCGCCTAGCTTCTCCCCGCATCACCTCTTCCCATGATAGACTGCAGGATTTCTCACGCGCAGCCCCCACTCTCTGGAACGCTCTCCCTCGTACTGTCAGACTTTCCCCTAACTTCTCTTCCTTCAAACGCTCCCTTAAAACGTTCCTATTTAGGGAAGCCTACCACCCAACTCACTGACGCAACCATCAATCACTCTCACCTTACAGTCCTCTCCTCCTGTTTCCAACCCCAACCCTCCCAGATTGTGAGTTCCTACGGGAATAGGGCCCTCATCTCCTCCTGTACTGTTTGTCAAATGTTGTTCAATATATTGTAACCCTCTCTATACTGTGCTTATTGTACAGCGCTGCGGAATATGCTGGCGCTTTATAAATAATAATAATAATAATAATGTGTACAGCGAGATATGAAGACTATTGGATACCTGCAAAATGCTGAGATGTAACTGGTTCAGGTATCCGGTCATCTGATGGTAAAGTCACCTCCCTGCCCTGAAGAGAGTAAAAAAAAAACACCACTTGTTAAGTATTCCTACTACATGAGATAAAATATTACACCTTCTGGCAGGGCTGGCCTGTCCATGGAGCTGGGTGGTGCAGTCGCTCTAGGTGACCCTTTGTCAGGGGCAGCCTGTCAAAAGCCGTGACATGGAGCCTCCAGCCAGGACCTCAACGAGACCCACCCCTCCAGGAGGCCAGGCATCCAACCAGAACCTCACCATGCTGCTGCAGGGAAGACACAATAGCTTCCCAGAGTCCTGGAGTGTGAGTGTTCATACACACCACACATTACTGCATCACAGAGCTCCACAGCAATAAAATTCACAGCAATGTGCAGTGTGTATGAGCATATCACAGAGCTCCACTGCAATACAACTCACAGTAATGTAAGGTGTGTATGAGCGTATCAGAGCGCCGCAGTGATTTGTGTATCACAAGCTCCACAGCAATAAAACTCGCGCTCCTACACACTGCACATTACTGGGAGTTTATTGCTGTAGAGCTCTGTGACACTGACACACGCACACAATTATTTGGGGGGGGGGGCAGCAATTCTTCCTTGGCTCCAGGCAGCACAGTGGCTTGGACCGGCCCAGCCTTCTGTCCTTCCCCATTATATACCTGCTCCATGGGCTTCTGCTCACAACGCTGAATGTGTGTGACAATTCCGTTCCTGGGAGGACGGTAGGGTCGAGAATCTTTGTTCTCCGGTGACAGCCTAGGAAATTCTCGTAGGGGTGTCTTCCCTTCTGGACGGCTTTCATGAGGAGGATCCTTTCCATCCACCCTTTGAATAAAAAAATAAAAGAAAAACAGACTGAAAAAAACTCTTCTTGGCCCATGCCACAAAGCCTTCGCTACCTTAAATGATCTGTGTGGATCAACATTCAGCAGGTTTGTTGTGTCACTCCTTAGAAAAAGGATACAGTTGTACCCAGTATATATACTACCAAGCGCCGTCAGAGTTCTCATTAAAAAGGTCCTACAAGACTTGCCAGGTAATGACATTTTTAACCTTTACTAGTTGAATGCAAAGCCGGACAAGCATTTTATCTGCAGCCTCTACCTATAGCTCTGTAAGAGGACCTTAAAAAGGAACACCACCACCAAAAAGTGTTAACTAAATTCCTTATGCATTACAAACAAAACCACCGTCTGAAACACATGATGCGGTTTTATTTTCTTCGTTCAAAGTAATTGGATGTAAAAAGGAAAAACTAAGGGCCCCATTACAATTTTCACGCAAACGTTTGCGTGGGTGCGCAAAAATGCATAACGCGAGGGGCAAAACCCTTTGCGCTGAATGTCGTGTTACAATGTCAGCGCAACAAACGCACGTAATAGTCTACCGCTGGTGAACCTGCGTGAACCCTGCGCGAGCATACTGTACTGCGCACGTCCTATACTTAACATTGTGCGCGCAAATGCGTTTGTAATACCATCCGCGTACCAGCGCACAATCTATGCGCAGTTTGTACCGCACAGCCGTTGCGCGCATAATTTTAGCAACTCCCGAAAGCTGGTGTTAATGGCAAATATGAACAACCTGGCCGAAACCAAATACACCAGCCCAAAAAAATGCAGTAAAGTATAGTTACACATTCTACACATACCAAACCAATAAATTTGAGAAGTTGTGGGTGCATTTTTTATCGATGCAGCATATATGCGCATATTGACTTTGACAGGTGCAAAAACTTAACGTGAGACAATTGTGGTTCTTAATTCCGATTGGCTGAATGGCGTGAAAAACAGTCCGCACACTGATTTCTGTGCGCAACGTTGCTGCTCCCGTTTTACGCGCGTTATCGTTTGACAGTTGAAAAAATGCGCAAGGATAGTAATACCAGCGTTGTTTTACTCGCATTAATGTTTAGCACATTGCGCGTGCAGAATGTAATAGGGCCCCAAGTTTTTTTTCTCTCTTGGTCTCATTCTGTGGTTATTTTTCCATGGTACAACATTTACCGAAACCTAAAAGTACAGCCTGTACATTGCTGCTCCGATCACTCCCAGGCATGCATGATGTATATGTAGGATGTCTTGTTTCAACTATAAGCTAGGAGTTATCTGCAGGACGAGGGGGGCCGGGAGGTACACTCAGGCATCCTATTTCAGGCTGTCGAGCATGGATGTGGGAGATCTAACGAGGCTGGAAAATGAAGAGGCGTTGTTGTGACAGAAAGGGGCATGGCTAAGTTTGATTGGCGCTGGTCATTGTCCAACAGAGCCCATTCTAACCCAGCTGCCACAAAGTAACCAGCAATTAATGTAATGATGGGGGGGCGTTTAGATGGGGGGAGTTAATACATAAGATGACGCAATGGATGCACCTAGGGACTCAAAGTAAAATATTTTCTTAACTAAAAAACAAGAGAAAAACAAAGCACATGTTAGACATCAATAACATGCTTTTTTTCATTTTTTGGTGGTAATGTCTCCTTAATATGCCTCTCCCCTTCCCTGCATGGAAAACACCAAGTAGAGGCTCCTAGGTCTTCCTTTGAAGGAGGGGGAGGGGGGAACAGAGACCACCTTATGGCTGCTGAAAAAACTGGATTAATTTCTTGTAAGCGAAAAATGTATTTAACTGATAAATGGTTTATTTTACCAATCTGTATTCATTAGGTCATTAATGCTCATATTAACACACCACTTAAAATCAGCAGAACCGCATACCACTCACCGGTTCAATAATTGCTGCATGAAGTTGTCAGCAGTCAGAGGCCGTGGACTCTGTGTCTGGTCCAGAGAGTTCACATTACGAGTCTTTTCTAATGACAGTCCATTGATATAAGCCTTCTCCTCCTGAAGGGCCTTCCGAAGATCCTCTGCCTTTTCCATTAGCATCGAAATATTCAGGCTCTCTCCTTTCCCATCTCTGGGGCGAGGTGATCCTCCACCAATCCTCTCCCGTTTCTCCTCTTTCACACGTCCAACCTCAGGCCTCCGATTAAGTGCAGGAAGCTTGCTCTTTTTCAAGCCAAACCAACTGGCGATGCCACTGGAGTTTCGTTGCTTTGGATCAGGGGCTGGTGCGCGGTGTTGTTCCTGAAGCCGCAGCATATTTTCTTTGATGCCCTTCATGACCTTTTCTTCAATTGCTGAGTGCAGTGCACTGAGAGGAAGGTTTTCTGAGCCCTGTGGGGTTGCAGTACGGGCACATGCATATTCTGGGCAAGTGCCATTTTTTTTGCCCACATCACTGGACTGCATTCTCTGCTTCTCTTCACTAGTGTGGGAGGTCTGCCTGGGGCTTGGTCTAAGCTCCTCACTTAGAGGTCGAGATGTCAGAGGTTTTGCAGTTCCCTTGCTGGGGGATTTGGCAGGTAATTTTGTAGGACTGCCATGAGGACTACGTGCAGTCTTGGCAGGAACAGGAGGGCCTCTGGTTTGGTTGCGAACACCATGAGGTGAGCCAGGTGGACACTGAGCACCAGGTTGACGTGTCCGAGCAGACTCGGATTTTTGGCTGTGATATCTCGGTGGGTAGCTTTCTGTTGACCCGGGTTCTGGAGTCTTTAGGCTGCTGACGGCAATCGATCTCTTCATAGATGGACGGTTGTCAGAGCTGTCACCCGCAACCCTATGGTTTTCGGATCCAGCTACTGCAATGTCAACATATTGGCCATCAGAGCCTCTTAATTTTCCCATACGCTCTCTGAAAGGTTGATGACCACTAGACTCTGCAGGTTTCTTAGAAACAGCAGGTTTTTTAATGAAAGGAGTGCTGACTTGACCATTAGCCTCCTCAATAGAGTTCCCTTTGGAGTGCACACAAAGTCCTGGGGAGCAGCTAGGGGAACACACACTCCCAACTGTATGAGAAGTATCCACAGTATCAGCAGTTTGGTTTGAAATAGGAAGTTTTTCAGAGTTTTTATCAGTTATAGCTGGAATATTCTCGTAATCGTGAGACTTTTTGGTACCGCACTGTATCCCAGACCTTGATATCAAACTGTTACTTGATCCCTCACTTAGCTTGTTTGTGTCGGAATCAAGAAATTCTGATGGGGAAGGTGTGTCTGCATCAGTGCCTAATGCTTCTATATTTTTCCTGGGTAATCGTGGTGAGGGGAAGGCCTCGTAATTATTGCTGCGACATGGAATTTTGGAAGTTTGGGTCAGCTGAGGGCTAAGCCGCAAGGAGTTGGGACTTTGCAATCTCTCGCCTGACCCAGGAAGCTTAAGAAACTTGAGAAATTTGGCTGGTGAAGGGATATGTGGTGCCCGCGGCTCACATGGGGGTATAAGTCCATCTTGTGATTCCGCACAAGAAGGGTTAGAGGCCACTGAGGAGGGTAGGGAGCAGTCTTCCAATGTGTCCAGGGTGGAACTCTTTTCGACAAGTGCACCAGAGTCTCTTTGAAGACTGCCAGAGGTCCCAGGAGATGAGGGGCAGGTAATTGCAGGTCCATCGGAAATGGTATCAGGAATCAGCTGCTTCCCCTGATAACGAGGCACTGAATCTGCATTTTCTGTAGAAGATGGTTGTGTTCCTTGCACCTGTTGAATCTCTACCAGATCACGTAGACTTCGGCTATAACAGGTTAATGAGTGAAGATGTCCAATATGTCCCCTACTTAGACCTGCTCCTTCAGAGGGTCCTTCCCGCTTATCTCCAGACCCACGGTAACACATGCAAGGACTTAAGCATTGTGGAAAGTCTGTTAATGGCAGCCTCTGCCTGATGTCACTGGGAGGAGGAGGTGGTTCTCCTATGTCTTCATCAGAGGAGGATGAACTTCCCTCAGCTTGTCGTGCCAGTTGTTGAGTTTCCTCACCTGCTGCCATCCCAAGGCGTTCTCCTCCACCCTCACCAGGACTTCCAGCTGGAGGTTCACGATGCACAGGCTTCCACTTGAACAACTCCTCCCACCCACTTTGAGCAAGAAGCAGGCAAGAGGTCCAGGGCTCATCCCCACCTAGTTCTGGAGGAGTCAATCCCTCACCATTTAAGTAATCAAAGTTCTGCTCTGATCCCAAACGAAGTCCATTCCCACCCGCTGATGAGAGACCCCCTAGTAGCATTGGTGGAGCAGTGCAGGACAGTCCAGGCTGTGATCCTGTGGCCTCGAGCCTTCTTAATACTTCCAGAATCTGTGCCTTTTTCCTGAGAAATGGAGACATTGCATCCATAGAACGGCAAGATGACTGGGCACGGCTGGATCTCTGCTTCTCCTAAAGGAATAATCACAATTACAGATGAGTATTCATCTTGTTTATATTTTATATTTATCATGTATCCATGTCACCACCTAGACTATACGATCTATGTCACCACTCAGACTATATGATTCCTGCTAGTTCGTTTCATAAATGCAAGATCTAATGTGTATTACTTTTTAATAAAGTCATCATGAATTTGATCTACATAAGCCACATGATTATATGCTTGATGGTTACTATTCAAGACAATCTTTGACTTATAAGAGCTAATAAGGTTACGATTACGTAAATAACCAATTTACTAACTATATAAATCCATGCCGTGGATAATGAAAAAACTTGCTCTTTCCTTAGTTTCTTATTTCTGCTTTACAGAAAGTGCTATTATCATTACAATACAATAGATAGACTAATATGCTTGGATGTTAGAATTGAACTACTTCACATATATATAAAGGAATAAGATAACAACTGACAATCTGATAATGAATATGTAGCATAGACACAATGTGCTGCAGTGAAGTATTGATATAATATTCTTGTGGAGAATGCACAGACAGGCACAGTGGAATACGGATCTGAACAATTTAAAGTATAGCCGTTACTATGCTGGCTGTAACAGATCCGCCCCCCTGCGCAAGCGCAGTAAAATGGAAGTGTGTTGCAATGATCTGATATGGAACGCATACGTACCGATCAGCGGAGACCTGTACGCATCCTATCAGTGAACTCCTCTAATCAGGGAACATGAGGAGACACTGGTGATTTGCAGGATCACAAAGTATAAATTCGGATGGTGGTGAGCGACACATTAAGTAATTCTCTCCTGATGAAGAAAGTCTAAACTTTCGAAACGCGTTGAGCAGTACTATTAATTAGGTTTTAACAGTTGTTGTGTTTTCTGGGGATTATCCCAGCCTGGCTTTAATTGAAATGGCGATTTGAACAATTGACTTTTCTTGATGATCTCTAAATTGCAATGCAGTCTAGTGTATGACTAAATAACCCAGCTGTGTGGGCATTGTTACTAAGGAAATTGTGGCATTAATATGGGACCATTGGGAACTTATAATTTATACTAGGGTTCGCTCCTCTTCCATCCTTCTATGCTACAAGCACAATCATTATTATGTTGCGAGTGGAATAATAGGTCTAGAGGAGCTCTTTGGTGCTGTATACAATAACCATTAAAACACTTTGTATCGACAGTGTATAGAATTAGAGGAACGAACATTCTCGGCATATTGGTTTTCCCCTTGGTAAAAGATTGAGATAATTTGCTACATAAAATTAACTTGCTAGCAATTGATCCCTCACAGCCACGATTTAAGTGGGGATTGTTACCCATCTAGCCACTAGGATACCTAGCTGCATTGATAGTGTGATGTTCAATTGACGACCTTGATTCTACTTATTGGCAATTATACAATTAGAACTATTCGTCATACGAATTGTGAGGAATGACTGGAGCCTAAATCGCTTTTTCCTTCATTGTATTTAAACTGCTTATTTGAGAAATTATTTCTTGCCTCTTTTCTTCACTGATCACAACTTTATAAGCAATCATTGTGAATCTAATGAATTTTTAGAGGAAATCCATGGTGCTTTAATACAATCAAGGTTTCCTGCATTTAATGATTTATATGAATACCTTTATAAGGATTATACAAGATTGTTTCCTCTTGGTCAATGATTTGACCATGATTGGATACTTATGATCTGATTAATTACGATCTGACCGGTTACAAATTTACTGCATTGTAATTCTATCTATCGGCAAATGATAACTGAGTTAAATGGTCTCCTCAATTAGTTTATTTAACAATTAATTGGCTACTCAGCAAAGTTCTTAACCTATTGTTATTCCATTTCAGTCCAACGAGTGGACTAAGGAATGGTTGCCTTATGGTGGTTTACAATTATTTGAACAATAAATCTCACACACTGGAGATATCCATCTGGTGGTAAACTGTATGTTAAAATTAGTTATCTTGTGACCTGTACCCTTTATCGAATTTTCGCCCGATCTGCAATCTCTTTTCAAGACGCTCGCCTCTTGCAATTAGGGTCATCTTTATATTTATCTTGGGAAGAGGATGGGCATGCATCCTATCATTGTTACGGTTAAGGCTAGGGTCAGACGAGCGTGATTTCTACGGACTGTACGTCCGTGCACACGGACGTACGTCAGTACGGAAGACACAGTAGTGGCCACACAGTCCGTTTATTCACTGATGTATTTTTGTAGAAGGGAAAATAAAATAAAAAGCAAAACCATTTTGTCCGTGAAAAATGCTGGACGTATAAATGCAGTCCGTCTGACCACGTTCCATCGCTCACACACAAAGCTATGCAGACGTTGCAGACGCAGCGCACTTTGTGCGGCCGTTCTAGTGGTTGTACGTTCTTGCCTGCCTTGCGTCCGTGGGCCGCGGCCGTTGTGCGTCCGCAGTTCAGTGCGGACGTACTTCGTGTAACGGGCTCCGATGGGCTTCCTGTCATGCTATCACGGACGTACTTTTAGGCGCAATCACGGACGTGAACACTACGCTCGTCTGACAGCAGCCTTAAGGTTCCAATCATCGGCTAATAATATATGGTAATCCGAATTATGCAGCCCCTCGCCTCTCCTGAATAACACTAGTTTTTCTTGGGTAATAGCTAAACGTCGGGATTATATTAGAATTGTTAAGGCTACATTTCTTCTACTCCATCAGGTGTGGGTCGGATAACCATCCCTACAGAGACGTCTTTAGGATATCAAGCTGTCAGCATATCGCCTAACATTACTTTGTCTATGGTTTTAAATGTATGGTTTTTTTATATGTTTTGTGTGTCCAATAAAATAAGCAAGGTTTTTTGGATTGGAGCCTCCTACGGTTCATTAATGGTACTATTTCTGAACAAAATGTTCAGATTTTTTTGTTCTTTAGTGTATACTAGCTTCCAGAGGTTTAATCCTCAATATAGTACCTATTGGCCTAACGTTCTTTTGTTTTTTGTTGTTATTCTCAAATAAAACTTTTAGTAGGAAGTATATACTCAACACCAAACACCAAGAAGACAAAATACACATGATATTTCCTCATAGAAAGCAGATCTAGACCTCCCCTCAAAATCCCCCCTCCCCCAAGGTGATCTGCAAAATCTGGCCTGGTTAAGGGTCCCGAGGACAGGTTTGGGAAACAGGTGTGGATGCTACACATTTGGTTGGGGGGGGGGGGTCTTGTTAAGCATACACTGGTAGCTGGGGCTGTACTATTGATAAGTGGTTTCTCTATGGCTAATGGTCGCATATGACCCTAAACCATATAGATTGTTTATAAGAGCCAAGATTATGAGTGTAGCTGGACTGACGGCAATGCATTGGAGCTTACGATCGCTGCCGTGAGGGGGTATTTTTGTGCCATGTACCAGGGATAACAACACCACAGGCACATTTATGGACTTTAAGGCCGGCTGCACACTAGACGTTTTTTGTAACGCACTAACGCGCGTTAAAAAAAAAATCCTCGTACTCGACACTCGTCTACCCCCCCTTGCGTTATCTTCCATAGGAGGATAGCGGAGCACCCGTCGACGCGAATCCTAGCGCATCGCCATTCTAGAACGCTAGGATTCACGTCGACGGGTGCTCCGCTATCCTCCTATGGAAAATAACGCAAGGGGGCGTGGACGAGCGTCGGGTACGATGTTTTTTTTTTTTTAACGCGCGTTAGTGCGTTAAAAAAAACGTCTACTCTAGTCTAGTGTGCACCCGGCCTAAGATCCTGGCTAGAACAAGAGACACACACACTTCCAGTTGTAAGATTTCACCTTTTTGAACCCCTTAGCATGCGTTGCTGATCTTTTTGCCTATACATACAAATCAGATTTAGAAGTTACATGCTTATAGCAAAACAAAACCTGAAATTAACTTTGCCCTACACCTTCCTGGCAAAAAAGACCAAATACTCTGAAATCTAGGATGAAAATTTAAGTATTTAGAATATTCTATCGTTTTCATACCTCTCTCTGCGCGCCACATTGTCCCAGAGGAAGCGAGCCAGATAGCTTCTCCAAATCCCCTGCATGGGGGTCCGAAAAAACCTGCAGTGGGTGCAACTGGACCCAAATTAAGAAAAAATTACTATACATATCTATACTACTAATACTATATATCTAGTCATTTAGCAGAGATTTTGAAATAAAAGTTAAAACACATGGCTTTCGAAATAGCAATATACCCAATACCAAGGAGTCGGGAAGTGGGCTAATCTACAATTTAGGCCGTCACCCCCTCTTCAATACATTAGGCTACCAGTTCTAATATCAGTTTTTAACCCCTTAAGGACCAATGATGTAACGTTACGTCATAAATGCATTCACTTTCAAGACCCTTGGTCCTCGAGTTCAATTCATCAGGATAGTGGAATGTTGGATTAATGACCAGGCAGAAGTTTATATACTGCAATAAACGCAAAGAACATCCCTTCCCAATGTGATGGGATTCTTGAATGACTGACACTTGTCACGTGGAGAATTGTTGTGGACCAACCCTCCCTCCCCTTCTCATAATGCTCATCGCAAAATATAAATCATTCCATAACATGAGATGGCAAAATGCATCAGGATTCCTGTGGGAGTGAACGTTACCTCAGGGGACGAGCCCGATGAACGCTGCAACTTCTGATGAAAGAGGTCGCTCAAAGCCCTGTTCTGCCTCTCCAGGTCAAACACACGCTTTTTGAGTTTGATACATTCCTCCCTGAGATCCTGTGGATAAAGCAAATAGATCTGTTCTGCATAACATTAATTATAAGCATGTGTTTTTTATTTTTCATTGAACCATCTTGCCAAGTGCTCACACACTCCTTGCCGAAACCAGACCCTTACCTTCTGATTCAAAAGGGCCTGAACAACGTGGTTTGCAACCTGTGAGAAGAGATGCATAACAATAAGCTGAGGCTAGTAAAGCAAATACAAACACTAAGCACGCCAAGTACATGTACGACAGATTAAAGGATGGACCCTTTAAATCTTCTACATCCGAGGGATAGAAAAGCTGTTCTAGCTTTTGAATAAAATAAAAAGCAAGTTCTTTACACCATCACTCCATGGTGTTAAAAATTTATATAGGAAAGTTACATGGATTAATTCTTAAAGAGCAATTAAAATCATTACCTACAGAGGAGCAGCGAGAATACAGCGTGTATTACACACCATGTCAGTGGCGTTGAGGAAGCCAACTCCACTAACTTGCAACTTTATGATGTGCAAAGCAAATTCCACTGACCGAAGAGCTATTTGATGTCTGCACTGAATACGGATTGAAATCTCAAAATACACATATGGGTCAGTGAAAATTAAGGTTTTTGAAAGGCAAATGGAAACGCACACACTTGTGATGTCTAAATGGCCTCTGCAATAATAAACTTTATTATTTGCTAGTGTTTAGGCTTTTTAACTCATTTTAATGCCCTACACCACAACCTAAACAAGTACTGATTTGCCCTATGGGCCAAGCAACAAACTACAACTGGTCGGTCATGCCTAGCTCCTGCTGATAAGGATCCAATAAACCCGAAACAGCGCTGTCCAGGAGTGGCTTTGACCAGTTGCATAAACCTGACCTCTGCTAAATAAGCCATCTGGTATGGGATTGATTGGAGGGTTGTATGTGAAAACAGACCCAGGATGCAAAAAAAAAAAAAAAAAAAATTACAGAAGTCATTTGCATCTCTTACCCAGAGTTCTGTGCTTCATATGGGGAATGTAGCACAGGAGCTCTGTGATGCAGTTCTTTGAATTGCGGTGATATATATATCTATCTATCGATATATCTATCAATCATCCTCTCACTCAGTCCCCAAAATGTTCTTCAAGAGGTTTCATCTAGTCCGCACGAGTTCTGGAAGGAATTCAATGGCCGAGACGGAAAGGGTTACGATGACATAATGGCCTAAGCGTACACATGTCTCCGATCTTATGAGCTGGGATCATGGTTATGTGTTAAGTGTCTTATCTGCAGAATTTTAATAGAGAACAAGATTTCTAGCATTCCATGTTGGTGACATAATAATTGAAGCCAGCCGTGGGCTGTGAAATATTTGCATTCCCACAGCTGCTTGTAAGAGTTAGAGCTATTTCTGTTTCCAGACCTTTCATTGATAGAAGGGGGACCTGCATAGCAGGGAACACTCACCAGCCTGATCCCAAGCTTGAAATATGCCAAGAGGACTTGTACTACAGTCACTCTCTAACCTACCTGCATACTGTTCGATATAGGTCTGGAGGGTTTACATCCAGCCTTCCATATATGGGAGACAAATGGCTGACCCAAAACCCAGCTCGTGGACTGTACTCCTAGCGTCTGTTCTTGAACTGAGGGGGTCTTATTGACCACAATATCCAGGGCTCCCAGAGAGATCAGAAGACCCAGTCTCTTTATGGTGAACATGGTCAGACTCTGTCTCACTCCTGTCTGGAGACCCTAGCAGGGACAGAGACAATATGGAGCAACGACACGGACCTAAACCATATGGTACAATTCCCTCCCCCTGTTCGACTATGAGCCCCTATTACTGTCAGTAGGAAAGAGTGACTAAACACGTGGGAATGCATCTGAGTGCTAACAATATGCCCGAGTGGTATACAGTTCTTTACCTTTAGATTTTAAAATAAGGTCACTACCACTATAAAAGAAAAAAAGAAAAGAAAAAAGCAAGATAAGAGAGGGGCATTTAGACTACACAAACCCATCGCCTGAAAGGTGCTTAATGACAGTATTCAGCAGCACTGGAGGGAGAGATCTCCATTGTTAAGGTGTGTCACAGCTGACAGAGCAAGGGGGCTACATCATCCCTTTGATAAAGGGACGCTACCGCTTACATAAACTGTAACTAGATTACTTGTGCATTACAAACAAAACCACATGCTGTTATTTTTCTTTGTTTTAAGTAATTTCGTGTAAAAAGGAAAGCTAGATTTTTTTTTTATCTCCCTACCATTTTGTTGATTTTTCACGAGGAAATATTAACCAAAAAGGTTCTTTACTTCTGTGGTTTATCTAATCTACAGCATTTCACAGTTTAATAAGATTGAGGAGGGTATGTTTAGGCAAGGCTAAAGGGGTCTAACATTCTTCAGGCGACACAAGAGGAGCGATGTAAACTAAAAGATAAAAATGGGAGCTTTAAAGACCTAACCCCCCCCCCCATCCGTGATGTCCTTTGAATACATCCCACACAATACAATAATGAGACTTGAGACAGCGTGAAGAGCAAGTGGTGGAAAGATAATACGGGGGGGGGGGGGTTAACAAAAAAGATCATTAAATGGATGCACCTAGTGACACGTACACCATAAAATATTTTCTTGAACTAAACATACAAGAGAAAAAGCACATGTCAGATATCAGCAACATAAAACAAAATAGTAGCAGTGACCCTTTGGAAACAGGACTGAGGAAAGTTTATAGTTATGATGGGAGGGAGATTGTGTAAAGCTCTGGATAGTACTGGTGCTGTACAAATGAGAACACGGTTAAAAGATACCAATGTGTTAGAGGGTGTTTAGAATGTTTGCCTTCACAAAGCTCTGGATTAGAACTTCCATACTTCGGAGTTGTGCATTGCTGATACAGGTTACCTGCCATCAAGAAATTGTGTACTACAACACTAAATCATCCCATGCTTTACAGAGAGATTTGAGAACTACCACTGATCCCGTGAGACTTGCAAAAATCTTTGCAGTCATCTTTTAGCCCAGAAAGCCAGGTATCACCCTTTCCCATGTAAAGCATTTTACAGCAGGTCATGTTGTATGTGGCATAATGCCTGCATATGGAAATTACAGTAGCACCTAGTATCTATACTGTACAGAGATTTCCAGCAACAAGAACTTCTTGAATCTCATCCCTGTACAGCAATGAGTGACCCCAGAGCTCTCCCCGTGTCCTGCCCTTCCCCTGGCTGATGTAATGCAGCAGTAAAATGTGTTGAAAGTAATGTTACAGCAAGAATGACGGCTGCGCCTTGTAGCTTATTTACAGTAGTACAGAAGTGAGACTTTGGGGTTCTCCCTTAGGGGTATGAGATTCCAATCTTTTAATTAAAAAGAGGTATGCAAAGGTTTGTATTTTTTTATTGTATAAGCACCATTCTGCATACTTTTTTGTTGTGAAAAAAAAAAGTCTCATAACTAAAATACTTATGACTTCACCGCTGAACAAGAATAATTCTGCCGGGAGAAAGGAGCCTTCCAGACAGACTAGAGGAGTTCAGGTGCCCTTTCGTCTACAGCAATTTGCTTTTAGATATGCTTTCTGTATCAAATGAGGAACAGACACTTTGAAGTAATAACATAGAAAGTATACATTTAAAAAGACAGGAAAAGGTTGTACGTGCCAGCATAATAATGTACAGATGAAAACCACTTTAAACCTGAAACTAACATCACATACCTCATCGAGGCAGCGCTCATAGGTCTCCCTCTGGGTTTCATTGGCTTGTGCAAGTGCAGAATTTTCTGCCTAAAAGGAAAGAAAAAAAAAGGTAAGACAGTAACAAGGTAACAAACTCAACTCCTACAGTAAAGATTTTAAAGAGAAATTATTTTTTTTTAAAAAAAAAGGGATCCATTTTTGTGTCTGTGGGTACCAGCACTTTAACATTAGGACATATGAGGAATTCCTTAAGCAGAGCCCTGATTAGAAATTTTTTGGTGTCTAAACGTAACTCAAACTGCCCGAACAGATTCACAATCCCCTGGGGCGCTCTTAATTAAAAGGTAGAACTGCTAAATAGCTTCACAAGCTAAAAACACATATTGATTTCCCTTGCAGTAAACAGCTTTTCAAACGGTTCCTACGACATAAAACTCTGATGCAAAAGTGAAGTCGCTGATGTTCAATTTAGCCAATTCCCTAATGGATGGGCTGTACGTTCAATGCTTGGGTCGAAATAACCTGCTGAACCGATGGCTGCAGAGTCCATTTCACTAATTACAGTGAATGCTCGTTTTCCATCTCAAAATCAAAACAAAAAACATTGTTTTTTCTCAAACAGAAGACTGCATCAGCAATATGACAGTCAACTAGATCATTCACTAAAGACAATTTATGTGACAGAATACCTCCTGTACCACCATTTGCTCTGCCCAATCCCCTCTTAATAGGAAAAAATCCACATGTGCCTTTAGTGCCAAGACTCTTAAATGATTTCAGCCCAACACAATATCATAAAAAGCATCGATTTTTAACTGAAACTAACCAGATTCAGTTTATCCATTAAAGCTGGAACGTGCTAGGGAACCACAAATTTTAGGCTGAACAAGACATTCGGCTTTCTTTCCAGTTCCACTATACGGATCATAAACTTGCCATTTCCAGCTTCATACCCAGTCAAAAGGAGGTCATTGATCGCTTTAACGTTCATATCTAGATTTAGCATCTAGTAAAGAAGCTAAAAACGTGATCCGGTGTTCAAGGACAGATCCCAAAAGCACGAACTTTAACAGGTTTGCCTTCAAATCCCAGATTACCAGCCATTTTCCCGCATCATGTGTTATCCTAGTCTGGTAAAAGCTGCATTTAAAGACCGACGATATATATTTAAAAGGCTATTCCTGGAGCAGCAAGCAGGCGGTTCTAGAATATGAAGAATGTTAAAGACTCCCAACCCTAACGTAGATGATCAGTGGAAATTGGCCATTGTAGAATGTATTCTTGAACTGAAAATCCTCACCTTGACCTACAAAGCCCTCACCAACTCTGGTCCCCGCTACCTGTCTGTGACGTGCATCACTTGGGATACAAGAACCTGGGGGAGATGTATTTGTAGTGTGCTGGCCTGATATTCTGCACACGAGAGGGTAAGAAAAGGCACGTTTGTGTAATTGGTGTTTTGCAAGAATAAGGTTTAGGGCTGCAACTAACGATTATTCTCATAATCGATTAAATCGGAAAAAAAATTAAAAAAAATGTGTTTACTTAAAAGGAATTTTATGTAAAAAAGTAAATAAGCAACTAGCGTACATACATACGCAAATTGCTTATCTTGCGTACCTGTCACACAAGGTATGCGAGTGCTTGGTCAGAGGGATGGGTTGATGCTGCATGCGCAGCTTAAGCCCATGTTTGCTTTCTCAAATGAACATGGCTACAAGCACTTCGTCATAGATGATGTCGTCCGCATGAAATCGGGGTTAATAAGCTAAAGTGATCAGGGTGCGTAGAGTGTCCCTTTTAAATAATTTCGTGAACAAACTGAGTGGGAGGAGGGACTGGAGGTGGAAGGGAGTGACTTTGCACAAGTGACTTTACCCGAGTATGAGAGGGAGTGGGTATGGACAAAAGACCAGATCTGAGTGTGGGAGTGAGTTTGGGGAAAGGACCAGACCAAAGGGAGGGTGGGGTGGTGGCACAAGACTCCAGCTTCAAGTAAGGATAAAAACACAGGCATACAGCTCCTTCACCCAGTGGCAGTATCCTATTGTTTGTGTTGGAGTTCTGCTACTGTTGTAAACGGAATAAAAGCAAACTGGTTGTGTCTGACATAACCCTAGAACTAAATCCTACCTAGTAAAGCAGCGGCGCTTCTCCAATCAGCTCCGAAACTGAAGTTATTTACGTTTAACGCAGCTCTTATTGTAGCATGGTTCATGTGTATCTTGTTAACGGCTGATCGGTTGGTTCTCAATATCGGTTTATATTTGAGTAGTTTGTTAATCTGCTTTATCAGGAAACCACTGCCCCATTATCTACTGTTTTTAGATTGGACAATGACGATCGTTGAGATTACAGGATTACAGTCTCATCTAGGAATGTTGAGCAAAGGTTTATCCCATTATCAGTTTTAGTCGAATTAGGTCTCACATTTTCTAGGGGACATTTTGTATATGTAAATGACCCATGTTTGACCACATAAAAATGTGGTCCTGTCCAATTAAAAGAGTTCCATTCTGACCCCGAAAACCTCCAGATATACAGCATCATAGAAACATAGAAAAATGTCGGCAGATGAGAACCTTTCGGCCCATCTAGTCTGCCCAATTACATGGATACTTTACCTGGATTTATCTTTTGTTTAGGATAGCCTTATGCCTATCCCATGCTTGCTTAACCCCTTAGTGACCGGGCGGTTTTACACAAATCCGTCCGTTCGTGACCGCAGCTGTTTTTACGTTTCTGCGCTCTTAGTGTTTACGTCAAATTTTCCTCTTACTCGTTTATGTAACCCACACATATTTTACACTGTTTTTCTCGTCACTAAATGGACTTTATAAAGATACCATTTTTTTCATCATTTCATATAATTTACTATAAAAAATATTGTGAAATATGACACAAAAATTGAAAAAACACCACTTTTTCGAACTTTGACCCCCAAAATTTCTTATGTATCAACAACCGTCAAAAATTTTTTATTCCTTAGTAGTTTCTAAATTTAGTACTGAGTTTAGCAATACCCAATGTTTACATATTCCTCGCTTTTTTCCTTATTTTATGCAACAATAAGTGCAAGTAGCACTTTGCCATTTCCAAAGAGTTTATTTTCAAAACTAGTGCTAGTGACATTGTAACACTGATATCTGTCACTAATTCCTGAATAACCCTCCACATATACATATTTTTTTAAAGTACACAAATCAAGGTATTAAACTTGGGGTATTTTGACTCTTTCCATGCAAACCATTTTACCACAAATCTATGCCAAAGTTTGAAAAAAAAAAAAATTTTGGTGATTTTTTTTTTTTGAACGTAATTTAAGAATACATGTACTGTGAACTTTAAGGTTTACTGCCAAAAAGCACCCCAAAATATGTTCAGCAACATCTTCTGAGTAAATTGATACCACCCAAGTATAGGTATGTCGGGTCATTTGGGGGCTAAAAGGCCTTATTTGGGGGTGCACATTTCAGTTTTCCAACTTGGAATTTTCACATTTCGTCATCATGCACCCATGTCCTATTTGGGACATTTTTGAAGCCGGCCAAAGTAATTTACCCCCATCAAACCATATATTTTTAGAAAGGGCACACCCTAGGGTGCTTCAAAGAGTTGTATTTTAACACTTTCCATGCACTAGCTCTTTGTCAATCTTTCAGGTAGTCACTTTTTGTGTTATTTTTTCACACACATTGTACTTTAGGCATGAATTGTCAAATCCAGTTATGGGTTACTGCCAAAAAACACCCCAAAATATGTTCAGCAACATCTTCTGAGTAAATTGATACCACCCATGTATAGGTATGTCGGGTCATTTGGGGGCTAAAAGGCCTTATTTGGGGGTGCGCATTTCAGTTTTCCAACTTGGAATTTTCACATTTCGTCATCATGCACCCATGTCCTATTTGGGACATTTTTGAAGCCGGCCAAAGTAATTTACCCCCATCAAACCATATATTTTTAGAAAGGGCACACCCTAGGGTGCTTCAAAGAGTTGTATTTTAACACTTTCCATGCACTAGCTCTTTGTCAATCTTTCAGGTAGTCACTTTTTGTGTTATTTTTTCACACACATTGTACTTTAGGCATGAATTGTCAAATCCAGTTATGGGTTACTGCCAAAAAACACCCCAAAATATGTTCAGCAACATCTTCTGAGTAAATTGATACCACCCATATATAGATTTGTTCTGTTGTTTTTGGGGTGCTACGCCAATCTTTGACATGTGCTTGTCAATTTTCTAATTTGACATACAGTATCTTCTTTGCTTATCTTCTTTTTAGGGGCCTTTTTACATACCAAATATATGCACGTTCATAAAACTGGGGTAAGCTAACACCCCAAAGTATTGTAAATGGAGTGTTTTTATGCTATGGATGCATCCGTTTGCTCCAAACAAATTAGATACTGTTTGGTGGTCATTTTTCATTTTCACACCCACATCAGTTTTGGACTGTGATTTAGGAGACACTGTTGTTTTTTACTGCATGAAAACTCTCCAGGTTGTTTTCTGCAAGGTCTCCTGAGTACACCCATGCCCCCCATGCATAGGTTTGCCAGGATTTTGGGAAGGTTCAAATACAATTTTTATGACTTTGTCATTGGAGTTGAAATTGAGATTATTTCTTCAGCTAGGCCTAGCTTTGGTTTTGGGTCTACCGCATACCCCAGTTTGAATTATTGCCAGAAAATTGTTTATATTTGTTATGTTGACACCCCAAGGTATTGCATATGGAGTGCTTTGATGCCATGGATGCAACGGTTTTAGCCCAAAACATTTGGCAACAAGGTGTGTGGCGGTAATTTTTCAAATTTCAGATTTTTACGCCCACAGTAGTTTTGGACTGTGATTTAGGCTAGGGTCAGACGAGCGTAGTGTTCACGTCCGTGATCGCGCCTAAAAGTACGTCCGTGATAGCATGACATAAAGTCCAATGGAGCCCAACACACGAAGTACGTCCGCACTGAACTGCGGACGCACAACGGCCGCGGCCCACGGACGCAAGGCAGGCAAGAACGTAGAACCGCTAGAACGGCCGCACAAAGTGCGCTGCGTCCGCAACGTCTGCATAGCTTTGTGTGTGAGTGATGGAACGTGGTCAGACGGACTGCATTTATACGTCCTGCATTTTTCACGGACAAAATGGTTTTGCAATTGAATTTATTGTCCCTCCTACATCTGTCAAAAAATAAATGTCAGTGAAAAAACGGACTGTGTGACCACTACTGCGTCTTCCGTACTGACGATGTCCGTACTGCACGGACGTACAGTCCGTAGAAATCACGCTCGTCTGACCCTAGCCTTAGCAGACACTGTTGTTTGTTACTGCATGAAAACTCTCCAGGTTGTTTTCTGCAAGATCTCCTGAGTACACCCATGCCCCCCATGCATAGGTGTGCAAAGATTTTGGCAAAATACAGCACCAATTGTAGAACATAAAAATGTACGAATAAAATGTAAAAGTCTGGTGCCTGTCAAACTGGGGATGCTCTCTAGGGGAGCACAGGCTGTTGTCACTGAAGTGCATGAAACGCAAAATGTTTTCATACCTTCTACGTGACATTGATTGGAGGTAAATGGGGGTAGAGCAGATGGGGCTACTGCTCCAGCAGGAGCGAATTGAGGGCTTCTTTATGATGCCCTCAGCATAGTAAGTGCCCAGAATTTCAGAAATTCTGGCACATCTAGCGGGGTCCATTGCTGCCTTGCCAAGTAGGAGTCTGGCTTCGCAGCACAATGCTGATGGGCATACAAATTTGATTGGGCCACGATGTGGCCCAACAAATCATCCCCCATAAACACCTGCAAAAACTGTGTGGCGGTAAATCCTGCAACATCAATATTGATGCCAGGATTTGCCGTGAAAGGAGGGATATCTGGCCTCTGGCGATGAGGCACTACCCACTCCTCAGCTGGAGCTGTGCGTCTCCTGCTGGCAGGTGGTGACCCAGGATCTGCATCAGAAACATCACTAGATACATCAGCCAGCATAGATAATGTATCTAGCGACGCCTCTGAGCAGTTAGCGGGGTCGAAATGAGGGTCTGAGTCTGACGCAGATGCCTCAGATTCTGACGCCAGGATGGCATATGCCTCCTCGGCGCTGTACACCCTCTCAGACATTATATATAATAGATTATAAAATTTTATAATTATTATATATATATATAAGCGGATTGTTGGTTCTTAGAAGAACCGTTGGGTTTCACAAGAAAATACAAATAAACACCTAAATCTCTCTAAATCCATCTAAACCTGCCTCAATTCTTCTAAATCTCCCTAAAATCTCTCTAAATCTGCCTCAATTTTTCTAATCTCACTAAATCTCACTAAAATCTCTAACCTGTCAAATCTGATCTCTCTCTCGCTCACCAAAACACAAGTGAGGAGAGGGAGGGAGAATCACAGAGGTCAGAGCCAATATTTACAAAATATTGGCCTGACCTGACAAATTAGAAATTTTATTTTGATTTTTTCTAACTTCTGAGTGGATGTTGCTAGCCTGCCTCTCTGATGAGGCAGGCTAGGAACATCCCACTCAGCCCCAAGATGACCCTGCCCTTAGAACCCTAACCCTACCCCTGACCCTGCCTTAGAACCCTAACCCTAACCCTATCCCTACCCCTAACCCTACCCCTAACCCTACCCCTAACCCTAACCCTAACCTAACCCTACCCCTAACCCTACCCCTAACCCTAACCCTACCCCTAACCCTACCCTACCTGTCAGTTTATTTTATTTATTTTTCTTTTTTTACACTTTTTTTACACACTTTTTTTACACTTTTTTTTTACTTTTTTTCACTTTTTTTTTACTCTGCTGGGTGCCTTGATCCCTCGAGGCACCCAGCAGAGCACCTGATCACTGAAGTGATCGATTTTGTACTGAGTGCCACGATACCTCGTGGCACTCAGTACTTCCTGCCGCTACCGGAAGTGATCGCTCGGGGGGAGCGATCACGGACGGACGGCGGCAGGTAAGTATATTACAAGGATGCCTCGATGTCGAGGCATCCTTGTAATATGCTCAGAGCAGCTGGAAGCGATCCGATCGCTTCCAGCGCTCTGTAGAAGTGCCGGGCACCTCTCCGGTGCAACCGGATGTAGATCGCTCCCGGGGAGCGATCACATGGTGCCCCGGCACTTCTAACGGCCATTGCACGGATGCCTGGACTCCCAGGCATCCTGCAATGGCGTTTGAGCTGCTGGAAGCGATCCGATCGCTTCCAGCAGCTCAAAAACGGCAGGACGTACCATGTACGTCAGCGGGTCTAAGAGAGACCCGCTGCAATGACGTACATGGTACGTCCGCGGTCGGGAAGGGGTTAAATTCAATTACTGTTTTGGCCTCTACCACTTCAACTGGAAGGCTGTTCTATGTATCCACCACCCTCTCAGTAAAAAAATGCTTCCTGATGTTACTTTTAAACCTTTGCCCCTCTAATCTAAGACTATGTCCTCTTGTTTTGCTACTTTGTTTCCTTTTAAATATACTCCCTTCCTCTACCTTGTGGATTCCCTTTACGTATTTAAATGTTTCTATCATATCTCCTCTGTCTCGTCTTTTTTCCAAGCTGTACATGTTAAGATCATTAAGCCTTTCCTGGTAACTTTTCTCCTTCAAGCCGTACACCATTTTAGTAGCCCTTCTCTGAACTCTCTCTAAGATGTCTATATCCTTCTGGAGATGCGGTCTCCAGTACTGCACACAGTACACCAAGTGAGGTCTCACCAGTGCTCTGTACAGTGGCATGAGCACTTCCCTTTTCCTACTGCTAATACCTCTCCCTACACAACCAAGCATTCTGCTAGCATTTCCTGCTGCTCTATTACATTGACTACTTACCCTTAGATCCTCTGAAATAATAACCCCTAAATACCTTTCCTCAGATGTCTTATTTCTGGGGGGATGCTAGCAGGCTTTTTGTGTCTCAGTCCTTAAGCTTCATCTGAGGACTGGAGGGGGGCATGGGAATCTTGCTGGGAGAACACGGGGTCCGGCAAGGAAGCGGCATTGACAGATGTGACCCTGGCTGGGTAAGGAAATCAGTCACATGGTCCTCCCTAATCATCAAATACACCCCAGCCCGCTCCCTAAGATCAAACAGTGACCTGCTTCTAGCTTCTCCCATGATAGACTGCAGGATTTCTCACGCGCAGCCCCCATCCTCTGGAACGCTCTACCCCGTACTGTCAGACTTTCACCTAATTTCCCTTCCCTCAAAAAGGGTCCTTTAAGACATTCCTATTCAGGCAAGCCTACCACCCGACTCACTAATACACCTCATTGGCCCAGGCAGTCCATCACTCTCACCTTGCAGTGCTCTCCTCCTGTTTTCCATCCGCAACCCTTCTAGATTGTAAATTCCCACGTGAATAGGGCCCTTCTTTCCTCCTGTACTGGTTTGTCAAATTGTTCGGTCTCAGTGTATTGTAACCCGGTCTATATTGTGCCTCTTGTTCAGCGCTGCAGAATATGCTGGCGCTATATAAATAAAGAATAATAATAAAAGCCATCTTTCACAAAGCCGGACACAGCTCCAAGAAGCCACTTTGTCCAAGTAAGGGATTCGGACCCACTGACCGAATGAATTCTCAAACTAGAGACCATTAGTTGAACAACGCACCATAAAAGAACAGCAGGGTAGCGATGGGTGCTAGTCTATGACAGAACATGGGCTCCCATGGGGCTATTAGAAACCACACTCCTAACAATGAGTGCACTTCTGCAAAGCATCCATCACTCTCACCTTGCAGTCCTCTCCTCCCGTTTCCACCCCCAACCCGTCTAGATTGTGAGTTCCCATGGGAATAGGGCCTTCGTTTCCTCCTGTAATTGTTTGTCAATTGTTGTTCAATGTATTGTAACCCTATCTATACCATGCCCATTGTACAGCGCTGCGGAATATGCTGGCGCTACATAAAGAAAAAAGAATAAAAGCATCTTCTTTCAACACAAGTAACAATAACAATGACTTGTCTACAACCCAGACATTCCTTCCTCTTTGCGCTGCCAAAGCAGCTGAAAATAATAAAATCAGAGGAACTCCCAGAGGATCAGCTCCAGAGATCTGTTAAACACAGTAAACAAGATTAAAAAAAAAACAAAAAACACATTTTTATTTTAAAACTACCTTCTTGTAAAGTCATACAGTGGCAAGAAAAAGTATGTGAACCCTTTGGGATTATGTGGAGTTTTGCATGAATTGGTCATAAAATGTGCTCTGATCTTCATCTAAGTCACAACAATTTGAAAAACACAGTCTGCTTAAAATAATACAACACAAACATTATATGTTTTCATGTGTTTATTGAACAGAACATGTAAACATTCACAGTGCAGGGTGGGAAAAGTATGTGAACCTTTGGACTTAATAACTGGTTGACCCTCCTTTGGCAGCAATAACCTCAACCAAACGTTTCCTGTAGTTGCAAATCAGGCCTGCACAACGATCTGGAGTAATTTTGGACCACTCCTCTACACAAAAGTGTTTCAGTGTAGCAATATTCTTGGGATGTCTGGTGTGAATCGCTCTCTTAAGGTCATGCCACAGCATTTCAATCGGGTTGAGGTCAGGACTCTGACTGGGCCACTCCAGAAGGCGTATTTTGTTTTGTTGAAGCCATTCTTTTGTTGAATTACTTGCATCACCCATCCTCTGCGGAGCTTCAGTTGGCGGACAGATGGTCTTACGTTTTCCTGCAAAACGTCTTGATAAACTCTGGAATTCATTTTTCCATCAATGACAACAATCTGTCCAGGCCCTGAGGCAGCAAAGCAGCCCCAAACCATGATGCTCCCTCCACCATGTTTTACAGTGGAGATGAGGTTTTGATGTTTGGTGTGCTGTGCCTTTTTTTCACCACACATAGTGTTGTGTTTTTTTCAAACAACTCAATTTTGGTTTCATCTGTCCACAGAATATTTTGCCAGTAGTGCTGTTGAACATCCAGGTGTTCTTTTGAAAACTTTAAACATGCTGCAATATTCTTTTTGGACAGCAATGGCTTCCTCCGTGGTGTCCTCCCATGTACTCCAATCTTGTTTAATGTTTTCCTTATTGGAAATGTGTCAACAAAAATGTTAGCGTGTGCCAGAGATTTCTGTAAGTCTTTAGCTGACACTCTAGGATTCTTCTTTACCTCATTAAGCATTCTGCGCTGTGCTCTTGCAGTCATCTTTACAGGACGACCACGCCTAGGGAGAGTAGCAACAGTGCTGAACTTTATCCATTTGTAGACAGCTTGTCTTACCGTGGACACATGAACATCAAGGCTTTTGGAGATACTTTTGTAACCCTTTCCAGCTTCATGCAAGTCAACAATTCTTGATCATAGGTCTTCTGAGAGCTCTTTTCTACGAGGCATGGTTCATATCAGGCAGTGCTTCTTGAAACCAGTAAACCCAAAACTGGTGTGTGTTTTTAAAGGGCAGGACAGCTGTCAGCAACACATCCAATAATATCACACTGATTGGACTCAAGGTTGGCTCACTCCTGGCTCCAATTAGCTCTTGGAGAAGTCATTAGGCTAGGGGTTCACATACTTTTTCCACCCTGCACTGTGAATGTTTACATGTTATGTTCAATAAATACATGAAAACATATAATGTTTGTGTTGTATTATTTTAAGCAAACTGTGGTTTTCAAATTGTTGTGACTTCGATGAAGATCAGAGCACAGACCAATTCATGCAAAACTCCACGTAATCCCAAAGGGTTCACATACTTTTTCTTGCCACTGTATTTATATTAGAGTACAGTAAACTTGTATCTATTTCTGACTTGGGGTTATTCTTCCTTTAAAATATGATGCTCGTGGTAAAGGGTGGACCACACCTCTATGAGACATGAACTATACAAGGTTTATAAAGAGTAGAAGATTTATAAAGCATTCAATGCACCACGTGTCACCACGTGTCATGTGGAGTGCAACAATATCAAAAAAAGCGTAGTTTTATCCGCTTGGCACCCACTGATATGGTGCAATATTCATTCTCCAGTACACATCCTTGAACACTCAGGGCTACTTGTAGAATTAAGGAGCGGCATTTGAGATTCCTTAGTAACTGGTGGTATGATGGGAGCAATGGTGTTGTGTTTCTATGCACACTAGATGGGGCGTAGCTGTGGGACTTTGGAGACCAATCAATGGCTCCGGATCTTGGGTTGCACAGCAATTGAAACGATACTCTCCCATTTCTATCGAAAACCAATGGACAGCGGGTTTAGACCCACGTAACTTTACGTCCAGGCATGATTGATCACAAGCCACGTCATCCAGGGTCTCTGCGATACTAAACTTGCCGGTTCAGAGACGTAGATTAAGCGTCGGAGAGACGCAATGATGTCAGCGGTACACAGCTGTCCACAATCCTGGTACACTCTTTTCTGGGTTCATAAACGGCCCATGAAGTAAGGGAATTCATCCTTTGATAAAGCAGCATTTGTTTAGCAGCGAAACGCACCGAGATGAAAGTTTAACCTTTTATGTTCCGATTTGGTTTGGTTGACTGTCTCACTCCTAATTCAATGAGGGCGAGCTAGAGCTATTGGGCTTTGTGGTTCGCTCGTGGCTACTTCATTTGCTGGACTTCGGTTTATACCTTACAGACATGCATTATTTGCGTCCTTCTGGACTTGGCTATTGAATGCATGTAAGTCCTAAGTTTTTGGTGGTCTTTATCCTGAACTGGTGTACACTGGTATATCCAGAAAGGGCTACACATTATGCCTGCATTTCTGGTAATTTAAAGACCTATTTGTGAGTGTGCAATTACAATACTATTATAGTATGTTTATACTAGTATACCAACAACAACCCTTTCACGCTTCGTTTTTATGAGTGTTTTCGTGTCGAGTCTACATAGGCCAATTGGCAGTTAATAAAGATGCTCAACACATACACACACACTTTTTTCCATTGTGGCTAAGCTTTATGAGGGTTATCCCCCTTCTCTGGACGCCGTTTTTTCATGTATTCATCCCTTCTTTTTCTTTGTTTATAGAATGCATCACTGAAACCTGTCCATGTCTCTTAATGAGAAAATACAAGGATTATGAGGGTCCTTAGAACAAGCAACAGCACTAGTGGCGTGGCCTGCCCTGCAGTGGGTGGTTTCCTTGGCATGTCAGTACAGGCCACCCTTTCTTGGTGATGGCAGTCTAATTTGAATATGGTAAAGTCTTCTCTAACAGCACCATCGAGCTAAGAGCTTGTGAGGCCAGAGCAGAGACTCCCAGACTCCCTGTAGGGCAACCCTTAAAGTACGGTTTTATCTTGCAGCCGCCCTCCCACTCATTACAAGCCTAGGTGTAAACATAAGATACATAGAGGTTATTCACAGAGCACCAATATTGCAATGTTGTCAAACTGTGGCATTTCACAAAAAGGGTAAACAAAATAATTAAAGGGGGTGGGGGGTTTGTGAGGGTCCTGAGAACGAGCAACAGCACTAGTGGCCTGCTCTCCGGTGGGTGCCCGCTCAGGTCAAGGTTTTAGCTTGTATGTGCCATTACAGGGATGTAATTACAGCCAGTACTGACTGCCAAGGATGTCATCCCTGCACGAGAGGTGCAGCAACAGCCAACGATCGTTTCGGCCTTGTTAGGCCTCGTCAGGAGGGTATAGCTGACACCCCTCTAGACACACCAAGCAAGGGGTCTGGATAACCCTGTAGACTAATAGTGAGGAAAGGGGGAGGATTTGTTAGAGTCCTGAGAACGAGCAACAGCACTAGTGACCTGCTCTACAGTACTGGCCACCCTTTCAGGGTGAGAGCAGGCTGATTTGCATATGGAGCATTCGTCCCTGTAATGGCACAATCGAGCTAAAGCTTTGTGAGGCCCGCTCAGATCTCACCGTAGAGCAGACCACTAGTGCTGTTGTTCATTCTCAGTACCCTCACAAACCCGTTCTAAACAAAATAATGGCAGGAGAAGCTTCACAAAATATTCAAGCCACCATTTTGCTTTTGTAAACCGCCACAATTTGTCACGGTTTCAATAATCCTTTCAGTATCCAAGGACTTTGGTCGCATGAACAAACAGTTGAGTCCATATTCCCATTTGCAATTAAGGGCTGGAGCAGCTATTCCAGCCTTGCCATAAGCTTAGCTTGTGCTTGCAATTAGTGGTGGCCTACTATAAATGAAGGCTTCTATGCTTTTTTAGTAATGGATAAAAATGAGAACAATGAGCTATTCAACAAAGAATACCATCTATCAGAGCCTGGTGTTAAGGGATTTTGCCTAGGGATACACTGATACCAATGCTCACATCGGTGCTGATACCAGGCATTTGCACGAGTACTTTTACTCGTGCAAACGCCCCCCATACCGGAAGTCAGCACTGGGCTGGCTTGCCAGGTGGAATCCAAGGGGCTAGGCTGCTGGCAGAATGCATTAACCGCATTCTGCCAGGCCCCTTCAACTGACTGTGTTCCAGGGAGCAGTCGCCGGGATGTGAAGGTTGTAACGTGGCTCCGCTGGCCTTCAGCCTCCCAGCACTCCTATTTGACACCGTTGACCACCCTACTTCTGCTCCTCACACTGCGCCAACTTTGCCTCAGTGACACTGCTCTCTCCTGGTTCTCTTCCCATCTTTCTCTTCACTCCTTCAGTGTCTCTTTCATGGTGCCTCTTCACCCCTGGTTCCTCAAGACTGTTCTGGGTCACCACCACCCCCTCATCTTTTCTCAATCTATACCACCTCTCTTGGCAACCTCATCTCTTCCTATGGATTCCAATATCATCTCTATGCCGAAGAAACCTAGATCTAGCTTTCCTATCACAATTTCTCTCCTCTTGTTTTGGACCGTGTTACAGTCCGCCTATCAACGGTCTCCGACTGGATGACTTCCCGTTTCCTAAAGCTCAACCTCTCTAAAACTGAACTTCTTGTCTTCCCTCCTTCTAAAGCTAACATTCCTGCCCTTATTTCCCTTCTAGCGATTGGTGCCACCATTACTTCTATCTCTCAGGCTCGTTGCCTTGGGGTCTTCAAAGGATCTCTCCTTCACTCCACAGTCGCTAACCAAATCTTGCTACTTCTACCTAAAAAAACATTGTAATGTGTCCATCCTGGTCTTAAATCGGACTCTGCCAAAATGCCCATCCAAGCTCTTATCTCCCACCTTGATAAATGTATCCCCCTTTCTCTCTGGCCTTGAGGGATACTAGATTCTCCCACTGTAGTCTAATGACCGTCTGTGCCAGACTCCACCACTTTACCTCCCGCACCTCTCCCATTTGTCAATCTCTACCCTGGCTCCCTGTCTTTTAGAATCCAATTCAAAATACTGGTGCTCATCTACAAAGCTCTCCATAACCTCGCCCCCACCTACATCTCCTCCCTTATTAGCAGGTATATCTCATACCGTCCACTTCGCTCTGACAATGATCTGATGTTTTAGTCTCCTCATACCTGCACCCAGAACTCCCGCCTTCAGAACTTCGCCCAAGCTGACCTTTTTTATGGAACTACCTCCCCCCGTAACATTAAACCCTCCCGTCTCTCCAGTCCTTCAAAAGTCCTGAAAACCTGTTACTTTAGAGAAGCCCATTGGCTCACTCCATCCCCCACTGTTCATTTCTTGCACCACCTTCCCACATGCGCCCCGCTACTTCATGTACTCTGCCATTTATACCTCAGGCCGTGGTCAGACGATTTTAGAGTGGAAGGAATGTCCGTGAGAGTGGACGTTCCTTCCACTCAGACGTCCATCTGGCCACCTCGCTGAGCGCAGTTTGTGCGCTCACTCAGTACTGCAAGGCTCGATCCTCCTATGGAGGATCGCGCTTTGCCGCCTCTTCAACGCGTGTCTGGCATTTTGATGGGGAGACTATGTGCACGGATGCTTGTAGTGCGTGCATTTGGTGCGCACGTTACAGCGTCACAAAACTGCAACGGACGCCAGTAGGCACATCAGTACAGGCGCACCTAGTACGCTCATCTGACACAGGCCTTAGATTGTAAGCTCTCAAGCAGGGCCCGCTCTCTTACTGTTCTGTGTGTTTATCGTGTATGTATATTTGTTCTTCTGTCTCACCCGCTGTACAGCACTACAGAACTTGTTAGCACTTTATAAATATATGTAACTATAACCAAGACCCTCACCTCTACTTCCCGCAACCGATCAAGAAGTTCCTGAATGACAAGAGGCTCAGACACTCCACCACTCAGGAGACGAATTTCTTCCTCCACCTCTGAAGTCATTCTTTCTAAAATGAAAAGAAGATTAAAAGCTCTGGAGGAAGCAGAGTTATTGCCAAATTCTACAGCAAAGATTTGTTTGCTACAGGATCCAAAACCAAAAGAAAAACTGTTAGTTTTACAGATGTCACGTGACTCCAGAACAGATCTTCCAAGGCAAGGCAGATCTAAAAGTCATGAGTTGTATTTAAACTGCACATTACTTGATTGGAAACGAGTGCAATTTTGTAACTTAAGATTTATAGCATGCGATGTGCCAATTTTACCAATCGCTGAGATATTCTGCATGTAGACAAAGCCGGTAAACTGACAGCGTTACAGAGACAAAAAGATACCAACTATTACATTGTGGCAAAAGTATACAATAATAGCCTGGTCTTACACCCATTAAAAAAATTTGTGCAAGAGATGAAGGCTATGCTGGATTTACAGGTTTCTGTTTAGAATTTTCACTTTTCCAATACGAAATAATGAATACTAGATTTATTTCCCCACAGGAAATTCACTAACTTTGTAGAAAAAGCTAAACATGGGAATATTTAAGCCATCATTAATAATTGTTATCCAGCCTTTTTCTTTCTATTTTGAGGGACACAACTAATGCTTCCACAAGCCGCGAGCACGGAGGAGATCTTGTGAACTCCGGAATCTTGCGAGACCGCGGCTTCTGCATGGTTCCCAGGCGAGCGGCAGAGCTTCATGCCGACAGCCGCTCGCAGGAACAGAAGTACTCGGAGGGGCCTGGCCTGGCAGGAGACCGCTTGGTCCACCTGAGCTGGGGGGCAATATATATCCATGCGTGAGCTGGGGGGCAATATATATATCCATGCGTGAGCTGGGGGGCAATATATATCCATGCGTGAGCTGGGGGGCAATATATATCCATGCGTGAGCTGGGGGGCAATATATATCCATGCGTGAGCTGGGTGCCAATATATATCTATGCGTGAGCTGGGGGGCAAATATATATCCATGTGTGAGCTAGGGGCAATATATTACATGTGAGCTGGGGGAGGGGTACCCTGGGCCCCTGGTATGGAAAGCATTCACAGGGCTGCACAGATTGGGTGCCACGTGTGTCCTGCCAGCTTGGAAAGGGTGCACTGGGCAGCCCACAACTGGGTTACCCTACACTGCATAGCTTCAAGGGGTATGTGCTAGGAGGGGGGGTACCCTGGGCCCCTCGTATGGAAAGGGTTCGAGGGGTTTATGAGAACAGACCCTGTGCAATGTTCTGGGGAGAGATTGTAACGAGCACAGCTTGCGATTAAGCGCGTCTGTGCCGGTCACTGCGAACCCAACCCCAGCCCTTGGCCAAAACTGGTAGAGTGCCCCCCCCAAGCCTGTCTGGATCCACCCCTGCACCTTACTTGCAATACGATACAAAAAGAAAGGGGCCTCGATCCTCATTTTCTTACAGAGCACCGCAAATATGGAATAACCTCCCAGACGCCATCAAATCTTCTTCCCCAGTCTTAAGTCACTTAAGAATTCCCTATTAACATACCTCAATACAGAATGCACCTATAAACATGTAACATAAGGTCTAGATTTCATACATATTTATTTTCTGTAACAACTGTATATTTATGTTTTGTTTTTAATATCTTGCATTTTATTTCTTTGTATTTCTGTAACGACTGTAACACTTCAATGTTCTTGAACCCAGGACATACTTGAAAAGAGAAATCTCAATGTATCCTTCCTGGTAAAATTACTTTATAAATAAAAATGCATCAAATCGCAAATTTAGTTTGAGGTATTTGTGTGACATCTACCTCCCATGCCTGGGGGGGATGCTTCTGCAAATTCCTGGGTTTCATCCAGCATCCTACCCCATCTGTCCTGAAAGCAAAGCCTTCTTGGGCTGATCAGAGGATCCTGAGCAAGGTACATGTGCACAAAGGGAACCACTTTGCTGGAACATGCATGCCCGGAAAAATAATATAAAAAGATAGATCTATCTATAGATTTATATTTTTTTTACTTCTCTGAAAAATTGAAAAAAACGGGGGATGGGAAAAAATAAAGAAATAAAAGCAGACCTTCCCCATCTGCTCTAGAATGACAACTCCCGCGATGTTCTGCTAGATTTGAACCTCGCATATCAGCATGGGAGTTTAATGTCTACAACAGCTGGGGATCTACGTTTTGGAGAGCTTTGAGCTATATATTTGTTGCCCACTTGGCTAGTAAATTCCACAGAGGACATTGTATGCGCATGAATCATGCAGGAGAACTTTTAAATATTGCTTTACTCAGATTAGATCATAATGATTAGAAGAGAAGACGCAGGATTATTTAGAAACAGCTGTTCAGTTCTGATGAATGTGTGCAATTCTTTTGCCTATATTTTGTTAATTTAGTAGATGTGTTAGAGATTATATATAGTTATATACACACACTAATGGCCTTGTCTCATAACTATTACTTTTTGGTTGAGAGAGGAAACACACACACACACACAAAATACGTCAACATCCAACGGATTTAACAAGAAACAGTGACGCTATAGAACAAACTGAAAATGCCTGGGGAGATAAAAAACACCTCACATTAATATTCTCAATGCAGAGTATATACACTGGAACAGATCAATCCGCACACTCATCTGAAAAATGCTATAGCATGCAAAGATGTGTTTAAACATGAAATACAGGGAGATCTGTCACAAAACTGTATCAGGATTTCATATGGACCTAGGAAAATGAAGCTGGAATCAAGAGATGTTTACGTTTTGGATTCCAGCTAACAGATTATACAAACAAATTATGCAATATTTGTGCTAGAATACGCATGTGTTTACTGTAAAACTGAGAGATTGGGGGTACACACACACACACACACCTTCCATCTGTTTTTTTTCTGGATTATGGAGATTAGGTCATTCCCAGAATGCCCAGCATCTATTCTAGTTTGGCATGTATATGTAAAAGTTTAAAAAAAAAAAAAAACCTTTGTCCAGAGTCAAAACCAAAACAAGGCATCCTTTCCCGGCGTATCTGGGGAAAATCGTTTGAAGATTTCTCTTACCTGGCATGCGATCTCATACCCAAGGACTGGATGCACGGTGATCTCTCTGCAGGTGTGATGACATGCGGAGCCTTCAAAGAAAAATAAAATGACGTCCATAAAAAAATATAAGAAAAAAAAAGTACACGGAGCATTCATCAGAAGCCAGGTTAATATTAATGTTTACATGAACATATGACGTGACGCGCGGCTGCTGCCCTGAGTGTTGGTACCCAGGATGAGTCCCAGATCATCCTTTCCATGAGCCTTCAATCACATCTGTCGGGAAGCTCAGCCTGACCTCGTTAATGATCTGCGTTCTTTAAGCTCTGCCTTTATGCCATCCTATAGAGCATTATAAAGATCTAGGACAGCGTGCCGCGGCATAGAATAACCACCGTCTTAAATCAGAGAAAACCAGTGACGTGGGGTTTTAATTGTAATTTTACACCTTCCGACCAAAATCAAAATCTATGGATGAAACTGAAAATCAGTGCAACAGCAATGGATAGTTTGTATCATTTCTTGTACTGCTACTAAAGTCCACAGGAGCAGTGGTAGGGTGGAAGGTAAAAAGATGGGTTGTGCTGTGCTGTAGGCCTTGTATTGCTCCTCATGACGTTTAACCATCAACGTAGAGGCGCCTCAGGTGGCCAACACAATACACCCCCCCCCCCAATCAACCAAGGAGAAAGGCACCAGCGTAACCTCAGGAATGGTCTCTGGTGGCCAAATAGACTCAAGAGGAAAAGAGAAAAAAAAAAAAAAAAAAAGCTATGTACGCCACTACGGAGGTTATTCATGAGGAAACTACAATTTTAACAAGGACAAGGTTTTGGGATTTTTTTGAGGTGCCTTGGGTGGACCATAGATTAAGGAAACATTTTGCTACAGCATTCCATTCTAGCGGGGAAACTAGGGGAGGACAACATGACAGTAAAACCACTTATTACATGCACAAAAGGCTGACAGCCAAAACAATTTGATGACATCGAAAACCTTTTTGGGTCAAATTGTTCTTTGATTTACAATAAATGCAACATTAACCTGTATGTAAAACACTGAAAAACCTAGGACTGTTGTGCACGCAGCATATTAGGCCTCGTTCACACTGTCCGATTTTCATATTCGCGACACTGTCGCGCGACGTTGCGATTTTCCAAAACACCAATGGAAATTGCAAAATGCAAATCGCAAAAAAAGGGTCATGTACCAGCGACATGCTACCGCAACGCCGTGCGGCAAGATGTGAACAGCTCCATTGAAATGCATTGGAGGCGCGACATAGCGCCGATTTTGCGGCAAAATCAACGTGATAAATCGCAGTGTGAACAGGGCCTTAGATGTAACAAATGGGATAGTTAGCGTTCTCACAATTATTTTACTTTTTAAACAATTGTCACTGGTTTCCAATCCTCCCAATGTACATTTGATTTCTCAGGAGGTATACATTGATACACATAGCTAATTATTGCAGTATATGATTTGGTTACCACAGAGAATATTGATTTGTTTCACAGAACGAGACACTTTAATTGCTTGGGTTGTCTGTCTTTTCATTATGAAACATCACTATTGACAAATGAAACCTATGATTACACCTGCTTAGCGGAGATTAAACAACACACGCACACCCTTGGAGAAGGTTTAGAAAGGTGAGTTATTGGGAAGCGTTCATGCCCTCGCCAGATGGTAGACTATCAAATCTGAGTCGGAGGATTAAAAACAAAACATGAGCACACATACAATGTATGGCCTAGATACAATTTTTATAATAAATTTTTTTGTATTTTTGAGTCAATATGATGCCTTCCTCTTGTCACCCTGGGGATTAATGGAGAGGTTTCCATGGGTATGATTTACAGCAAGTGTGGTGTACTCTGCCATTGCCCTTGCATCACTGTTGATACTTTAAAACAGGAGAGATGTCAGTGTATCAACATTGCAATGCAGAAACCCCCGGTATTATCCGCTAGGTCCTACCCTTGCATCCCATGCGAGGACGCGCAAGAGGCCGGCCAGCCAGCTTGGGGGAATTGTTGCGGTGCACAGTGTAACGTAGCGTGCCAGTGACATGAGGACATAAAACAAATGAGAGCGCCTTGCTATCTGACCTGAAAACTGCACGCAACAAAGGACAACATCACCAGAAGCCTGGACCAAGTAATTACCAAAATCATCCCCCCCAGTAAAACCATGTTTTATAGGTCTTCAGAAAGGGATAACCTCACAAAGACCATCCAGATGAAGTTTAGGAGCTCTCCACAAGCCTTGAGGCAGTGGTAAGATGCTGGAACAAAAGGCTATGGAGACCTCAGGAGACCTCCGAGAAAATGGGACGGTATCGCTTTAACACCTGCTGAATGCATCAAGAGGAGAACAGCAGGCATTATTATTTATACAGGTCAACCTCCCTTCAACCCCCTCCACCTCATTTTAAATGGGTAAGCAAGAATAAAAGACAGAAATTAAGAGTTGTAGAGGGTGCTGATCAGAAGAGCTTACAATCTAGTAGAGCCTGTGTAGAAAAGCAGATGAAGAGCAACAGATCTGAACAGTTTGGGAGATGAAAAAAAAAGCACAAAATATGGCTTCAGGAATGTCTACGACTTGAGGAGCAGTAAAGGGGATTGTGTAAGTACACATGGTTTGCAGATGTTCAGTACCACCAACGTGATTGAACCTCCGAGAGAAACCCAAAAAAAGCCCCTAAAAGTCTGAATACACAAACGAGACAATAAATAAACCAGAACCTCTTCAATTAGATTAACGGCAGCCACGGCCTGACTGCGCACTTCAAAAACGCACGAGGAGAAAATCCAAATGACATCACGTTTCCAACATCGCCAGTAGTATTTAACCACCCAGCACCACCATTCACAGCCTAACAAATAAGCCATAGAAAAGGCAAAACAAACGGCGCTGTGTAATGTCATTTTGGTTTTGTGGAATGCAAACTGCACATGTGCCTATGCAAATTCACAGCGGAAAACCTCTCCAAAAGAAAAGAAAAAAACAGGGCACTCGCCACATTGTGTACCAAGACCACCAGAAGAGAGCAGGCCTTGCTATTTCTAGAGGTCCAAGACAGGGTGACACGTGGCCATCACTATACAGGAACCGCTTACTGATTGCTTTGGAAAGCCTTGCCGCATGTTATGAACCCTTCTGCATTACTGGACTCCAGCATCTTCCAGGCGCTGCTTCACGGCTCAATACCAAGTCTCCAGAGATGCTAAACCGAACACACGTCTTCATATTCATTTAGGATTGCAGAACATCTACACAAAACACAAGCTGTCAGGAACCTCCAGTACTTTGTACACACGATTTTTTTACGTTCACAATTAACCATGATATGCCCGCTCTGTGTACCCATCACCGTTTCTGGCCCGAATCAGACTTTTCACCATCTTCGATGCCCATACATTGCTCCAGGAAAGCTCGGTTCCACCTCAGTCAATAAAATTGATGGATATCTATCATTCTATTGCTATTCCTGTGTTCTGCAGTGCTATGGAGAGTCACTCGATGCTGGCTTATGCCACGTTCTGCCAGTTACCCTACGGTGCGACGTTAACACCATTATTGCTGGGATAAACATAATCACTGTATTGCTGAGGCACGTAAACAAATCACGGTCACAGATTTGCAGAGCGTTGCAACAGATGTGAGGCCGTCATTAACCTCTACCTGGTAGTCATGCCTCTGGATAATCATGGCCACTGCCAACTTAACCCGTTCCTATGCCGCGTGAACATGAATGGGTCGTCGGCAAAGATCATTGCACGAGCGAGCGCTGCAGCTCTCACCCAGCGATACAGATAATCTAAAGGTGCTCATCATCCCATTAACCTCTCGTCAAATGACACACAGGCGCTTTTTGAATTGAGGAAGCATTTCTATTTACTGGCTTCCGAAATTGTATGAAGCCTCAGATATGAAACTTGAAAACCTGGGGGGGGGGGGGGGGAGAGAGAAACAGATGCCAATTCTTTTAAATAAAAAGGCGATAGAATGAACAAAAGGGAAAAAGCGAAAGGGCAGAGTGCGATCTTGTGCAGTATCTTTTGTAACGGAGCCAACGATGCGAATGGGACCGAGCGCCGGACCTCCATTGCAAGGCTTTAACAGGGTTTGTTACTGGATGCCGAATTTGCAGCAGGATAAGGCTAGGGTCAGACGAAAGCATTTTTCCCCGCGAACGTGAAAAAGTGCGTCCGAACGCATTGACGTATTTTTTCACGGTATGCGCAAAAACGGTCAGACGACGCGCATTTTCGGACGTGATTTTGTACGGATCAATAAAATTCTTTTTGCGTCTGGACATTACCAGCGTCTGACATCTCCTAATCACGCAAACACGCCGCTATGCCGCAGCTGCGCACTCCGTACGTCAGTACTAGCGGTTCAGCGTTCTCAGAAAAATGCGTTCAAATTCCACTTGCGTTGCACGGCCGGACTTTTGTGCGGCCGTACATCGTATATTGTCCGTCATTGCCCGTCATCTGCTGCTAGTGCGGCCGTAATTATGTGCGCCAGAACGCACGTTAAAAGTGCGCTGGTCTGACCCCAGCCTTAGAGCATATATTTACACATGTTCTGGTCCTAGAAGAAAACACTCACATTCTAAAAGCTGGATCCCAGACATTCACCAGCAAAACAGATTTAAGCATTGACCACGAGATACTGGCATTGGCATTTTCTACAAATTCGAGACGCTGGCCATTATGATTCTTTATACCGAGACCCGAGCACTGCACTCCACGCAACCAAAAAGACACTTTCCCAATCCATACAATCCTGCGACCCTGAGGTTTGCTTTCTATACATTACCAGGACCCGACATTTGCATTTAAATCCACACCTAAAACTCATCAACTCTGCTGCAGGTGAAGTATTTTTATTATTGCTTTATAGATGCTGCGACTTGTACAGAACAGGGAACGGATGTAGATCAAACAAAGTGACCAAAATTTTACAATATCTGAAGAAAAAAAAAAAAAAAAAAGGTTCGCTCCTATTCCATCAGGGTGGCTGCGCAGACCAGAAGTATACAGACTACATCATGTATAAAGCACAACAACACACAAAAAAAAAAAAAAGGTTGTCCTTTGCGTTTACTCCCATAGCTCCATGTGAAACAACACGGGGGGGGGGGGTTATTTGCATGCCCATTATAGTGTAAGCCCACCCGCCACGTCACCTCTGGGTCAGGTGGGTCCTACCGAATGAAACCAAAATTTACACAATAATGACGCTTGTTTTAAATTGTAAACAAAAGAGTGAATAGGCATCATTTTCATGTTCAAATATGTGTTTTAGGTCTATGGGGTACATTGACATTATGATGGATGGCCAGTCTGGATAGTTGGATTGCCAGGGGATCTGTGCAAGTAGAGAGCAGGGAGTTTGATCCGCAGCACCACGCACACCCCAATACAAAACCTGCAGCACCACGCACACCCCAAATACAAAACCTGCAGCACCACGCACACCCCCAATACAAAACCTGCAGCACCACGCACACCCCAAATACAAAACCTGCAGCACCACGCACACCCCAATACAAAACCTGCAGCACCACGCACACCCAATACAAAACCTGCAGCACACGCACACCCCAATACAAAATCTGCAGCACCACGCACACCAATACAAAACCTGCAGCACCACGCACACCCCAATACAAAACCTGCAGCACCACGCACACCCCAATACAAAACCTGCAGCACCACGCACACCCCAATACAAAATCTGCAGCACCACGCACACCAATACAAAACCTGCAGCACCACGCACACCCCAATACAAAACCTGCAGCACCACGCACACCCCAATACAAAACCTGCAGCACCACGCACACCCCAATACAAAATCTGCAGCACCACGCACACCCCAATACAAAACCTGCAGCACCACGCACACCCCAATACAAAACCTGCAGCACCACGCACACCCCAATACAAAACCTGCAGCACCACGCACACCAATACAAAGCCTGCAGCACTACAATTAAATGGTATGGGAACTGGGAGCGATCACCCTGCGTCTAACGGGGAAATGCGCCAAACCACTTTTGAAGAACTTTTTTGGGGGGGGGGGAAAATCACCCCCTCCCCCGGTTACTGACCTTGAAATACACAATGCAGATATAGCACCAACACATTCTGCTGCGCTGTACGCTGCACTTCCTCTAACTGCCAACTAGGATGGCTTAACGTCCTAATGCACCTAGATGTGCGCGTACACACGCTGGAAATCAGGATCTGTACAATATGCCCTTCGAAATGAAGGCTATGGTAACTTCAGCTGAGAGGAGCTTACAAAGCAGGCAAGAAGAAGTGCAATCATGATATCGAGTCACGGGGCTAGAGGAGGTGGTGCACACACACATAAAAACGCAGAAATTGCGCAGGGGTAATAAAGGAAAAGCAGCGCAGAGGGTGCCTTTGTGTCGCATCCAACTCACCTCTGTCCCGCTCTCCCCTTCGCTCACACTCCATGGAAGCTTAGAGGCAGCCGGCCGCCTGGGTTATTGTGCTGCATTGTTAGCTAGCACAGGCGCAGCGGGGAAGAAGGGAGGGAGCTGGGGAAGGGGGGCTGAGGGGGAAGGAGGCCGATTCCCTGCCAGGATCAGCGTGTGCTCTTCCCGGCCTGCAGTGCCTGTCCCCCTCTCCCTCCTGTGATGTAAAGTCAGGACACACGTCACAGACACACACACTGCGGCCTGCACTCCTCCTGAGGGAGAATCCTCATCCTACACTCAGCAGTAAGAGAGCTTTCCTTTCTGTCACATCAAAACCAGGACCGATGGCTGACACTTGGCCCGGTCAAGGTCAGGCCCATCAAGGCACACAAAGGCCATCTTTCTCCTCAGCACCACCACAGTGGTTTCTCTACACAAAAATATAATAGAGCAAAATTGTCACAGGAGAAATGAATGCCTTGGTCTTCTGGAAGACCTCTACAAAAGATGAAAGGTCTCGCACGATGACAAAACCCCTGACTTGCCATGGTCAATAAATTGTCATTCCCTGCTTCCTTTTGCGCCCGTCACACGCATTCTTCTGAATAATTTGCACTCTTCATCAGTTAAACATATTCTTAAAGGAGAAAGGTTCTGCTATCCATCCAATTCGGTATAGTGCTCTTTTTTTATGCACAAGACTTTAAATCTTTTAGGGGACTATGCACAAAGCACCGAAATTGATCACAATAGCAGTGCTGTGCAATGTGGCCTGTTTCGCAGAAAATACATTGCATTCACTATAGATCAAATGGACACCGTATTTTGCCAAAATTGGAATTTGAGTCGCCGAAGCCGCTATCGGACGTTGGAGAAAACAGCCAAATTGGCATGGGCGAATTCCAAAGTAACAAAAACAGCAAAATAGAAAAAAGTCAAAAATAAAAATGTATTAAAATTATTAAAAAAAGTCAGTTCAAAACAAATGGCACTATTATCTGCCCAGACCTAAACCGGGGTGCCAATGGGGAATATTTGCGTTCACTAATCTCCCCTTAGTGTCCCTGTTTTACCATTAAATTACGGGGCATGCGCTGAATCCAGCAGACTGCTTCGTAGCGGCCACTAGGCTTCAGGATGCTCGGGGCAGCACTGAAGAGCCGTTTCGCGAGCATCCCCTCCATTGAGTCCTTAGGACTCCATGGAGGCTTCTGCTGCCGGGTCACATGATTAGCAGGATCTCTCCTCTCGGTAGATCCTGCAGGTCTGGAGTGAATGAGGAGAGAGATTGCCCCCCCCCCAGTCTCACTGTAAGCTGTAGCAAACTTTTTGTTAAAAAGGGATACTCTAAGCAACATGACCACCTAAGCTATTTTAGGAGGTCATGATGCCCGGAGTATTCGCTTGCCTGTCCCTCCTGCCTCCGCTCAGCCGATCGGCAGAAAAAGCTGAAAACAGCTGAGAGAGGCGGAGGACTTTACTCCGCCCTCCCAGCTGTCAGTCAGCAGAGCGGGAATCATATTTCCCGCTTCTACCGACTTTTGCCAAGTAGGAGACGTCATCGCGCTTTCAGCACGATGACGTCTCCAACTCGCCGCAGAAGCTGGCGGCAGCGGCTGAGGGTTAGTATTGCGTGCATCCTCTTGCGCGCAACACTAATCCTCAGAGGGAGCCGGGAGGAAGCCTGCCGATTCTCACGTAAACCAGAAGGCAAGTCGGATGCAAGAAGGACGGGAGCGGAAGAGGAGGGAGGTGAGTAAAAAAAAAAAAAAAAAAAAGACGCCGCTGGAAACAAGTGGATTTTAGGGTAAGTATTACAGTTACAAGAAAAAAAAATTAAAAATAAAGATTTATTAAGGGAATAGGGATAGGTTAGGATAAAAAAGCAGGGGGGGGTGATGTTTGAGTAGAGTGTTCCTTTAAGTTAGGACTATGTGATCCTAACACCTATTACTCTTTGCGTTCCCCATGTTAAGCATAGGGAGAACAAAGCATAGTAAGCTTGCACTAAAAAGCACCAATACCGATGCGCTAACGGATTGTTTTAACCCGTTAGGGGATTTATGAATCACGATATCACCTCAATTAACCTAGCGCCAACGCTCATTTATTTGAGCGCTAGAGCCCAAAGTCTTAGAGAGAAAAAAAAAAGTGTTTTTGCTAAAATAAATTTAATCTAAACCAATTGGATTCACTGGTTTAAACCGGTTGAATTGAACCACTGAAAATCTGGGCATATCAATGAAATTTTGGTGGCATTCGGCAGTCTGAATAGACTAGTCGATAGTTTTCATATGAGACAATTTCAGTGTGGCTGAACTGCACCATATTTTCCAGTCAATTCACCTATATTTGGTGAATTGACAGCTCTGTGTATAGACGAACTACCCCGAAATTACACCTACGGTGAGATTCAGTGGCAATTTCAAAGGTTTGCGAAGAACCTCCTAGGTAATCAATGTTTCGGCTCCATCGGGAGTCTTTTTTTCAAAATAGACACACACACACACACACACCTAGTATGTATATATTAACCTATAACATATGCATTGTCCTACATTTGGCCACCGCATGTTCGCCTCTGTCTGGAGCAGTGATTTTTCATTACTGTGCCACGGGAATTTTCTGCGCAGAGGTGGGCAACAGGACAATACCAAAATGTGGGTGTCATGGCGCAACGGCAAAATGTACTACTCAATCACCAAGAACTAAAATCTTAAAAAATCATTTTTAAAATAAGATATTTAAAACCGCTGGCGTGTCTTGAGCCTTTTTTTGCTCCTTATCAGTGCGCCGCGAGATGAAACGCTTGGAAATCAATGCTCTAGAGGCTTTTGGATTAGAAACCGTAGTGGAAAAGCCCCCCTTTCGAGAAACCTGGATTCCTGCCCACTGTCTGACAAGCAGATATCAAGACACAAGTGCCTTTCTTCCTTTATTATATCTCTTCACACTTATTTAAGTAACCGCTATCTTCAAACAGTATCCCCATCACGTTATTAAAACCGTCGGCACACATTTATCCTCTTCTCTAGTGGGATCCTAGCTCCAGGGTAATTTCTCCAGATCTGCTTTGTGTAACATCAAGGGTAATTAATATGAACTGAGATTTAGTCCCAATCTCATTATATATAAATATAAATATATATATATATATATATATATAATATCACGTGTTCGTTTGCTCCCAGTGCATTTGCTTTTTATATTCTCAAATGGGAGAAGCGTCTGGAGGCGTCAGCCTTTTCATTACAAGGAAAGAGCATCAGAAAATTATTTTACAGTATATATTTAAAAACGTTTTTTTTAAAAAAAAAAAATAAGCAAATCAAGCTGTGAAAGCTAGAAATACAAAGAAATTCTCAATTATATAAACCGAAAGGTTTTGCCGACTGATCCATTTTAAAGAATTTATCCCTCGCCAGAACCATTTAATTACATTTTTTTTTTTTTTTAAATAAAAAGATAAGACCCTAAATGAAGATTATATAAACAGTTTTCCTATTAACTAGGTCATTAAAGATTTTTTTTTTTATTGGAAACCAAAGTCACAAAAAGTCTATATTAAAAATGTCTAAACAAATCCCATCGCCCAGCTTTGACAGAATGAACATCTACTAAATGCAGTTTGGCATCAACCAGTTTATTACCATTATGCTCATAAATATAGCATAGCTTATCAAATTTAGATCCATCTTCGGAGCCAGGATGAAAATGTAGACGCCATCTACATAATTTAGAAGCAATGGAACCCGAGGTAACATTCTAAAAGCCTGTGGCAACTTGGTCAAAGGACGTTTCTCCTGAACGAAAAAACCCAAACTCCAGTATTAGAGGTAGAATATGAGCCGATAATATAAATGTAAAGTTAACAGTTTACTACATTTTATGTATTAATCCACTTCAACTATTCCAAGCTGTATGACATGTGCAGTGAGCAAAAGGAGGATACACACAGCCTGCATGTCAGTTCGATCGCCCTGTGGCCTAGTTCAGAGGAGCAATTGTCCTCTCAGGCGGCAGCAGCTGTGTATGGGTTATATAAGGCTCGGTGCCCCTCCTTTACCTCCATGCGAGCTGAAGTAGTCATCACTCCATATAGACATGTGGGGTCTCAGCTGTACGTTGGGATTCAAACAATCCCACAGCACCTTTGCTTGGCATCCACGTGCCTTTTTCCAGTTCACCTAGTCGGACCATACACGTGTATGGCAGCACAGTAAAGTATAGCGAAAGAACGGCGTTAGAGGGGATTCAGGACATACTGACAATTTAAGCCGTGTTTACTCTTATTTGGTTAACCGCATTGATTGCAAGACATCCAAACATGTGTGCGATAGAGTAACACAAATCAAGGATTCCATTCCAAGCCTCGTTATGTGGTATGCTTCAAGAACCATCCATATTGCTAAACATTCTTCGGTTTACAAACATTGTCCACCCAATGCTCATCACCCTCAGGTAGTAGAGCTTCATTCAGACCCGAACAAGATCTTTTATGTAACACAGGAAACCGTACAGCTGCTGTACACAAGTAGTTCAACTGATAAAATACAATGTGCCCGTGGCATCTCTGCCTGTTGAGGTGGTTGGGTCAGGTACTTTTAAACAACATCTGGATGACTTCCTGCAAAAACATAATATTAAGGGTTATAATATTTAATATGTGGGTAAAAGCTTCTTGATCCAAGGAGGAATCTGATGCCATTCTGGGGTCAAGAAGGAATTTTTCCCCAGTATGTTGCAAATTGGCGAGTGCTTCAGACTGGGGTTTTTTTTGGCTTTCTTTTGGATCAACAGCAGTAGCTAATGTGTGAAAGATCGAACCCGATAGACACAAGTCCTTTTTTTTTTTCAGCCTATGTAACCATGTATGTAGCTGAACATTGAATTCTCAAGCCCTACATCAGAGGACTGACTGTACCGGCTGAATGGAGTGGAGTTAACATCACTGCGCTATGCCTGTGGAGACCCAGGTTGGAATCCCAGCCAGAGCACCTCTCCAGTAAGTGTCCATGGGCAAGACAAACGGTACATACCTCGCCTACCACACAATATCAGCTGTGGAGTCCACTGATAACGTTTCAACCATGGAGAAGCAAGTCAAAATCCCATTCAGCACATCCCTCCAATACAACTGTGGAGAAGCAAGTCGACTTTACAAGAAGAGGTATCAACCTAACCACCAGGTCGCTGATCTACAATCATGGAAAGACGACTCGATCCCACTCAAAAGACACCACCAGCGAGTGTCCTTGGGCAAGACACCTAACGATATGGATGCACCTACCTCACTAAATACTTGTACTTCTCATAGACCGTAAGTTCTTGGGAACAGAATCCCTCTGAGGCTAGGGTCAGACAAGCGCATTCTGTGCATCTGTGCACAACGGACGTACTCTCTGACGGACGAGGTAGTGGCCACAGTCTGATTTAGATGGGAAATAAAATATGAAAAACAATTTTGTCTGTCAAAATGCTGGACGTCAAAAATGCAGTCCGTCTGACTTCGTTCCATCACTCACACACAAAGCTATGCGGACGTTGCACACTCCACATGTCTGTTCTAGCGGTTTTACGTTTTTGCTTAACTTGCCGCGTCCGTTGTGCATCTGCACTTCTGTACGTCGTGTGTGGGTCTCTATGGTTCATAATTGTATGCTATCACGGACGTTAAAATGTGCAGCAACACGGACGTGAACACTGCGCTCGTTTGACCAAGCCTAAGGCTGGGGTCAGACGAACGCATTTTTAACGTGCGTTTAGGCGCACTTAATCACGGCCGCAGTAGCAGCAAATGACGGGCAATGACGGCCAATATACAAAGTACAGCCGCACGAAAGTCCGGCCGCGCAATGCAAGTAGAAAATGAACGCATTTTTTTGAGAACGCAGAACTGCTAGTATGGACTTACAGAGTGCGCTGCATCCGCTGGCGGCGTGTGTGCGTGATTAGGAGATGTCAGACGCGGCTAATGTCCAGCCTATATAACGTCCAGACGCAAAGAGTGTTTGACGATCCATAAAAAAAAAAATCACGCATGAAAATGAGCGTCGTCTGACCATTTTCACGCATTCCGTGAAAAATACGTCAATGCGTTCGGATGCACTTTTTGACTGTCGCTGCTAATAATGCGTTCGTTTGACCCTAGCCTAAATCATGGCCGTATCATCCATGTGTGGTATTCTAATGTATCAACCCCTTGTACACGGATCTTGTTAAGTGCTGCGAAATGTGTGGTGCTATATAAAGGATAGAAATAGAAAGGGAAAAATAAAAAAAAATAAAAAAAGGTGAGGAGGAAACAAAACCCCAATATTTCTCAAGGGCTGCTCTGGTATTGTGGAATCAGTGGCGTAGCGTGGGGGGGGCAGGGGGGCCGTGGCCCCGGGCGCAGTTTTGTTAGGGGCGCATAATTTCTTTTGAAATTATGCGCCCCTAAAACTTGTGGCCCGACTGACCCGCCGGGCCCTAGGGCGCCACCCAAGGGCCCGCGGGTTGAGGGGACCCAGATGCCGGGCAGCGGGAGTGCCTGCCCGGTCCTAAACAGTGAGTCCGTCCTGTTGAAGGGGAGGCGGCTGCGTGCAGGCGCAGGTCACGTGGTCCGTCTAATCAGGTGGTGCTGAGTCTCTGTACCACCTGACTGGCCGGACCGCGTGACCTGCGCACGCACGCAGCCGCCTCCCCTTCAACAGGACAGACTCACACGCTGTTCAGGACCGGGGTGGGCAGGCACTCCCGTTGCCCGGGAGCTGGGGCAATATCCAGGTGAGAGCTGGGGCAATATCCAGGTGAGAGCTGGGGCAATATCCAGGTGAGAGCTGGGGCAATATCCAGGTGAGAGCTGGGGCAATATCCAGGTGAGAGCTGGGGCAATATCCAGGTGAGAGCTGGGGCAATATCCAGGTGAGAGCTGGGGCAATATCCAGGTGAGAGCTGGGGCAATATCCAGGTGAGAGCTGGGGGGCATATCCATGTGTGAGCTGGGGGGCATATCCATGTGTGAGCTGGGGGGGCATATCCATGTGTGAGCTGGGGGGGCATATCCATGTGTGAGCTGGGGGGGCATATCCATGTGTGAGCTGGGGGGCATATCCATGTGTGAGCTGGGGGGGCATATCCATGTGTGAGCTGGGGGGGCATATCCATGTGTGAGCTGGGGGGGCATATCCATGTGTGAGCTGGGGGGCATATCCATGTGTGAGCTGGGGGGGCATATCCATGTGTGAGCTGGGGCATATCCATGTGTGAGCTGGGGGCATATCCATGTGTGAGCTGGGGGGCATATCCATGTGTGAGCTGGGGGGCATATCCATGTGTGAGCTGGGGGGCATATCCATGTGTGAGCTGGGGGGCATATCCATGTGTGAGCTGGGGGGCATATCCATGTGTGAGCTCGGGGGCATATCCATGTGTGAGCTCGGGGGCATATCCATGTGTGAGCTCGGGGGCATATCCATGTGTGAGCTCGGGGGCATATCCATGTGTGAGCTCGGGGGCATATCCATGTGTGAGCTCGGGGGCATATCCATGTGTGAGCTCGGGGGCATATCCATGTGTGAGCTCGGGGGCATATCCATGTGTGAGCTCGGGGGCATATCCATGTGTGAGCTCGGGGGCATATCCATGTGTGAGCTCGGGGGCATATCCATGTGTGAGCTCGGGGGCATATCCATGTGTGAGCTCGGGGGCATATCCATGTGTGAGCTCGGGGGCATATCCATGTGTGAGCTCGGGGGCATATCCATGTGTGAGCTCGGGGGCATATCCATGTGTGAGCTCGGGGGCATATCCATGTGTGAGCTCGGGGCATATCCATGTGTGAGCTCGGGGGCATATCCATGTGTGAGCTCGGGGGCATATCCATGTGTGAGCTCGGGGGCATATCCATGTGTGAGCTGGGGCGCATATCCATGTGTGAGCTGGGGCGCATATCCATGTGTGAGCTGGGGCGCATATCCATGTGTGAGCTGGGGCGCATATCCATGTGTGAGCTGGGGCGCATATCCATGTGTGAGCTGGGGCGCATATCCATGTGTGAGCTGGGGCGCATATCCATGTGTGAGCTGGGGCGCATATCCATGTGTGAGCTGGGGCGCATATCCATGTGTGAGCTGGGGCGCATATCCATGTGTGAGCTGGGGCGCATATCCATGTGTGAGCTGGGGCGCATATCCATGTGTGAGCTGGGGCGCATATCCATGTGTGAGCTGGGGCGCATATCCATGTGTGAGCTGGGGCATATCCATGTGTGAGCTGGGGCAAATCCATGTGTGAGCTGGGGCAAATCCATGTGTGAGCTGGGGCAAATCCATGTGTGAGCTGGGGCAATATCGATAATGTGTCCACAGGTTGGGGGGGCGCACAATTCTTGGCTGGCCCCAGGCGCTGACAACCCACGCTACGCCACTGTGTGGAATGACCTACCTTGCTCTATCAGACTCTCCCTAATTGATGTGCCTTCAAAAACAAAAAAAAACAAAAAAACTACCCAGTTTCTCCAATTTAGCATACCACATTACTAATGCCGACCCATCTTTCTCCCAACCCCCACATCATGATAAAATGTCACTTTCATGTTCTCACCATTTCTAAAACACCAGCTCTAGGGATACTGAAAACCCATAAAAATCTTTTCTTCCTATTCACCAACTCTAGATTGTAAGCTCCTCTGAGCAGGGCCCTTCTACATCTATTGTTTCTGTTCCTTTGTAATTTTCTCACTCTCCATTGGGTATTGGAAAGCGCTGCAGAAATTGTTGGCGCTATATAAAATAATAAACTCAAGAAACTAGAAACTAAAAAGTTCAGAGGCCTGACAGAGGTACTACACCTGAGATAATCTGACAGTGCACCCGGTAAATGCATACAATAACGTACAACAGGGCTCAAAATTTCAAGTCCCAAGCTACTAACCAAGCCATAAGAGTTACTCGCCACCAGTTGATCCAACTAACCCCCTACCCAGCCCTTAACTCTGCCCCTAAACAGACACCCTTAAATTATCTTATGAAATTACACTGTTAAAAGGTTTTCATTAGAATAAAGTTACAAAAATAACATTAATACCCAGACAACAGACCCCAGTGTGAGCAGAGCGAGGAGGCAGGGAAACTCCTCTCCACCCCCTGCCAGTGACCGAGACGAGCTTGGCAGTGGCGGAAGTACCAGGGTCGCAGCTGCGACCGGGCCCTGGCATTCCGCCACTGGAGGGGGGCCCAGCGCCGCCGCCAGATTCCAGCAAAAGCGCCGGAATCTGGGAGCAGCGCCGCTGGCTGTTCCCCTCCCTGCGAGCGGCCCACTGGCTTGCAGCTTGGCCGCTCGCGTGGGAGGGGAACTAGCTGACCAGCGCGCGAGAACTCCGCTGCGCTGGTCAGGTGGTTTCCGGTGAGCGGCCAGGCTGCATGCTTTCAGCGGACGCTCACCTCTGAGAGGAACAACGGCGGCAGCAGAGGAGCCTGAGGTGAGCGGTGGGGCCCTATATACCCATAAGAGCTGGGGGCAGAATATACCCATAAGAGCTGGGGGCAGAATATACCCATGAGCTGGGGGCAGAATATACCCATGAGCTGGGGGCAGAATATACCCATAAGAGCTGGGGGCAGAATATACCCATAAGAGCTGGGGGCAGAATATACCCATAAGAGCTGGGGGCAGAATATACCCATGAGCTGGGGGCAGAATATACCCATGAGCTGGGGGCAGAATATACCCATGAGCTGGGGGCAGAATATACCATGAGCTGGGGGCAGAATATACCCATGAGCTGGGGGCAGAATATACCCATGAGCTGGGGGCAGAATATACCCATGAGCTGGGGGCAGAATATATCCATGTGCTGGGGGCAGAATATATCCATGTGCTGGGGGCAGAGAATATCCATGTGCTGGGGCAGAATATCCATGTGCTGGGGCAGAATATCCATGTGCTGGGGCAGAATATCCATGTGCTGGGGCAGAATATCCATGTGCTGGGGCAGAATATCCATGTGCTGGGGCAGAATATCCATGTGCTGGGGCAGAATATCCATGTGCTGGGGCAGTATATGCATGTGCTGGGGGCAAAAATATCCATGTGTGAGCTGGGGCAATATATGTCCATGTGTGGCCTGGGGGCAATATATGTCCATGTGAGCTGGGGGCAATATATATATCCATGTCAGCTGGGGGCAATATATATATCCATGTCAGCTGGGGGCAATACTATCTTTTTTATATTGCAGGAAAAAAAAAAAAGGAAAAAATATAAAAAAAATTTGGGGGGGTTGGGGGCCCTTCATGGATTCTTGCACCGGGGCCCTCAGGTTTCTAGTTACGCCACTGGAGCTTGGTCAGGTTAGGCAGCTGATCCCTGCCACCGTGCAGCCTGGGGAAGGGGGGCTGCACGTGGCACCGCTGGAATACGCAGCACAAAATAACTTATTGTGCTGCCTGCGTGTGCATTTTCACTTGCCCACACTTAATTTCCACTCGCCAAATGCTAGTAGGCGAGTGGAAATTTTGAGCCCTGACGTACAATACTGTGAATTAACAGTAATAGCAATAATAAAAATAAATATTTTATTTTAGAAAAAAAAGACTTCTAAACTGGGTTTTACAGGAGTTATTCATTCCTTTCTCATTAAAAGTTTGGCGCAACATACAGTCCTGCAGACTCCATGAAAAAAACACAACTGGACCTCAAGTGTCACTATACAGTCATATTTGTGTGCGCTCAGGTTTGCCGATTGCCAGTCGGGCAAGATCGCCCCAGTCAGACATAATGCTACTCCACCTGAATTCCGCATGCGAGGTATACGTCACTGCAGAATTGGACAATTCAAGGAGCCAGGTAGCCACAGCCTCCTAGTTTTCAATACATATATAAATACTGTATATCCACGCACAAGCGTCCAATAAGCATTGAGAGTTAAATTTAGCAACGTTTGTTTTCTTCAAGTTAAAGTCAGTTTATGATATTACGACAGTTTATATTTTGGTAAATGAAAAAAAGCACAGGATGTTTTTATTGGGGGTGGGGAGCGGATGGAAAAAAACGTATTCATTGTCTAATGACATCCTTTTTAAAAATAAGACATCCTGAATGTATGGTGTATAGGAGAGTGTTCCATTGCATGACAATTGACATGATGAGCATGTATTATAGATTACTCTGCATAGCCAGATGACAGATAAGGCTGGGGCTGAACAGCACAAACTGCCACATCCCTTTATCTACAAACTGGTTTTTAACAACAGGCAGCTGACTTCAGAGAAGAAAAACAAATACCGTATTTTTCGCTCCATAAGACGCACCTGACCATAAGACGCACCTAGTTTTTAGAGGAGGAAAACCGGAAAATAAATATTCTGAATGAAATAGTGTAATAATGGATATTGCCCCAGCTCGTGGATATGCCTTAGCTCACACGTGGATATGCCTTGGCTCACACGTGGATATGCCTTGGCTCACACGTGGATATGCCCCGGCTCACACGTGGATTTGCCCCAGCTCACACGTGGATTTGCCCCAGCTCACACATGGATTTGCCCCAGCTCACACATGGATTTGCCCCAGCTCACACATGGATTTGCCCCAGCTCACACATGGATTTGCCCCAGCTCACACATGGATTTGCCCCAGCTCACACATGGATTTGCCCCAGCTCACACATGGATTTGCCCCAGCTCACACATGGATTTGCCCCAGCTCACACATGGATTTGCCCCAGCTCACACATGGATTTGCCCCAGCTCACACATGGATTTGCCCCAGCCAGCTCACACATGGATTTGCCCCAGCCAGCTCACACATGGATTTGCCCCATCAGCTCACACATGGATTTGCCCCAGCCAGCTCACACATGGATTTGCCCCATCAGCTCACACATGGATTTGCCCCATCAGCTCACACATGGATTTGCCCCATCAGCTCTCACATGGATTTGCCCCATCAGCTCACACATGGATTTTGCCCCAGCCAGCTCACACATGGATTTGCCCCAGCCAGCTCACACATGGATTTGCCCCAGCCAGCTCTCACATGGATTTGCCCCATCAGCTCACACACATGGATTTGCCCCATCAGCTCACACATGGATTTGCCCCATCAGCTCACACATGGATTTGCCCCATCAGCTCACACATGGATTTGCCCCAGCCAGCTCACACATGGATTTGCCCCAGCCAGCTCACACATGGATTTGCCCCAGCCAGCTCACACATGGATTTGCCCCATCAGCTCACACATGGATTTGCCCCATCAGCTCACACATGGATTTGCCCCATCAGCTCACACATGGATTTGCCCCATCAGCTCACACATGGATTTGCCCCAGCCAACTCACACATGGATTTGCCCCATCAGCTCACACATGGATTTGCCCCATCAGCTCACACATGGATTTGCCCCATCAGCTCACACATGGATTTGCCCCATCAGCTCACACATGGATTTGCCCCATCAGCTCACACATGGATTTGCCCCATCAGCTCACACATGGATTTGCCCCATCAGCTCACACATGGATTTGCCCCAGCCAGCTCTCACATTGATAATTCCCCAGCTCACATATGGATATGGCCCAGCAGCTCGTGGATGTGCCTCCGCTCACTGCCGCCGCCGCGTTTGTCTCCCTCTGAGCATGCGTCCGGCGGCAGGAAGCTTGGGCACTCGCCTGGGGGAGCCACGTGACCGCGATCTCGGGAGATCGCGGTCACGTGGCTCCCCCAGGCGAGTGCCCAAGCTTCCTGCCGCCAGAAGCATGCTCAGAGGGAGACGAACGCGGCGGCGGCAGGTGAGCGGAGGCACATCCACGAGCTGCTGGGCCATATTCGCTCCATAAGACGCACCCACTTTTCCCCCCACTTTTTGGGGGGGAAAAAGTGCGTCTTATGGAGCGAAAAATACGGTACTTTCCTTGTGACATTTACATGGTCTTCTGTATTAGATGCATTCAGTTTTTGCATCTAAAAGTTTACCCCAAACTAGGTGCCCTGTACAGAAACAAGATCTGCCCGAGCCCCGTGGTAAGAAAGCAGATTGTGCAACAAATGCTTATGCCGATGCAGCAGCCCCACAAACGCACCTTCATAAACTTACTACATAGTAGCAAAGCGGCAGAATGAGTTCTACAATGTAAGCACATGACCCACCATTGTGACATGTTAAAAGAGCGAAACTGGCTGTCGCTGAAATCTAGACGCACCCTTCACCTTACCAACCTTGGGTGTTTAAGAGCTTTTCAGGGAAGCTACCACCCTACCTGAATAGGCTGCTTCCCCCAGCAGCTCCCTCATCCTACAACAGTGATGGCGAACCTATGGCACGCGTGCCACACCCGGCACGCGGGCCTGACCGGGTCGGCACGCGAGCCATAGGCTCGCCTCACTGCCGCTCCGAGCATCTTCCTTCCAAGCGCGCGGGCAAATGATGCCACCCGCGATCTCACGGTGTTAACTCCGGAGTTAGCGCCGCAATCTCACGAGATCGCGGCTGGTGGACTTCAACGAACGGCCGGGCAGCATCATTTGCGCGCGCTGGGAGGAAGACGCTCGGAGTGGCGGTGAGTTTGGGGCATTATCCATGAAAGCTGGGGCATTATCCATTAGAGCTGGGGGCAAAATCCATCCATGTGCGAGCTTGGGGCAATTCCATCCATGTGCGAGCTTGGGGCAATTCCATCCATGTGCGAGCTTGGGGCAGATATATCCATGTGCGAGCTTGGGGCAGATATATCCATGTGCGAGCTTGGGGCAGATATATCCATGTGCGAGCTTGGGGCAGATATATCCATGTGCGAGCTTGGGGCAGATATATCCATGTGCGAGCTTGGGGCAGATATATCCATGTGCGAGCTTGGGGCAGATATATCCATGTGCGAGCTTGGGGCAGATATATCCATGTGCGAGCTTGGGGCAGATATATCCATGTGCGAGCTTGGGGCAGATATATCCATGTGCGAGCTTGGGGCAGATATATCCATGTGCGAGCTTGGGGCAGATATATCCATGTGCAAGCTTGGGGCAGATATATCCATGTGTGATCTGGGGCCAATATATTCATCTTCTTTATACTGTATTTTTCTTTTTAGACTTTAGTTCAGTCGTATGAAGTGTTTTTTCTAAAATAAATCCGAAATTCAGGTCTAATTGCGGGGTTGGCACTTTGAGACAGATAAATTGGTTTAGCGATCCAGTTTGGGCACTCGGGCTCAAAAAGGTTCGCCATCCCTGTCCTATAACCTCCGATCCAGGACCAGCACCTTACTTGCAGTGCCACATTACAAAAGGAAAGTGTCTCGATCTTCATTTTCCTACAGAGTGCCGCAATTATGGATTAACCTCTCAGGCACCATCAAATCTTTCCCCAGTCTAAAGTTACATAAAAGGGATATGCATGCTTTGCTAGATTGCTTTTAAAATGTGCAATGCCCTTTAAATGAGTCAGTAGTGTCATTCAGGAGACATAAAAACCAAGTAAATCTGATATTTTTTCATATTTACCCGCTTTTCTTTGTGTTTTCCACGCCCACCTCAGGAGGCAGTTAGAGCTAACAAATCAGTGCTTATACCTAGGGAGAGCTAAAAAAAAACTCACTGAGCATGTGCGTCTGAGTTCCTCCTCCTCCCTTCTGCACTGTGAGCTGAGGGGAGGGCGGGGCTTACCTGTCACCCCAGATAATTCAGGAGAGACTGGGAAGGAAAGAAATCCATACACACAGGGAGAAAGACAGCAGAGAAAGGGACAACAAAGAAAAGCACAGCGACACAGCAAGAAACAGTAAAGAGCGAAAGACAGCGAGATAAAGCAGAGTAAGCACAAGAAAAGGTGCAGTGAGAGCGCACAAGAGACAGACAACACAATAAAGAGTGAGAGGGAGTGATTGTGAGAGAGTTTGAGTGAGACAGTGAACCATGAAAGAGCACAAGTGAGCGTGTCAGGGAGTGTGAGTGTGTGAGGGAGTCAGCGGGTGAGTGTGTTTTGCTTTGACAGTTGCAGAGATGCTAATATTCAGCTCCTCGGTTTCCCCAGTCTGAGGTCCTGAGCTGCACAGCTTGTGTTAGTTCAGTCACAGGTAGTTATAAATCGCTAGCAAGTTCTGTAGCGCTGTACAATGGGAGAGGCAGAATAACAAATGTCCATACAAGTTAAAATACACAGAAAAATAGGAGAGGACCCTGCCCAAGAGCTTACAATCTAAGAGCAGAGGGGTGACACGCTAGGTGAGGGTAATAGCTGAGTATGTGAAGTAGTGGGGTGCATGGGGGCTGTGGGCCAGAGGGAGCAAGAAATGTAGTTCAGGTGAAGCTTTGATGGGTGCACTATTGGGTGGAGTAGTAGGCGGGGAGGTGGCGGGTAATATTCAGGAAGTATGAGCAGAAACACCCCTGAGAGGCATCGCCAGAGAAGATCAAATGACAGTTTAAAGCAAGAAAATAAAAAAATTTACACATTTTTAAAACTTTTGATTTATTCTGTTTGTCTATAGGTATAAAAAGGGTCAATTTAAAAAAACCTTTCTAGACATGCATATCCCTTTAAGAGATCTCTATTAACGTACCTCGATACAGAATGCACCTGTAAATATGTAACATACAGGGTTATTCAAAGAATCGAAAAGTCACCGTACGTACGGTGACTTCGTTCGCTCCAATTCGGTGCGATTTGGCGATCTTATTTCGGTGCCCGCGGTGTATTCAGCAAGCACCACACGGTCCTCGAAGTGCAAGGAAAACCCGCCGCAAACCAGCTGGATTAACCCCGCCGAACACACTGGAGAAACCTGAGCAGCCCCTGGAAAAAGCCAACACCGAAGACGAATGTAGCGGAAAAAGAACTGTTTGCTTCAATGTTTGAAAAGTAAAAACGCTGTTTGCAAAGAAACTACATAACGAAAATGTCTGAAATTTATATACAAGATCCAATGAATGATGATGAAAAGGGTGGTTACAGAAAGACGGAAAAAACTGGGGAAAAAAATTCGCAAAAAAATAACAGAAAAATGCCTAAGAGATCCTAAAAAAAAAAAAAAAAATATATATATATATTATATATAATATTCTGCAGTAAAGTCTATTTAGAATCAACAGTTTTAGATATTGGATTAACACGGTTATATTTTTAACATTGAAGCCTATGGGATTCGCCTGAATAAATCTGCCGCATGAAACCACCGTACAGCAGGGCAATTCGGCAACCTTTCACTGCTGGTTTTTGATCTCTGAATAGACTAAGCATTGCTTTTCTATGGGGAATTCACTGCCCTCCAACAGGTAACGTATGTGCAGGCAATTCGCCAGGATTTAAATTCGCCTGAATTGCCAGGAAAGGTAACCGTACGCTGAATTTCACTGTTCGGTTACCGTTCGGCCGCACTTCGGATCTCTTTGAATAACCATGATAGTGAATATATTTCCTACATATTTATTTTCTGTATACTTGTGTTATTTTTAAGATCTCGCATTTTATTACTTTGAATTTTTTCAGTAGGTACAGAAATGCAATGTTTTTGAACCCAGGACATACTTGAAAACTAGAGAAATCTCAATGTATCCTTCCTGGTAAAATGCATTATAAATAGTCTATTTCAATTACAGGTTACTGGCCTGCTAATTTGTGAAAGGAAAAGAGTTACGTTGTATTTTCTTTTTACTGAACGGATGTTGCTTTGCATTTGAAAGTTGTATATGCCCTGTTTACGTAAAGGTTTTATGGATTTGATTAATTCTTTGTGAAAGGGCAAAGTAAATGGATACCAGAACACATTCATTTGATTTCTTCTTTTGGATGGATCAGCGTTCTTCATATTAAAACGCAAAAGGACACCAACTGCGCAAGTCTCTGATTTCCATAACGGAGCCATGGATTAGCTCATTTGTGTTAACGCAAGGGTTCATGCAACTCTGGCCTATTTTTTTGGTTGTTTTTTTTGTGAAAGTATTTTACCTGGAAGGATACATTGAGATTTCTCTCGTTTTCCAGTATGTCCTGGGTGGCGAGTATGTACCGTTAGGTGTCTTGCCCAATGACACTTACTGGAGAGGTGCTCGCTGGGATCGAACCCATGTCTCCACAGGCTCTCTCCATGCAGAGCAGTGATGTTACCTCTACTCCACATTGGTGGAACAGCATAGAAAACCTCCTAACAGCTCTTTTGAATTCCTACGAAAAAAGGAGTATGGCATCTCTAAATTTATAAATCTAGCAAGGCCCCTGGTGACCCTAGACTCCCTGCTTTCATTCATCAACGTTCACCTGCTCTCCTCTCCAGCACATCTATTACCTGTATTGTGTGTAGACTCACTAGACTATTTCTATGTGCCAACGATCATTTGTTTTGTAGGGTTCAAAATACCTTGTTTAAAAGAAGAAAAAACATATTGTGGCTTTGCCCTTAAACAAATTGAAAAATGTAGGCCACCCACATATTGACAGGACCATTTCAAAATGGTTATTCCAGACAGATCTCACAGGGCTCCGGTCGCATTGAAAACTAATTATATGGTCAGATGAACCAAATTCCAAGCTCAACAACTGGTATCTACCATATACAGAAAAAGCGGTCTCTCGCCCATGCCCACCAGGGCGGCTGCAACAACCTCGAGTAACAACCCAGTTCATGTATAAAACAGGAAAAAAAAAGTGTTGTGACAGAACCGTCACTTGGGCATCTGGAGGGGGCTGTGGGCTAGCCTCCTGTCCAGCGTCTATGACCCATGAAAGAGACCATTAGGGAACTAGTGGACCTTTTAAATGTATTTGGTTTTTCAAGGTTTTAAACGTTCCCCAGCAAACTAAAGTTATTCTGAGGTCTGTGTGTTTTTCCCTTCTGTAGTTATCACAGAGAGTCTTTCGTTGTGTATATTGCGCACATTCCCTCAATTATCTAACCTCTCTGTATAGTGTGACCTCTGTATTAGTATCTGCTCTATTGTGTACATTTTCTCTACAAGAAATTTCGTTTGTTTACCCTTTCTCCCTCCCCTTCTCATAGGAAATCCCATTGTGTATTGTTTGAAGGTCCTGCGCACTTATCTGATCTGTGATGTAATCGGTTTGATTGTATGCAAATGTAGTGTCCCTTGACTGTAGCTGCGTGTCTCTGTGAATTAACAATCAGTTCTATTCTGACAAAGCTTGAAGTCACGACCCATGTTTTTGGGGTAGCAGCGAACTTCTGCTTGCTGTGTCAACGAAAGGCTCCAGGTCTACAGCTTTGTCTTATTTCTGGGGGTGCTAGTCCAGGCTCTCTACATGCACCTGTCTTTAAACTGCGGCTAAGGTACTGCAGAAAGGTGTGAGAGTCACAGGGAGAACCCAGATGTCCAGTGAGGAAGCGGTATTTGACAGATGTAACAGTTCTCTGTGCCCAGACAGGGTCACAAGTGTCATCTGTGCTCATTTCTATATAGCTCCATGTGAAATGGCCATTCAAGTAAACCAAAACTTCTGAAATTTATTTCACATGGGGCTACATAGGCTTTATACATGAACTGGGTTGTTACTCCTGGTCATAGAAACACTACAAAATGTAGCAAGAGGAGGAAAAACCTAGTCTAACAATAGGACTAAACCTCTTCATACAAAAACGAACCAAAACAAAAAAGGTAGCAAACACCAAACATGTTGGAATAAGCCACTACAAATTAATAAATTACTCTGTTGTAACACAAGTTAGGTAATTTTTGCTGCTGTTCCTTTCCGGGTTTTTTTTTTTTGTATTTAAAATTTTTTATTTTGTAAATAAATCAGCTTACAGATACATATCAAAGTGAGGGTCATTCAAAACTGTCATCATAGGTACAGCGTAAGGAAAATAATAAACGTCCCCAGATAGGGGCTCTCAGCGGAACATAGCGATCAAAGGGGGGAAGGGGGGAAAAATAATAAACGTCCCCAAATAGGGGGTCCTCAGCGGAACATAGCAATCAAAGGGGGGAAGGGGAGAAAAATAATAAACGTCCCCAAATAGGGGGGGGGGTTCTTAGTGAAACATAGCAATCAAGGGGAAAGGGCAGGGGTGGGAGGTGGAGAACAACTTTCAGTCTTCAGCAAAAAACGACAAAAAAGATCTATAACAATCAGGAAAAGTCCAGAGAACTCGAACTTTAAGCAGAAAAATGCAGTGGAAGGGGAATGATAGTCCTCAATCCGATTGCAACTCCAGCTGATCCGGCGACAGTCCCGCTGCTGCAAGATCAGTCCAGGCCATCGAGGGATCGGTGATCGTATAGGATAAGTTGGCATGCGTCACTACCAGTGAGCCCGCCAAGCCCCATCTGTAGCGAATCCCTTTGCGACGAAGGGTAGTTGTCACGTCCCGAAATCGTCGGCGAGCCAGTAGGGTCTGGAACGGGAGGTCATGATAAAGTGCCAACGTAGAGCCCTCAAAATGCACGTCTTTCCGGGTTTTTAATCCCAAAGTGGAAGTATTTGGTGAGGGTATAAAACCCACCATTTTGCCTCTTAGCTGAGAAGCAGCAAGAGAGTGTGCGGTTGCTCAGAGGAGCGGCTTCTAGTTTCATTAGGTAGGACTCCCCTTACTAAAAGGAGACTTGACGGGGCAAGTGAGCTTACACTTCAATGGCCATTCAAGTAAACCAAAACTTCTGTATTGTTTTACACCTGGAGCTATAGAAATGAGTGCAGACAACACTTTTTCTTCTTGTTCTGTACCGGCTGGATGGAGTAGAGGTAACATCACTGCGCTATAACCGTGGAGACGGTTTTTGCAACAGCACAGACTGTTATGTTCACCTTGGGTTCCCCATTTATTACCACTCATCTGGAAATCCACGCACATTAGATGAGTACCGAGACGAGACCTTCATAAATCCCGTTTGACCACAAATTAATAAATTGAGCTCAAGCTGTTATCCATTGTCTGCTCACCATTTAAGGCCCCATTCACACTGTGCGATTTATCGCGTGGATTTTGCCGCGACATCGCAGCAAAATCCGCACGACGTCGCGCTGTGTAGCTTCTCTAATGCATTTCATCAATGGAGCGGTTCACATCTTGCCGCGCGATGTCGCGGTAGCATGTCGCTGGTACATGACCCAAATTTTTGCGATTTGCTATCTGCGACTTTGCAATTTGCATTGGTGGTGCATTGCACAAAAAAAAAAAAAAGTGACGTTGCGCGACTATGAAAGTCGCGCTGAAAAATCGCACAGTGTGAACGGGGCCTTAGACTCTATTGTTACAGAAAAGCTGTATTAGCAGCTTGAGACAAAATATTTGAGAGCCACTTGTCGATGCCGGCAGAGGGGGACCCATGCCTCAGTTGGCAACAGCTCTTGGTCTGTGGAATGATGCGTAACCCTGGCTGAGCAGATCACGAAAGGACACCAAGAACTATTTATTTCCAGTGTTCTGCTGCTTGCTGTCAAAAGAAGTGATGGTTCACATCACCTTCTGCAGAATGAGACTTGTTTAATATTTCTATGTCAAATCTTTGCAGAAAGCTACCTTGAGGGCCAAGAAGACTGAGCTACCACGGAAAAGCTTGTTCATCCATATCTAGCCAGAAGTTATAAATCGCTCCTATACAAAGTATAGGAGTCCTTAACTTATTGAAACCTGCAACATCTGAACATCAAGGAAAGCTTGCAGCACGCTTGGTATAGCAACTCGATCTGTTAAAACTAATGGCTGGAGCTACTACATTTAAAGGCTCTGCTGAGATGGGGAAAGTTCATACAGCTAGAGGCTTGGAGCTCTTAACCATTTCAAACGGCATGGGTCGACTCCTAGCCCTATGCTTTTGACACCTGGGGCTTCAGCCCACAAGAGACCCTTCCACCCCCTCCCTCAATACCAGCATCTGCCACATCTGGTTCTTAAAATAATTTTGCAAGCTCTGTCTACGTCATTCCGTCACACAAATCTCACAGGTATCAAAAGATCAAAGATCAACTTCACACATGTATTCCAGACAATCCCAAATGATAATCACATACACACTGTTAAGTCATAGGCTGGGGTCAGACCAACGCAGTGGTAACGTCCGTGTTGCTGCACATAAGTACGTCCGTGATAGCATACAATTGTGTTAAATGGAGCCCCGCACAGAAGTGCGGGGGCTGACGGACGCTGCAAACGGACGCAGGTTAGGCAAGAACGTAATACTGCTAGAACAGACGTGCGGAGTGCGCCACGTCCACATAGCTTTGTGTGTGAGTGATGCAACAAGGTCAGACGGACTGCATTTATACGTCCAGCATTTTTGACGGACAGAATGTTTTATCATTGTCATTTATTTTCCCTGCTACATCAGTCAAAAAAATACGTCAGTGAAAAAAAACGGACTGTGTGGCCACTACCTTGTTGTCAGTCAAAAAGTACATCCGTACTGCACGGACGCACAGTCCGTACAAAATGCGCTCATCTGACCCTAGCCATATTCCTTCGTACCAGTGTTAGTGATATTAAAGCCGATTTATCCTGCTGCTTTCTATTGGAAAGTTTGGGCACTATCATTTGGTGTGCGCTAACCTTAGCATTGGCATGTTTTTTGCGTTAGCGCTGGGTTAATGGAGTCTAGCACCTGACCAGATCGTTTGCCTCTCGCTCATAATGGGAAAAACCACTTCGCACGTTGCTAATAGCGATTCGTAACGCGAGCTTACTGTACTTCCCACGTCCTATACTTAGCATGGGGAGCGCTAGAGCGCAAGCGCCTTTGGAATTATTCTAATATTATGGTAAAAAAAAAAAAAAAAGTTTGTGAGGGTCCTGAGGACGAGCAACAGCACTACGGTGCCTGCTCTACGGTGGGGCCCGCTCAGGGTTTTTGCCATTACAGGGATGAATGCTCCATATGCAAATCAGCCTGTTCTCACCCACAAAAGGGTGGCCAGTACTGATTGCCAAGGACGTCATCCCTGCACGGGGGGGGGGGGTGCAGCAACCCCACGACGATAGGAGGGTATAGTTGACACCCCTCTAGGCATCTCGAGCAAGGGGTCCACATCTGGATTACCCTGTATACTTGTGAGAAAAAAAAAGAGGTTTGTGAGGGTCCTATTCCTGTGGGAACTCACAATCTAGAAGAGTTGGGGGTGGAAACAGGAGGAATGGACTGCTAGGTGAGAGTGATGGACTGCTAGGTGAGAGTGATGGACTGCTAGGTGAGAGTGATGGACTGCTAGGTGAGAGTGATGGACTGCTAGGTGAGAGTGATGGACTGCTAGGTGAGAGTGATGGACTGCTAGGTGAGAGTGATGTGTATCAGTTAGGGAAAGTCTGTCAGTACGGGGTAGAGTGTTACAAAAGGATGGGGGCTGCGCATGTGAAATCCTGCAGTCTATCATGGTAAGAGGTGATGCAGGGAGAAGCTAGGTGCAGGTCACTGATCTTAGGGAGCGGGCTGGGGTGTATTTGATGATTAGTGAGGACAGGTAGTGGAGGAGCTGAGTTAGTGAGAGCTTTGCAAGTCTGGGTAAGGATTTTGAATTTAATTCTGCAGTGGATGGGCAGCCATTGAAGGGACTCAGAGGAGCGGCAGAGACAGAGCGGCAGGTGAGGTGGATGAGCCTGGCAGAGGCATTCAGAATGGATTGTAGGGGGAGGGGGGGGGGGAGAGGTGGGAGAGAGGGAGGCCAGCTAGAAGATTACTACAATAGTGAAGTCGGGAAATTACAAGGGCGTGGATGAGTTGCTTTGTGGGGTCAGTGGTAAGAAATGGTCGTAATCTGGAAATATGTAATTTGTAGCGGCAGGAGGAGGAAAGAGACTGGATGTGGGGGATGAAGGAAAGAGCAGAGTCAAATGTAACTCCGACCAGGGCCGTCTTTAAGGTGGGGCAAAAGGGGCCGCTGCCCTGGGCCCAGAGCCTCCTCATTGAGCCTGAAACGACCACTAGTATAAGCAGAGCCGGCCTCTTAAAACGTAGTTCTGGCTTTGAGCCCAAAACCGACCGGAACTTCTCTCTGGCGGCAAAAATACTGCAGCGTGTCTGCCCTGCTGCTAGCTGCAGAGAGGAGGCACCGCTCACTAGAGCCCGCTGTCTTGTGTGTGAGAGTAGAGAGCCTGCCAGAGCAAGCAGCAGTGGTAAGGGGAATTCCTGGGGGGCCTTAGTGGGAGGAGAAACAGAGTGAAAAGGTTTCCCCTCGTGGGGGGGGGGGGTGATCAGTCCGTGAATGAAGTAGTGTGAGACTGGGAAGAATGAGAGTGAATGCAGTCAGCTGTGTCTTCCCACCATCCTGAAATGACAGCCCTGCAACCACTGGATCACCTGAGATTTAACCCCCTCCCTGCCAAAACAGCAAGCAGGAGAGGGCACAACATCCACTTATATTTACCCACAGCAGTAACAGCACAGGAAGTAATGTGATGTACAAGTAATGTTTTTTACTTTTGTGCAGAATTTCTGGATTGATGTAATTCTAATAAATATAATTGTCAGTTTTATTGCTGTGGAGATCTTTGAAACACTCGCACTGCACATTACTGTATCACAGGGCTCCATAGCAATAAAACTCACACACAACACACAGTACTGTGAGTTTTATTGCTGTGAACCTCTGATAGGTGTAGGTGTGCTTTTTTGGGGGGCAGCAGATCATCCTTGGACCCAGGCAGCATAAGGTCTTCGATAGACCCCAAGTTATATATGGCCAGGAAAACATGGAAGATCGGTCAACACTAGCCAGGAGGTTTACTCTGGGACATTATGGCAAGGGCGCCAGAGGGCCAGGACCCAGCAGTAAGGCCAGGGTACTTGGTGTTTGTTTGGGTTGACACTCGCACTTCCTGGTTTTAGGCATGTGAGGCTTCATGGTGTGTCGCTGACATCACCACAGCACCCTGCACGACTGGTCACAGAGGAGAAGCCATGCACATAGCACATGATATGGGAGGGTTACGAACTCTAAGGCCCCCGGCACACGAGCGTTATTTTTGCGTCCGTCTGTGCGCAAAATTTGACGTCCGTTATAGATTTGCAAAGAAGTTAATCTGAACACCACACGATGCACCTGCACACTGTTTCACGCACGGCATTCGCGTACTGCAACGGACGTCAAAATGGCATGGACGTAAAAAAGCTAGACGGACGTGGGAAATACGTGCTGCTTCCTGTGGGCTGGAACTCCAAACACCAAAATACTTCTTTTTTTCACTTTCCCTCCTTTTTTTTCAACGTCCGTAGTTATTAACTTGGCCCTGTTTGAACACATTTATCTCCCGTCAAAAATTACGTCCGTAACGGACGCACTGTGCGCAGTACCTATACGCTCGTGTGCCGGGGGCCTAAACTGCCAGGAACGGCGATCAGTACCGGTAGAAGCACACTGGAATGCCAAGTCCCACCTGGGCGTTCCCGGGTGCAGGCAAGAATGGTACAAAGGAGGGGACAGGCTGCAGACTGGCAGGACGTGTAATGGAGTCTGGAAGGCAGCACTCAGCGCCTGGACCTCTTCTCCCGGTTTTGCGGTCTTGTCCAAAGGGCCACTTTAACCCCTCTCATTGTGACCTATGCCCCACGAGAATAGCTTCCTGGCAGCAGCCACCACCCCTCAGTCATGTTCATGCGACCTGTGCCCTCCCTCCGAGTTGAATGCGTGCTTTGCAGTCACAGTGGAAGTGTCGGTTTCCACTGGTGCTGCACTTTGAGACGGGGGGTATTCACTAAGCGGCGTATGGTGCATGTGTGGAGCAGCACATTAGGTGCAGGTCTTTGTCTGTTTGGTTTTTTTTTGGGACGTTGGGGTAAGAAATAATATTGCATTTCTGGTGAGTGGAGGGGCCCCAAGAAAATGTTTGCCCAGGATCCAATTATTATTCTTTATTTATAAAGCGCCAGCATATTCCGCAGCGCTGTACAATAAGCACAGTATAGACAGGGTTACAATACATTGAACAACATTTGACAAACAGTACAGGAGGAGATGAGGGCCCTATTCCCGTAGGAACTCACAATCTGGGAGGGTTGGGGTTGGAAACAGGAGGAGAGGACTGTAAGGTTAGAGTGATTGATGATTGCGTCAGTGAGTTGGGTGGTAGGCTTCCCTAAATAGGAACGTTTTAAGGGAGCGTTTGAAGGAAGAGAAGTTAGGGGAAAGTCTGACAGTACGAGGGAGAGCGTTCCAGAGAGTGGGGGCTGCGCGTGAGAAATCCTGCAGTCTATCATGGGAAGAGGTGATGCGCCTAGCTTCTCACCGCAGGTCACTGTTTGACCTTAGGGAGCGGGCTGGGGTGTATTTGGTGATTAGTGAGGACAGGTAGTGGGGAGCTGAGTTAGTGAGGGTTTTGTAGGTAAGGATAAGGATTTTGAACTTAATTCTGCAGTGGATGGGGAGCCAGTGAAGGGACTCGCAGAGGGGAGCGGCAGAGACAGAGCGGCGGGTGAATTAGTCTGGCGGAGGCGTTCAGGATGGATTGTAGGGGGGAGAGGCGGGACAGAGGGAGGCCAGATAAGAGATTATTGCAATAGTCGAGTCGGGAGATTACCAGGGAGATTACCAATTAATGTTAAAGACGGCCCTGACTCCGACACAGCGAACCTGGTTTGATGGAGAGATCATGATACCATCAGCCTTGGAGAAGTCAGGAGGCGGGGAGGCATTAGAGGGAGGAATTGGTAGGCGTTCAGTCTTGGACATGTTAATCTTTAGGTGGTGAGAGGCCATCCAGGAGGAGACGCCAGATAAACAGTCGCTGACTTTGGAAAGGACAGGAGGAGAGAGATCAGGCGTAGAGAGGTATGTCTGAGTATCATCAGCATAGAGTTTTGCGAGGGGCAAAACCCTTTGCGCTGAACGTCGTATTACAATGTTCGCGCAAACGATGCGCGTTATCGTTTAACGCGGATGGACCTGCGCGAGCGTGATGAACTGTGCGCGTCCTATACTTAACATTGTGCGCTGGTACACGGATGGTATTCCATTCGATGCGCATCTTTTTACAAACGACGTTTGCGTGCATAATTTTAACGTCTTTGAAAAGCTGGTGTAACTGTAAATCAGAACGTTCTGGCCGAAACGAAAAACACCAGCATGAAAAAAATAAATACAGCACAGTATAGTTACACATACCCAAACAATAAAATTGTGAATTCGTGCATATTTTTTTTTATTGCTGCAGCATGTATACTCAGATTTACTTTGACAGGCGCAAAAACTTAAGTGAGTCAATGAAGGTAAATTGATGTCAATTAAGGTTCTTCATTCTGATTGGCTGTCCACACACTGATTTGCGTGTGCTACGTTACTGCGCGCATATTACTCTTTGTTTTGCAAGTCGTTTTAATGAACGTGATTTTCAGACGGATGATAAAAGGTGTTCAGATCGAAATACTCTTAAGTTTCGCGTGATAACGCGTGCAAAAAATTTGCGCTGCGCGAATGAAATTGAGCAGAGAATGTAATAGGGGCCTTAACCTGATGCGGTGTACAAATCAGATGCAGGTTCCAAAATCCCCATTCTCTCCTCACTGCAGCGCCACAGTATAGGTTGTCGATGGAACAATGTGTTGCATCATCTTCTCCACACTTGCTGGCAGTGTGGGAAATGAGAAGGTGAGCTAGTGCAGCAAAACTGTTCACTTTATAAATTGTAAACTGAAGATCTAACCTGGTTATATTTGGAATCCCTGGAAAGGCCATAATCTGGCCTTTCCAATGATACCTCGTATGTCCCTCTAGCCCTTAGTGGTTTAAAATTGTGAAGATTTTTTTTTTTTATACACAGAGCAAGGCAAACCTTGTGGCAGGCACATGCCTCCTCTGCCTGGTTATAAGTCTGGCTCTGCTCTCCAGCAAAGACCATTCTGCTTACAAAGCTTCTGTAAAGCTGCAAAATTACTGTTATTTGCAAACAGATAAGATTTTGCCTATATCAGAACTGTTTGAGGACAATATTAAGAAAACTAATTTCTGTATCAGAGCACAGCATGATGGCCCCACCAGGCAAGAATAACAGACTATAACAAGAGTACAGCTTTAAAAGCACGGTTTACATAGTGTCTTTATGAACTAAATTTTCCCTATGGATCCGGCACCTTTCCCTTCTAGGATACTTCACAGAAGCTGAAACTAAATTCTCAAAGAGAAAAAAAAAAACAAGAAAAACAAAAAACACAAAAGTATAGAGTAGAAATAGAAAATATGTACTAGAGTATCAGCAGAGGTAAAACGCACAAAAGACAAAATGTAAAATTAGGAGATAAATCCGACAGGTTACCCTCGCTCAGAGATCTCCCCCACGGTAACCTGACAGGGATGGGGACAGGGACACACACTTTGTAGAATAATCAAGGAAGAGAGCACGAGAAAAACCTAAATGCAGAGAATCCCAGAAGGATATTTGTCCTTTGTAAAGGGATTCATCTCCCCATCTCATAAGAGCAGTTAACAGGAGCACCTGCCAAAAAAACGGTTACAATGTGGGTAATGAAAGACTTTATTTGGAAATAAATACCAATTGTTTTCTCGAAGACAGGAGTTTTTAAAATTCTAGAATGCTCTGAATTTGGTATAAAAGAATATAATATATAACAGACACACACACTTTCCTAATGTGAGTTGCAGATACAGCGGTATACGTTTCACATAGCTGCAGCCCTCTCATGGAAGGATAAAGGAGGGTTACGTGACAAAGCCTGCTGGGAGGCATGCCGCTTCCTAATGAAGGTACTGAAATGCCAACCCAGTGCCCGATCATGCGACGCACTGCGGGGCAGCAGCAAAGGACGTCTGTGCCGCATCCAGTCTAAGCTGCATTGCGTGCCTGTGTTTTAAACGTATCGCTGTCTCTTCTCCACTCAGGCATTTACAATTAATAGGGGCTTCCCACCGCCAGGGCGAGACGTGGGCACGGGGTAGAATAAGCTAGCTCGGCCAACCCCGTTTATTTTTAGATGGATGGGCCACATTTTCAAGAAACATTTCTTATACCCAATTAAACAAAAATAAACAAAGGTTTGCCAATTAAAACTTTTCAACAAGTCTCTTTTGTTTTGAATCAGCCCCAAACAAAGGAGAGAAAAAAAAAAAAATCCTGTCCTTTAGGTTTGTGTTAATTACGTTACAGCGTGGGATAGTTTTCTTTTGACTATTCCAAAAGAAACAAAAAACGTTAAGTATACAATTCCTTTTATCTACAAAAGAAACAATCTTTGAGTAAAGGGGATCAGACGTATCCAAGAGAAGAAAAAAGCAGCAACAAGTCACAGCTCCCCAGGGTCATAAAAAAGATTTATTTTTCCTTTCTACCAATATAGAAGCCAATTGGTTTGTTTCAGCCATAGGGTTTTTTTTTTTTTTTTAATAAAAAGGAATTCCGTTAAAAAAAAAACATTAACAGGTCTATTCAAAGAAAAGTGAAACTCAGGATAATTGACTGGAGAAGTGAAAATACTAGGTCAAAATAGCCAAACCAGAAAAATTCTCCCATTGATCTCACTTTCCAAATCGGCTATTTGGTCTAGATTCTTCTCTTCTGTAAAGTCTCGTGATTTTCACCTTTCTTTGAATAGACCTGTATATAAATCCAGTTAGAGGACTGACAGTATAATGGAGTACAACAGACAATCTGAACATACGATATTTTTACTCCATATCAACTCTTCCCAGACCTCACCACTTTTTTGGTCTGTATTCCAACCCTGGTGTAAAGTTAATGCCTCTGGGAATATCACATTTATTAGGAATACAGCCCTTTATACTTTTGCTTCAACTGCCGAGGGGTTGGAATAGGTTTAAGCAGAAGTATGAAGGGCTGTATTCCAACCCTGGTGTAATCCAGGGGCCCCATTCCACACTTGTTGCTAAAATGGCTACAGGACACGTTTAGTCAATGATGGGAATAGTTATTCCCGTCTTGTGACGAGTGTTGCGATTCCCTGCACTTTTTTGCATTTGCAGACTCACTTAATATTCTGACCCAACCCCCACCTAAAAACACCTCACACCTCATCTTATTCTGGAACCCCAGGGTCCTATGCAAGAAGTGAATGTCACATGCAGGATACGATTGAGGTCAGATAGCTTAACTCCTCCTCTTTTGAAAGCACACAAAGACCTTTATATTTTCTTTACTTTATTGGGAAAGTAACAGCAAATAAAAGATGTATTGTAGATAAAGAGCATTTCTCTGGTGTGTCTTCTAGTCAGAGGAAGGGGCCTCTCTGGTATGCGAAGCAGGGGTTAGAGAGAGTCTCTCTGGTGTACTTTCTCGTAAGAGGACGGTAAAACAGAATGCAATTACCCAGTATAGACAGGACGTTTGCTCACATGCCTCTATGGTTAGAATGAAGGAAGTGAAGCTTGCTGAACGGGAAACGGGACTGGGCCAAACCAACTATGTGGGTTAGACAGGGAGAGTGGACGAATACATTTAAGTAAAAGCATAGGGGGAAAACAAATAAGAAATCTGGTTTCATGGTACATCTTGTGGTGGAGAGAGTGCCACTTCCCCTCACCGCGAGCAGAGTGAGGCCAAAGGGAACAAATATTACCTAGTCTCCCTCCATAGTGCTGCAGTTTTGCAAGAGCTAGCTCACAGCCAGGACACGCAGGGAGTCCCATGGACTCCAGGAGCTTTTACAGGTGGCGTGCTGCCCTGCACTTAATTCCAGTGCCAAAAAAAGCTCCTACCCCAGAAGAGCTGTGCTAAGAGAGAGACAAGGAAAATCTGCAGGTAAAGATTTGCATACTTACGAGAGACACACTAGAGACAAGTGTGGAATAGGGCCCTATAGTGGTTGTAAACCTGCCTACTTCATTGACTTTAAAGGCCCTGGGGAGTTTACATCAGGCCTGGAATAAAGCTTCGGGAAATCTCTAGACAGTCCAACTGTATGAGTGCCACGTCATCTTTTTGCCATCTCCCACGGAAATTTGCAAGACCCGTGAATTTAAAGGGAGGGTCTTCTCAAGCCACTGCAAATTTGACCAGTTTAGTCCTATGCCACCACTATAAAGATGACTAAAAGCAAGGTCTGTGGGCACTACTGCAAGTTAAGCTAGCAGATTTTTGGTGAGGGGGGAATCCTGTGAAACCATTCAAAAAGACCGAGGGAAGGGCAGATTGGAACCACTGGAAGATGAAGCTCTGAAATAACGAGAGGAAAGTCAATTTTTACCAATACAAACGTCCTTTACTTCTTTCGTGGAGAGAAGGGCTCTTTTGAAACCTCTGTAAATAAGCCATCAATTTAGACAGAACCACCATGACATGAATATTATCTTAATTAGGAATTCAAGAGTTCTTACAAAGTAACAAACTCACTTAAATGGAGATTTGCTGCACCTCTCCACCCACTCCATAATCTGCAGAGTTACAATCTACTTTAATGCAATGGAGATGTCAACTGGACCAAATCTAGGCTTCAACAAGTCCATACAATGAGCTTTAGGCTGCTGTCACACAAGCGCACTGATTGCGCACAGTGTGTCTGTTGAAATGGATGCACTTTATAACAGATGAGATTGTGGTTACATTGTATCAGTTTTGACTGACGTTGGGGGTGGGGGCAAGCTTTATGCAGGGGCTTCTCTATGTCCGTTGTATCTTTTTCACATCAATGTCATTTTGGCATCCGTTGCAACATGCGTTGCCAGTGTGCACGTGCTTCGGGTGTTGTCCTCTATTGACTCCTTTGAAAGGCTACAACGGACAGTGTCAGACGGACACGAAAAGTGCACTTGTGTGACTGCAGCCGTAAAACGAAAAATAGATTGAAAAATAAAGTTCATTTTTTTTACCCTTCATAATTGGGCAGAGACTGCTGACAGCCTCTGCATAATTATCTTTTTATTATTAGGATTATCATTTCTGGTGGTTTCACTCACCACCCTCGATGCTCTTCCTCTTCGGTCAGGGACTCCAAACCCCGAAGTACCTTAAGCTAGAGTACTGCAAACTACGCACAGCTACAGCATTTGCGCACTTCACGTACCCAAGTTCCCCATTGCCTGTGCAGAGCGATGGATCAGAACTGCGCGCATGAGCAGATCCGATCCATCGCTGCTGCTCTGACACTGCATGCTATAGCAGGTGGTCTCAGAATGATGACACATTCTCTGCAAGGTCGATAGAGATTTTCCTGGATGCGGAAACTCCTCCACTTCACCCGGCTTTGCCAGATTGGGGCACTCCTCCATACTGACCATTTTAAAACTATAAAAAAGGGGTCAGGTTGAGTAGAGCGCCCCTTTAAGGCTGTACCTGCCGAGTTTCAAAATCAATTTAGGGTGGAGACCATGGAGTAAATATACTTTCTCTCCCATTTGGATTTGGCAGAGTTTTTTTTTTTTTTTTTAAACATCAGTAAAAGTGTAGATCTGCAGAACAGCTTCACTAAAGCAAAGCTCTCCAACGTGCGTCCGTCTGAGGACAGGGAGTGGTTAAACAGTTCCATTTCATAATGTAATATTTGCTAGGAAACGTTATATAATCTGCACATAAAACTATGGGTAAATGTTGAATAAATGGTTGAGGTTTGGGATATTTGGCTGGAATCATATGTTACTCTTGGTACATTGCCAGTTGACAAACCAGCTTTGGGAATAAAGCCCACTGTGTTCCATGAGAGTGAAGCAGAAATAGCACATGCTCCACAGCATTTGGCTGAAGGGAGGGAGGGCCCCCCCCCCCCCATGTTTAAAAAGTCATGTGGCCACATTTTATAAAGTTAAAACAAACATTTACAGTTAAGCTATTTTGTTCTAGCGCTGGTTACTTTTTAATACAATGGAAATTGTCAGGTTTAAAAGGTATACGTCATGGGTTTCCAAACATATACAGTAATACAATAGGAGGATTTAAAAATATAATTTAACAATTAAACAAGACCACATCTGTTCGCACAGGGACGACGTTTGTTTACACAGACACAGAAACTCAAGTGAAAAAGTTAAAAAAAAATAAAATTGTTTCTGAAGGCGGGGGGGGGGGGTACTTGTTCCTTAGGATTTTGGGAATTCTCACCTCCAATGCATAGGACGTATTCACAAGATTTAAAGACGGTATGGCCGGGGTTGTTTTGACCAATAGACAGCAAGGCTTTATTTTTTTTAAATTGTAATAAATTATTGAATTCCATGCAAAATACACTACAGCATAAAAGAAAAGCAAGACAGTAATTAGGCGGAGTGAAGCGCGCCAGAAACGCACAGCCAACGCTAAAAAGGTATGACATGGCACATAATGTCATGAGAAACACAGTTCAATGAATCACAAAGCAAAGGGACTTGTGGGGTGGGGGATGGAAGAGGGGTGACCAAGTAGTGGCAGGGCTAGAGGGTGGCCGGCGCAGGACGATAGATTCTGGGGCGCAGTGACGTTAACATTCCTACGGGATATATTCTACACAACGAATAGGTAACCTGGAGTACAAAGCCCATCTGCTGGGTCACTATACGCACAAGGGGAGTCAATTCCCACTCTGGGGTGGAGGGTCCTGCATGAGGGGGCAGACAGTGTGCCAGTCGTACCAGCCGCACAGATGCTTATCGGAGATACCTGCGGCCCCATGAAGAAGGTCCTCAATATTCTGCAGGGATAGCAATAGTAGGAAGGCTCTGACACCAGCCACGATGTGATGGAGGATGGCACAAATTGAGAATTTTCTACCACTGAGAAGAACCAGGGCAGAGGTCAGCAACCTTGGCTGTCCAGATATTTTGGAACTACACCTCCAATGACACTGAGCCACTCATGTTGGAGGAGGCTCATGGGTTTATGCAGCTCCAAAAAAACATCTTGAAAAGCTAGGGTTGCGGATTCCTGTAGACATTCTTGACCCATCAAAACATCCCACACGCTTTTATTCCATGCATTATCTATAAAAGGAACTCAACTTTCCTTCAAAAAAGGTGCAATTCCTTTTGAATGAGTCCGTAGTGTCTTTCAGCAGGCATAAAAAGCAGCAAATGTGATATTTTTTTCGTACTTACCTGCATTTCTTGGCATTTGAGCTAACTAGTGTGTATTCTATGGAATGCATAAATAATAAAAAAAACTCCGAGCAAAAAAGTGGATGTTTCCCACACCACTTATAAACCCAAATACACAGTGAAGCGCCCACGTGTCCCGGCCTACACCAATATAAATATTATGCTTACATTCAGTGTCGAATAGAACAGCAATCTTCTTATTTTCAACAAATCAACGTAGGGCAATGATATCGTCAGAAGAACGACCTCAAAAAAATACAAACATGCAGCACATCGTGCAATTCTGGTTGGCGCTTGCATTATAATCATATTACTAAATCACTCCCATGGTTCAGAGCAAATCTATGCTCATACTGGTGCACATACGGGCACTTCAGAGGGCAGCCCATCAACCACTTCCGTCACGATACTCTGCTGAGATTCTCAAAGAGAAACAAAGAAGCATCTGGAGCAGTTGGTAAGATCAATTCGATATATATAAAAATGGGAGGAGGGGCATGGCAACTACAATCATTATGGATTGCAACAGGACAAATTGGGTGTTGGGGAGGTCCTGCATTACCTCAAGTCAGGTACTAATGCATGAATGATAAATTAGTGAATAGGCAAGTCTTGTAAAATTTGAATATTGCTCCAACGTGACACTGGAGGAGCCAGAAGTAGAATTATTGGATCCCTGGATTTTTCAAAACCTTTAATTTAAAAATAAAAAATTAATTTGACCCAATTTATCACATTATATTAGTATTCCACACTAAAAACCCACGTCTGATTTCAGGGATGGAGGTGTTGGAAAAATAAAGTCTATCTACACAATAAACCTAGAGAACCATTTGATCTCTACTTCCCTCTCCAAAGAAGCAGGAAACAGGGCAGGAAAGGCCACCCCATCAGCAGCCATTATCAAAGATAGGACAGGAAGTGAGATGCAGTCTAGTGAGGAAATGGAAGCCATGGCATTCGCTCCCCATTAGGCAGCCTCGTGGGAGGCAGTGCTAGGCTGGCAAGCCACAATTGATTACAGTTTGCAGTCCCTGGCTCCTGAACGCAGATAACAAAGGCCTGCACAGTTTTTCAGCTGTGAGTAGACATGCTGACAAATGTATGGTGTTAAGAATATACATAATAAAAAAAAATAACAAATACTAAACACATACAAGGGCTGATTGGTTCATATTTGTGGGGGTTTTTTTGGAGCCGAGATTGAGAGATATCTCAATCTATTTTTCTCAGTTATTGGTTTATTCCTCATATCACTGCAGCAAGCCAAAGGAGGGGGGGGGCACAGCTCAGGAAGACAACCAGCAGGGCAGTCCTTCACTCAGTCTGCAAGTAGAATTGGTGATGCGCTTGTGAGCGGAGGAAGCTCATCCGCTTCACATCACGATTTCTGCCTAACAACACTGGAGGGGGGAGTCCATAAGGGAAACTTGCTTGCACATATTTTCTCCCTTACTGACTAGGTCAGAATTTGGCCCCTATTAAAAAACTACAAAAATTATACTGCAATATAAAATCGTGACAGGGTAATGGGGAGGCCCCCCCCCCCGCAACTTCAGTGACAATATATAGCTTTCTAAAAAAAATAAAAACACAGATACCTAGGAGTCTATAACAGTAGGCCAGTATGAACACAGCGCCTCTGAGTTGTGGTTGACTAGTGCAATTCGACTACCACCAAGATTTGCCAAACATCCGTAACTCCTTAAAGTGCATCTGTACTGACCAGGTGCTATATCCCATTAGTATCTGGGGAGATATCACAGCTGGTACTTAACTGGTTCCAATATCTGGTACCACCATGTTTCCCTGTTCAGATGCTGAGCCGAATAAAACAGCACTGCACAATTAGCCCTTGGTGGGGATATTAGCACCCTGGCTTGTCAGCAAGCAGACTGTGAACCTGGTGCTGACTGAGCAGATGGTTGTCCAGTAGGTCATCTCAGAGCTGTCACTCCCCCTTGTGGCATGCCGCAGTCATGTAAGGGACAGAATCACTGATCTCAATATGTATTAGCAAAAACATTTATTTGAAGTGATTTGTTGTCAAATGAGCTCAGCTACCATTGGAAATGACAGGCGAATGTAAAGGCTCCATTCTACTTGCTGCTGCTACTTTTATTCATGCAGATCTTGCACTTGCATTGGATGCCCTGTCTGACCTCACCAGCAGCCCCATTACATCTTACTCAGGTGTACCCTAGATGGTTATTTTATTAATGGCCTTATTAAAGCACCTAGATATGGGTCACAAATAAAACTTCCTGAGAGTTTTTTGTTAAAAAAAAATTATAGTCACACGCTCCACTGTGTTGGTCCATAGGCACACATCCATTTTCACTGCGAGACTTGCTTTCCCAAAGCAATCAATATGTGAGAACGTTCTCAGCGTGGAACCATAGTCTGTAGAAATTTGGTAACATGCATTTATAGGAGGTCTGAAGGGTGAGATTTATTTTTGTGCGTTTAGGTCTGGCGGAGTGAGAGCTATACTTTATATGCTGCCGGAAAAATCTCAAGCTGCTGGATGGATTCATATTTCCAGATACTTCAAACATCGATCCAACCATTGCTTTCAGAATGTCCGAGAGCTCCTAAATTATGGAAAGCACGGGACCGCATTGCAAAGACAAATCACGTTATTTTTTGTTCTTTCCTTCTTTAAATAGGAAGTTTTCTATAAAACATGTACAGTGGGAAAGCAGACAAGCTTCCAGAAAAATCCAAAATAAAATATTAAAGACAGATTTCCAGGTATGCTCCTACCACACACATGCCATGACAGCACATCGATCATGCTTTGGCAGGTGTCAAAAAGCCCCACATTGGTTAGGACTGTCTAGCCAGGGTTATCTATAAACTGACCAAAGTCTAGCCAGCATATTGCGGTATGATTCATGTAGACTGTGTAGGAGGTACAAGCTAACATCTTGGAAAACCAAACCAAAAAAAACAGTTAATACCCAGACTATTGACCATTTCTAAACAACCAATACTTAGAGCACACTATTGCTCACACTATAAAATACAGTTTTACTTTGGCACATAGCTCCTCTAGGATTGACGCTCGATACCTTCAGAATGTGTAGCCACATGTTGCACGCTTTCCTCAAGCACACTGCCGTTTGAAAGAGGTAAGGAGGCTACAGTTACTTATACAGCGCCAACAGATTCCATAGCGCTTTACAATGGGGTAAGCACAAACATGAGACCTAATAAAGATACATTAGGTGCAGACGACCCTCCCTGTAGGATAATTGTCCTGCCAAGGCTGGCGTCAGACGAGCATCATTGGAGAGCGGAAGGAACGTCCATGAGAGTGGACCTTCATTCCACTCGACGCTAGTCAGGCCACCTCGCTGAGCGCACTTCGTCCGCTCAGCGCTGCAAGGCTGGATCCTCCTATGGTGGATCGTGCTTTGCAGCTCCGTCAACGCTTCCTAGCACTTTGACGGAGATGGCTGCTGCACGAGCGCAGCATGGCCGCTGCTGCGTGCAATAGTGTGTGGCTGGCCCTGTCGCAGCGTCTCAATGCTGCGACGGATGCCAGAAGGCACGTCAGTACAGGCGCACATAGGCTGGCGTCAGACGAGCACACTAAAAACAGCACTTGAAAACAAGTGCTCAGCCACACGTCCCGTGGCTAGGCGGCCACTTTTAAAGTGGATTTATCAGAAGACGCTTTGCTGACCATGAACATGCCAATGCAGCTCACCTTTTATAGTTTGCAGTCAAAGTTGTACACAAACACTGTTGTATTTTTAAAGTGGGGTTTGTTTTGGCCAGGGATAATAACTAATAATTAAAAACACACCATGCTGGATTCTTTTAAGACGTACAAAAAAAAAAAAAAAAATTACCCAGTTCATTACTGACACAGAATAACCAGCGCACATTGTGCCTTTTCCATACATCCTTGTATGTTTTGGAATGAGAGTAGAAGTCTACTTCCAAAACAACAACAAAAAAGTCAACAAATATCTGCATGAAAACAGATTGCATCAATCCAACATCTGTAATGCTCCTGGCTCCATTGTACGTGAGCTCATCCTCCCAAGACATTTTTTGTCCTGCTTTTTAGTCTTAGCGCTTTCAGTAATTCCTGAACTGACCACATATCAACATGCGCTCCCCAAACTAAGCTACACGACCCCTTCCGACAAACTCTGTGGCTTCTCCCGATCCACACAGAGAAGCCACAGTCACCGCACCCTCTGACGGCTTTCACAAAAAATGCAAAACGAGACACAGCAGCAGCGGCGGCGGCGGCATACCTGCTACACAGCCTGACAGACGAAACAAGAACAAGCTAACGTTTTTAGATTGAAGAGCAAATTGTTCTGACATTACAGATTTAAGTTGACAGAAGTAGCTTGATGTGAGAATAGATATCATTTCTATGTGAAGATGCTTTTAGTGGGTTTTCTTTTTTGATACAGTAAAATATATACTCATGAGGAGGAGGGACCCGACATTGTCTGCACACAATGAGTTGTGTATTATCTCGCAATCTCTACACTGGCTCCCTGAATTCAAGTCAAAAATCCTGGTCCTCACGTACAAGACTAACTGTGCCACTGAATACATCCTTTATAAGCAGGTTTATTCCATCCCAGTCACTTTGCCAATGATCTGATGTTAACACCTCATATACACACACTAACTAATCGCCTTGAAGACTTCTCCCAAGCTGCCCCCGTTTTTAACACTCTCACGCCGCAGGGTGTGCCGTGCTGTCCCCCAGTGAGCGGGCCTAAACGCCTACATTGCGCGTGTGCTGAACATGTCAATGGCTGTCGCGGGACTGTGATCCTGTGGCAGCCAATGATGCGACACACACACACACACACACACACACACACACACACACACACACACACACACACACACACACACACACACACACACACACACACACACACACACACACACACACACCAGGCTGAAGGAAGGCCTCAGCAGGGTAAGCTATGCTACTCCATGGTGTAAAGGTACCGCATTGCTGCCGTAAGCTCCCTGGTAGCAGGGGGTTAATAGAACTCCCTCAAACATACTCTCCCCACTCAAAGAAGTCCCTAAAACCCACACTACTTTACAGAAGCCCATCAGCTCTCCCACACAGCCACCATACATCCCAAAACACATCATAATCTGCTATTTACCCTCACGTAAGTGTATCAACCCCCGCATAGATTTTAAGCTCTGGAGCAGGGTCCTCTCTCCCACTCTTCTCAAATCCAACGTGTATGTATATTTATTGTTGATATGTCCCACCTATTGTAAAACGCCATAAAACTTGTTGGCGCTTTAAAAAAACTTGTAACTGTATATTCCACTGGTTGTAGATGGGTATGGGCCTATCAAAGTCTAACATGTACCATTTATAGATCAAAAATGAAACGTCTCTGGATAAGGACCTTCATTTAAGCACAGGGACTTCGTAGGTTGCCTTCAACACCCCCCCCCCCAAAAAAAAAAAAAAAAAAAAAAACCACACATTGAACAAAAAGTAATTTGCTGAAACTCCTTGGTTGATTTAGCAAGTAATAAAAAGCAGGGCATGCCTTAGCTCATGTTTATATCAATATTGAACTTTGTTATGGCCTCTTGGGAGACAAAAAAAATAAATAAAAATTGTAAAAATAAAAAAACCAAACCACATATTTGAATAGATTTCCCTTCTGATGGCCAGTAACGAACACATCAGCACAGTCTGGTAATGAGTCAGAAAGGGATCAGAGACAGCATTTCAACAAATTAATTTCATTTAATGCCCTCGAGAGCAGAGCGTCGCTTTCCAGACACCACAAACAGGTACAATTAATAGATTCATACCTCCAACTGAACAAGTATATTGCTGTGCAGGCGGATCTGCTGAGCCAAGCAAAACGGGCTTGGAAAGACTTCACCAGCAACGCGCTTTAAATTCCAATTTATCTGAAAGGCAGAGCTGGCTCATACAAAATTAAGGCAGGAAATGAAGCAGCACACGGCCTCCTACAGCGCAGAACATTAGGATACAATACAGCATAAAATATGTATACCGACGGGTGGTAACCGCTTTAAACGGGACGTGAATCCTCGAATGAGGATAAAAGGGTTAAAATCCCAACTACAAGTTTAGCTATACTTTACCATTTGTGCTTTTAAATATGGGAGCGATAAGGTCTCTAACTGGAAGGGACCTTCAGTTCATGAAATATGGTGGAGGAAAGCAGTCATGAATGGAATTTTTATGAATGACAGGGCAAAGAACATGGGGTGCAGTTATCAAATAAAGGACATAAGAGAGGACAGGACCTTCATTCCTTGTAGGGCTGTGCACTATTGACAAAATAATCATATTGCGATTGCGATTTTATTTGCGATTTAGCCAATTGTTTTTGCTTTTTCAACCATGCTATTTATTTACTAGGTATAAAGCCTGCCCTAAGGGCAGTCATATATATTATGTTACAGGAGATATATATATATATACACCCACATGGGGGTTACAGGGTGTGTGTGTGTGTGTATATATATATATATATATATATATATATATATATATTATAATATATATATATATACACACCCACATGGGGTTACAGGGTGTGTGTGTGTGTGTAATATATATATATATATATATACACACACCCACATGGGGGTTACAGGGTGTGTGTGTGTGTGTAATATATATATACACACACACACACCCTGTAACCCCCATGTGGATAGATATATATATATATATAATTTTAGGGCTGTGCAATATTGACAAAATAATCATATTGCGATTTCTTGAATGAATATTGCGATTTTATTTGCGATTTAGCCAATTGTTTTTGCTTTTTCAAACATGCTACATACATTCTAAATGTATCCAGCACATGGATATACTGCCCCAGCACATGGATATACTGCCCCAGCACATGGATATACTGCCCCAGCACATGGATATACTGCCCCAGCACATGGATATACTGCCCCAGCTCATGGATATACTGCCCCAGCTCATGGATATACTGCCCCAGCACATGGATATACTGCCCCAGCACATGGTATACTGCCCCAGCACATGGATATACTGCCCCAGCACATGGATATACTGCCCCAGCACATGGATATACTGCCCCAGCACATGGATATACTGCCCCAGCACATGGATATACTGCCCCAGCACATGGATATACTGCCCCAGCACATGGATATACTGCCCCAGCACATGGATATACTGCCCCAGCACATGGATATACTGCCCCAGCACATGATATACTGCCCCAGCACATGGATATACTGCCCCAGCACATGGATATACTGCCCCAGCACATGGATATACTGCCCCAGCACATGGATATACTGCCCCAGCACATGATATACTGCCCCAGCACATGGATATACTGCCCCAGCTCATGGATATACTGCCCCAGCTCATGGATATACTGCCCCAGCTCATGGATATACTGCCCCAGCTCATGGATATACTGCCCCAGCTCATGGATATACTGCCCCAGCTCATGGATATACTGCCCCAGCTCATGGATATACTGCCCCAGCTCATGGATATACTGCCCCAGCTCATGGATATACTGCCCCAGCTCATGGATATACTGCCCCAGCTCATGGACATACTGCCCCAGCACGTGGATACTGCACCAGCTCACCTCTGTGCGCCACGTGTTCAGCTCCCTGTTAACTTCTGGCGGCATGGAGCTTGGGCGCTCGCCTGGGGGAACCATGTGACGAGCCGCGAGAACGTGGCTCGTCACGTGGTTCCCCCTGCGAGCGCCCAAAGCACCATGCCGCCGGAAGTTAACAGGGAGCCGAAAATTGCAGCCTTATGCGATTTAGAAATTGCATGGTCGGAAATCGCGATTGCAATTAATTGCACAGCCCTAATTCCTTGTACTGTATATCACAAGGAAAAGGAAAAAAAGACCACCAGTTCTTAAGCTCTAACTAGACTACAAACAAAACCACCTTATAAAACACATGGTGCCGTTTCTTTTTTTTCTTTCTTTGAAGTAATTGCATTTAAAAAGGAAAAATTGTATTTATAGGCTAATGTCAGACGAATGCAGTCAGAGCGCACTCTGCGTGTGTGCACAATGGACGAACGTACTGACGGAAGATGCTGTAGAAACCACACGGTCAGTTTTTGTTGACGGACGTAGAAAAAGAAGAAAAAAGAATTATGGGAAACAAAATTAATATGAAAAATGATAATTGGAAAATGATATGAAAAGCCATTGTGTGCGTCAAGGTGCTGGACGTCGCAAATGCGCGGTGTCTGACATCTCATCACTCACACAGAACGCTACACGGCGCACTCTGCACGTCCGTCTAGCAGTTTTACATTCTTGCCTAACTTGCATCCATTTGCCACGTGCGTTGTGCGTGCACAGTTCGGTGCGCACGTACTTCGTGTGTGGGTCTCTATTGCTCAGGATTCTAGGCTACGACGGACGTTAAACTGTGTGGCACCACGGACGTTAGGGTTGCACCGATACTAGTATCGGTAATGGTGCCGATACCGGGTACTGCAGGAGTACTTGGTACTCGTGCAGTGCCCCCGATATCGGAAGCCAGCATTGAGCCGGCATCCGAGGGGCTGGGACAGCTGTCCAAATGCTCTATTGTCATTCGGACAGGCCCTGCAGCTGCTCACTGCGTTCATACTTACCTTCCCAAGCGACGCCAGCAAACTTTCCGCACGACCGCACGTTGGAAGGACCCCAGCCTTCGATCTTGCAAACTCCCACGTGATCGCGGCCGGGGGGCCTTCCAACGAGCGCACTCGCAAAGACTTAACGCGGTGAGCAGCTGCAGGGGCCTGTCAGAGCATTCGGACAGCGCCCCAAGTCTGGTCTGGGGTCTGTGTAATATATACACATACACAGAGCTGGGGGGGCATTGTGTGTATATATATATATATATATATATATATTATATATATATATATATATATATATATATATATATAAATTTATTACACACACACAATCTCGGGGGGATATATACATGCAAGCTGGGGCATTTTTATATGAGGTCTGTTCTTATTGAAAAGCGTCACGACATAAAAGTATCGGTACTTGGTATCAGTGAGTACTTGAAGTATCGTGCATCCCTAACGGACGTGATCATTGCGTTTGTCTAACGCCGGCCTTAATCTGTTACCATTTTGTGCATTTTCCCCAAGATGCAACATTTACCAAAATCTTATCTTGTGTTTTACTTTGTGACTGATTTATCATACAGTATTTAACAGTTAATAAGGTGGAGAAGGGAACGTTGAGATGTAAGGCTGCAGGGGGTGAATGGTTTTTATAAATATTTATTTTGAGAGTGTGTCAGCATTACAGGATGACAGCAAAGAAAAATAACGGCCATACATCAAATATAGCGACTAACAAAAAGGAGTCAAATATCAGAAGGGTGTGGGTAATTGGGAAAGGGGGAGTGAAACTTACAAAAAAAAAAAAAGGAAGGTGATGGACTGCCCCATAAGGTGCGGCATTCCTGGCATCCTCAGGAGCAACCTCGAGGGCCATGGAAGAGGCCATAAGACCTGGGGCCAAGAGGACAGCCAGAGCCTAGGTAGCAATCCTAGCAGCTCATCCAGATTACTACTCAGTGTCCCATAAAACAAACAAAAAAGGGGGGGCCAGAGGGAAAGGGGGGGGGAGCATGGAGGGGGTCTTTGCAAATGGCGAGGGGGGAGGTGGGGCATAATCAGCAAAACAAAAAGTCTGCATCCGCACACCAAAAAAACACGAGGGCAAAGTATGAGTGAAAATGTGAGGGGGGGGGGGGGGGTATCCCAAATCAAAATGAGGGGGTGTCAGCAGGAGGAGGGGTGCAAGTCACAAGTCCAGGACCAGCAATGGGAGAAAACGGAGATAAGCAGGGTGGGGGGGGAGGGACACGACTCAGTGTTCAAACATAAAAAAAAGGGACACAGAGTTGACACTGCAAACCCCCATGGCCAGGGCCCTTTGAGTGTCGCGGGGGGGGGGGGGGTGTATTTTAATCTGCATGCTACTCCAGATAAGACAGGGAGTTTAAGATGTCCAACCTACCCCCTGTTTAGGTCCTTTGAATACATCCCATACGATAATGAAAGTCAATCAGTCCATTCTATCGCCATTGCCTCAAAGTGAGGCGCAAGTGATATGGGGGGGGGGTTTACAAAAAAGATGCACCCAGTGACACAGAGCAAAATATTTTCTTAACTAAAACATACAAGAGAAAACCAAAAACACATGTAAGATATCAGCAACAGAACAAAATACAGTAAAGGACATTTTTGGTGGTACTGGCCCTTTAAATATTGAGTGCAGTGAAGAGGACAGAACCTTAAGGCCCTGTTCACACCTGGGTGTTTTACAGTGCGTTCCTATGCGCTGTAAAAAAAATGCCCAAACACGGAAATCCCATGATTTCCTATGGGGCCGTTCACACCTGGGCGTTTTACAGAGCGTAGGAACGCGTTGTAAAACGCCCTACGCCCAAAGAAGTACATGAGCTTCTTTGGGGCGTATTGCAGCGCGTTCGGGCCATAGACTGCAGCGAGAACACGCTGCAAAGCACGTTCGCATGTTTTTCACATTTGCACGGTACGCGCCAACAAAAACGCTGAGGTGTGAACTGGGCCTTAGGGCTGTCAAACGATGCCCCTCACCCAGATGCTTTTATACTACAACTCCCCTGATACCATGGCATCTATAGAGGGGGGGGGCATTGTTTAACAGCTCTGCTTTAGAAGAATCAGTAGCAAAACATACCACACCTCTTACATAAAAAAAAAAAACAAGCAGCATGAATTGGTTTATATTTAGGTTTTACATCATTGTTCACCTGTTAAAATGTTACAATGAGAATCCAGGTTTGTGGGACTCTAGGTTATTATTAGAAAAAAAACGAAAAAAAAAAAACAGAACCTACACCCATCCCATTCAGTCATTATGTTCCATTGGAATCGCTATTGTGGCGATTGTGTATTTTCCCTGGATCTGAACAAGCACAGTTGTTACCCTTAACTGTACAATTCTATTTGTTGTATCACTTCTGGCAATAGTATTTAAGCCCACACCATTCGCACTGCAATATAATCTGCCCTGGGGGAAAGATCAGTGAGTATACGGACGCCCCTTACATGCTGAGGAGTCTTTCTGCAATTAATAACAGCATCCTTTTAATTACTTATCCTATGGCAGCGCAGCACTGTCTCCTCAGACAGCCAGATCAACACGTCTTCTCCATAACCGTCATGTCAAACCATTATATAAATACAGCCATTAGTGCAGAAAGGTGGCTGTATAGTTAGAGACGTTCGGCAAAGGCCATAGATGAAGTACTTACGAAAATCTGCAGAGATTAACCCCAAAACATTAAGACTGAAAAGACTTAAGTAGACAGGAACATGTGAATGTTGTAGCGTGTTTGTGGTGTCAGTACGGATATGAATGCAGGGCTGTTGGAATATGGCTTGTTGAAGTCTGTGTGAATGTGTTTCAAAGCAGGAGTGGTTTAGTGCAGGGTGCGCTTGTAGGGACTTCTGCAGGGATTGCCAATGATGTGCCCGATTTCAGGAAGCCCAGTAATAGGGAGCTGCCAATGACAAGCTGGTATCCATTTCCACACCACCGCTAGTACCTTTACTGGGATTCATAGGACTCCATAAAGAATTGTGCAACACCTGTGTGAGATTACGTGTGCACTATTGCACAGTGGCAGCGGGTGACATTTCAAGTTGGTTGAGCACCAGACCGGACGCATGAATAGGAATATGTATATATGGCACTAGAGCCTTTATCAGATTGGGCTTTAACTGGAAGATCAGACGTCATCCAAGACAAATTGTCAGATTATTTTTTATTCTGCCTAGCAACAGGTGATGAAACAAGGACACTGCTTAATTTTTTTATATATCTATAGCAGATATAACATTTCATCAATCAGGCACATAAAATATAGAATTATTTTTGTCATTTAAAGTTTTATTTGGAAAAAAATGACTAAGCGCTGCCTTAACCGCCCCTATGGACGAGCCTCCACTGCAATTGCAGAATTTTATTGAAATCTAGAGGGCTGGTGCCGGGACACTGGGTACTAGTTTACGGTATCCATTTCCAGCGAGGAGGCAGAAGTGGATAACGCCATCTTGTTCATCGCAGGATAAGTAGCACAGATTGCAAAATCTCAACAAAAAAAGTTCAAACGCAAAAGGAAATAAAAAAAAAAAAAAATCAAGTAACACCAACTTCTGAAAACTGGGTTTCTATTGGTTTGTTGAAATACTGACTGCAGAGGAGTAAACCGAACGCAATCTCTGACTGCTGCAAAATTAACACTTTATTTTTAGAAAGTAATTTACTTCATTTACAAAGTATAAGCAGCCATAACAGCCGAGCTACAAGAAGTTTGCAACTTTGCTGGAATAGCAGGGGGAACAGTTAGCATTCACAAACGGGGCCTTTATATGTATTGGTCCACTGGTAGAGACAAAGAGTAGAAATGTGTCAAGTGAGTGTCCTAAGGTCAGGTAACGACCAAGAGCCACGTCTGGCACAGTAACATTAGCCAACCTGAGGTCACATATGATGGACAGGAAGAGCTCATCCCTTCCATTCTGTGATGTGGGGCCCAGTTTGAAGAAGACCTTTTTTGCCCAGCTATTGTGACTTATTGAAGAACTGCCTCTGCACAAAAAGGTAATGTCTAAATTCTACAGGGACGAGAGCAATTTCACCCACTCTCAGCATACTGAAAACCCAATCTTGATTTGTTTCCATTAGTGGGCACTATTAACTGAGCACATTTGTATGAACGTACTTCGAGATGGTACAAGAACTTTGAGATACTACAAGGCCGGGGTCAGATGAGCGTTTTTGAGAGCGAAAGGAACGTCCGTGAGAGTGGATGTTCCTTCCACTCAACACCCATCTGGCCACCTCGCTGAGCGCAGTTGGTGCTATAGAGCAGTGGTTCCCAACCGCGGTCCTCAAGTACCCCTAACAGGCCAGGTTGAGGATTCCTTGGAGGAAATGCAGACTGAATCCTGCAATCACTGAGCAGCAAATCATATCACCTGTGCTGTGCTTCAGCTATATGGAAAACCTGACCTGTTGGGGGTACTTGTGGACCGCGGTTGGGAACCACTGCTATAGAGTAGCGACAGGGAGGCTTGCTGCACGGCCGTTGTCTTGCACGCAATTCGTGCACTCGCAACAGCGTGCGACCAGCCATTGAGTCGGACGCCTTAACCCCTTCACTGCTGAGCCATTTCACATTTTAAAAAAAACACCTTTTTTTTTATTATTTTTTTCTCTTACCAAACATGACCATGTTTAAAGTATCATTGGAAAGGCCATGCTCTGGCCTTTCTAATGATACCAAACATGACCCTGCTAGCTACCAACAGTCATGAGATATCGGGGTTCAAAGGAACCCCCCCATCTCCAACCCATCTTTCCTTAGGAGTCAATGAGGACGTTTCCCACACGTCCTCAGCAGTGAAAGGGTTAAGGCACGTCAGTATGGGCGCACATAGTGCGCTCGTCTGACCCAGGCAACAAAATTCTGCACATCTTCCGTTTCAGGGGCCTACAGGTTCCCCCAGGTGGTCAAGAATCCCAGAACTCAATGTAATTAGTGCTTAGTAGCAAGTCTGCCCCCCCCCAAGGCACACATGACACAGAAGGAAACAATGCTTTCCGCAACACATGCTAAAACTTGCATGATCTTCAGAGTCTACACAAGAAATTAATGCATTTTACTTAAATGTCCGTTTTAAGCCGTAAAAGAAAAAAAAAAAAAAAAAAAAAAAGGCACTGTATCACACCTCCCCGCTTTCATCACATAAAACGCCAAGAGAAAACAAGATTAGGCTCGTCTGAACAATATCGGCCATTTCCTGGTACAAACCTTGTGTTAATATCCCCTTCTGTAGTGCCTTCATTTAACCCTTTCACTGCTGAGGATGTGTGGGAAACGTCCTCGTTGACTCCTAAGGAAAGATAGGGGGTTCCTTTGAACCCCGATATCTCCCAACTGTTGGCAGCTAGCAGTGTCATGTTTGGTATCATTTGAAAGGCCAGAGCATGGCCTTTTCAATGATACCAAACACGACCATGTTTAAAGTAAATAAAAAAACATGTTTTTCCTTTTTTTTAATAAGACGTGAAATGGCTCAGCAGTGAAGGGGTTAACATGACGATTTCAATGCTTTACATGTCTACATTGATTGCATGAAAAATAAAACAATGTTCATGTCCATTCTCATTGTTCAACAGGAAAATAAAATCAAGTCAGTAACTGGAAGCATATTGCACTGCGGTTAGAAAAAGAAGAAAAATATTGTGCAACGTGAACGTTTAAAATTGGATTTAAGCTGACAGCTTTTTCTGTTGGTCTGGCCAGTTTCAATGCTTTTTCTTTCAAGCAAACTTCAATTAGAATTAACTTGGTTATGCAGAATTAAACATCCCTGTTGCGCTGCACAGAGAGGTATATTAAGTAACGCTGGCTTGTTGATACTGATTAAAAGAACTTTTCTTTTGTTAAACCAATGTAGCAGCTTTCTTATAAAAATAGGTGCCCTGCGGAGACTACATAATATTACCGGTGCCTTTGGCTACAAGAGATCAAATGACTGCATTGAAACCTTGAAAGCCATTGTTCTGCCACTCTCACAATAGACTTTCAAGTCTCTCAGGAAGAGCTTTTTAATTGTTTTAGGAGGGGTTTTTGGTCATGGTTTATTTAGAAGGAGCTTTCTATGCCAAGCCGGAAATGAACGTGAAATCCCCAATTTGCCTTTATGCAAAGACAAAAAATTCATTGGCAGTAAATCACTGATACCCAACATATTACTGGAGAAGGGAGGCCTAACAAAACAGAGAACACACACTTCAGGCATCAGGTCCATTGCCAACTGGCTAGTAAAGCAGAAGGCCATATCCCTGCTGAGGGTCAACCATGCAGAACTCCAAGATGACCTCATTCAATGACATCAACAAAAGGAGGTATAGGTTTTATTCATTTATTTATAAAGGATTTTACCAGGAAGGATACATTGAGATTTCTCTTGTTTTCAAGTATGTCCTGGGTTCAAGAACATTGAAGTGTTACAGAAATACAACGTAGTAAAATGCAAGTTAACACAAAACAAATATACAGATTAACTGAAAATAAATATGTAGGAAATAAAGTCATTATGTTACATGTTTACAGGTGCATTTCGTATTGACGTATGTTAATAGAGATCTCTTAAGTGACTTAAGACTGGGGGAAGAATTGATGACGTCTGGGAGGTTATTCCATAATTGCGGTGCTCTAAGAAAATGAGGATCGAGCCACTGTCTTTTTGTATTGCGGTATTGCAAGTAATGTGCAGGTCCTGGATCTGAGGTTATAGGATGAGGGAACTGCTGAGGGAAGCAGCATATTCAGATAGGGTGGTAGCTTCCCAGAAAAGCTCTTAAACACCAGGCTGGAAAGGTGAAGGGTGCGTTTAGAAACATAGAAACATAGAAAAAATGTCGGCAGATAAGAACCTTTCGGCCCATCTAGTCTGCCCAATTACATGGATACTTTACCTGGATTTATCTTTTGTTTAGGATAGCCTTATGCCTATCCCATGCTTGCTTAAATTCAATTACTGTTTTGGCCTCTACCACTTCTACTGGAAGGCTGTTCCATGTATCCACCACCCTCTCAGTAAAATAATGCTTCCTGATGTTACTTTTAAACCTTTGCCCCTCTAATCTAAGACTATGTCCTCTGGTTTTGCTATTTTGTTTCCTTTTAAATATACTCCCTTCCTCTACCTTGTGGATTCCCTTTACGTATTTAAATGTTTCTATTATATCTCCTCTGTCTCGTCTTTTTTCCAAGCTGTACATGTTAAGATCATTAAGCCTTTCTTGGTAACTTTTCTCCTTCAAGCCGTACACCATTTTAGTAGCCCTTCTCTGAACTCTCTCTAAGATGTCTATATCCATCTGGAGATACGGTCTCCAGTACTGCACACAGTACTCCAAGTGAGGTCTCACCAGTGCTCTGTACAGTGGCATGAGCACTTCCCTTTTCCTACTGCTAATACCTCTCCCTACACAACCAAGCATTCTGCTAGCATTTCCTGCTGCTCTATTACATTGACTACTTACCCTTAGATCCTCTGAAATAATAACCCCTAAATCCCTTTCCTCAGATGTTGAGGTTAGGACTGTATCAAATATTCTATATTCAGCCCTTGGGTTTTTACGTCCCAGGTGCATTATCTTGCACTTATCCACATTAAAACTCAATTGCCACAACTCCGACCATTTTTTTAGTTTACCTAAATCATTTGTCATTTGGCTGATCCCTCCAGGAACGTCAACCCTGTTGCAAATCTTTGTGTCATCAGCAAAAAGACATACTTTTCCATTAATACCTTCTGCAATATCACTAATAAAAATATTAAAGAGAATGGGTCCAAGTACTGACTCCTGAGGTACCCCACTGGTAACAAGACCGTGCGCCGAATAAACTCCATTTACCACAACCCTCTGTTGTCTGTCACTCAGCCACTGCCTAATCCAGTCAACAATATTGGAATCCAAGCTCAAAGATTGCAATTTATTGATAAGCCTTCTATGCGGAACTCCAGCGACGGCCAGTTTAGCTCTTTTAACATGTCACAATGGTGGGTCATGTAGTTACATTGTAGCACAAAGCGACAGAATGAGTTATACAATGTAGTAAGTTTCTGAGGGTGTGTTTGCGGGTGGCTGCATACACTACATCTCTGTAATCAATAGCCAGCATAAGCATTTGTTGTACAATCTGCTTTCTTACCGCGGGGCTCAGACAGGATTTGTTTCTGTACAGGGCACCTAGTTTGGTGTAAAATTTAGATGAGAGTTTTTCAATGTGGGGGCCAAAGGATAGATTTGGGTCCAACCACATACCTAGATATTTGAGAGAAGTGACTGTGGTCAGCGTGCCATTTGATCTTGCCCTGACACATAGATGGGTGTTTGTAATTTATGTAGTTTAGGTGCTGGTCCAAAGAGCATCGTTACAGTTTTGTCAGCATTTAGAAAAAAGTTTGTTATCTTTGATCCTCTTTTCTACCTCTGAATTGTTCCTGCAGCACGGCCTCCAGCTGCAGGAGATCTGGTTTGCTGGTATAGATTACAGTGTTGTCTGCGTACATGTGTACAGTTGAGGCTTTGCAGATGTTGGGCAGATCATTTATGAATATTGTGAATAGCAGGGGGCCGGGTATTGAGCTTTGGGGTACACCGCATGTGACTGGGAGGGAAGTGCTGTCAATGGACACATATTGTCGACCGATCAGATACATATGATTGAAACCAGGTTAGCGTGCAATCACCAATACCAGAATTTTTAAGGTTTTGTAATAGGATGCCAGGGTCAAGGAAGATGGCTCCAGTTAGGTTTCCTTGTTCCATCCCAGCCTGGAAATCATTGGAAACATGTAAAAGGGCAGTTGTGGTTGAATGATTTAGACGGAAGCCGAATTGATCTGGGGTTAAATAGTTCCAATACTGATAGTAATCGAGTGTAAATTGAGTGTAATCTGCGATACCGCCTCAAGGGATAAATGGATAACAGGTTACGTTGATCTTTAGCTATATAAAACCAAAACGCCACATCACCATATCTCCAGAACCGTAAAGCCTACAAACTTGAAATTCGGCAGGTATGTTCCTCTCGGTTTCTAGGTGCTCACTAAGAATGGATTTTTCGAAATGACCATCAGTTATTAACACGCTCTGATGCTAAGGAGTTACACTCCCCCCTCCCACCTGAAAATAAATCTGCTCCAACTGCCACTTGCCTCACATGCCGTTATCTCCGTTCAAACTGGCAGACGTTGCTGTCCTTCACTCAGGAGCGTCTGGGGATCCTTACAGCACTAAACCTAAGCTACCTCACCAACATGTCCACACCTTCCACCTATGGAACTGCTTCCGAAATCAAGGTGTGGGGGGGGGGGGGAATATATTCCCTTATGAGTTTCAATCACCCGCCAGCACTGAGCCAACGGATTGTGAACCAAATTTCTCCTGCATAGTGTCCCAGCCCCAAATCACTTCTTACACGTATCTCCTCAGTTCAGACGGATCTGTCTCTTCTACTCTAACAGATAAAGGGAAAAGAGGGGAAAAAAAGCAGAAAAGGATTTACAGATGCCATTAGGAAAAAACACAAGTAAGGGAAGCTGGAAAAAAGTATCGTCAAACAAACGACTCTGCCAACAGCAGCAACAACACCTTTCTGCTGGAGAATTTGTCCACTGAGCATATGAAGTATAAACATGTGGACTCTGTAATGGAGATTGAGGATGCTGTACATTACCCTGTGGAGTTCTTGCACATTCTCAACCTACCAGGATTACCACCTCATGTCCTCTACCTCAAGGTTGGTACCCCAATCATGCTTTATGTAATCTAACCCCTCTGAAACTATGCAATGGCACCAGACTTCAGGTGAAGACTCTGTACAAACATGATCAAAGTCACGATTTTCACAGGTGTCAAATCTGGGAGAAACCATTTTCATACCCAGAATTCCTCTGATCCCATCAGACTACCACTTCGAGTTCAAACGTCTACAATTTCCTGTTAAGGTGTGCTACACCATCACCATCAATAAGGCACAGGGACAGACTGTGAAAGTGGCTGGTGTGCATCTGACGAGTGACTGTTTCTCCCATGGCCAGGTGTATGTGGTGTGTTCCAGAATCAGTTCACCTGACAGCCTGGTCATCCTCAGCCAGAGAGTAAAACCAGGAATGTTGTTTACAGGGAGGTCCTGAGCAAATCATCTGAGGGACAAATTGAAAGTCTATGCTATGCAAGTAATTAGCCCGGCTACATAGACAAAAAAAAAAAACAGGGTGCTGTTGGGATTAAAGACATTACATAAAAAAGTATCTGTAATCAGTGTACCTGAAAAGGGACACTATCGATGGGATTACGTGTGTTTTAGAAATTGGTAATGTAAATGCTGCTGTTTTTTCCTTTGAAGTAATTACATGTAAAAGGGAAAAATAAAATTGGGTTTTTTTCATCTCCTGTCCCCATTTTGTGGATTTTTCCCATGATGCATCATTTACCAAAATTTGCACAAATGTTTTATGTTACTGCTGTGGTTTAGCTTCTACAGTATACAACAGTCAACGGAGTGGAGGAGGGAATGTTTAGATATGGCAGCCGCGGTCTTTTGATATACAGGCTACTCGATAAGAGAAGGCAGCTGTAGAAAAGAATACGGGGATCTTAAAAGACTTCTGCAGGGTTATTCAGAGAAAGGTGAAACCAGTAGAACTGGCAGGAGAAGAGAACAATCTAGAGCAAATAGCCGATTTGGAAAGTGAGATAAATGGGAGAATTTTTCTGGTTGGGGCCATTTTGACCTAGACTTTTCCCTTCTCCATTCGTTCTCTTGGTTTTCACCTCTCTCTGAATGGCCCTGAGACTCCATTCTAGGGGCAAAGCCACACAGTGAGGAGCAAGTGATGTAAAGATACGGGGGGGGGGCAGCAGTTTACAACACAAAAGATTAAACTGGGAGGACATATTTTTGGGTGGTGGTGGCCCTTAATAAAAATTGGCATCAGTGTATCCCTACCCAAATATACATTGTTTGTGCATGTGATCATCCACATGTAACGACGACATCTATAGTGCTTCCATTAACTGCAATGAAAGGGATAACAGATTGCATAATAGAATTTGTAATTCCCTGACCTTAGTCCAGGCTGTGCCAGATTATAAAGATAATGATATTATTCCCATCCTGGCCCATCAACCCATAGCATCTTCAGCACTACTACATGAACCAAAGAGACATCAACAGCTAACCAAGCTCATCTTACACAGTGATGCTCACCTTGTATGCAGGAAAGAAAAAAAAAAGTGAAATAAGACACTATTACAGAGTCTGCCCGTCACAGGGGAACATAGGTCTTATGATTTGGTGGGAATCAAGCCTTGGGCCCCGCACCACTGCCGACAAGGGCCTCCACCCGCTAGAAAGTGTCAGCAACCCTCACCTCTATCTGGGGGCGGGTTATAAATAAAAGATCTAGGGAGACTTAACATCTGCAAACAAGAAGGAAGTGGGAAACAATCCCATATTTACTGCATGAGACGCTGCAAGGTTCTTGCACAAGAAGCCAAATACAGAACTGTGCTCTGAGGAAGATTGCGAAATGCATCTGACATCATCAGGACCCACATGTGGATGCGGAAAGTGTCCAATGGCAAACATAGGGCTGATTTAAAAAGTCTGATAACCATAAAGAGCAGAAAATACATAGATTTATGAAATAAAAAAAAAAAAAAAATCACATTCCTTTTGGATTTAACTACAAAAATAATAAAAATCACACACACACACACACACACACACACACTTTATAGGCGGGGGAGGGTGCACAGGGCATGCAATGCTGCAATAGTTGCCGTGTTAAATTCATATTTTGCCCCGACAGGATTAACCCCTAAAAATTACAATGAGAAAAAAATAAAACTGTTGTTATTAACCATAAAAGTCTTGGAAAAATTTAGGAAAACAACTTGAAAACTAGTGATTTTTGAAGGAACGCGTTGTTGCGGATAGTTCGAATGTTACCAAACGGTTCTAAACAAAAAAAAAAAACACAGAAGAAACAAACAAGCAGGAGGTTTTGTCCCCAACACTGGTGAAAATATACTCGCTCTCTGGTTTTGGAAGCAAATTAAAAGGCTTTCCACAAAAACCTAAATGTGTCACCAGGAATAGAAAAATGACATGAAATCCCGAGGATTCTATTAGAGAATGTTTAAGCGCCCGCAAGCTCGATGCAAACACTGCATGGAAAAATGGCGCTAGTGACAGCGTTGATTTGTCGTTCTAGATTACCATTAAATCCAGCCTGCGGGTGTACATAGCGCACACATTATCTGCAGAGATGTCAAACTCCGCTCATCCAGATGTTCATTGCATACAATTCCCACAAGTCTTAGAATGCAATGTTTGGCCAGGGAATCATGGGAGTTGGAATTAAGAATCTGGGGATCTGGAGTTTAACCTTTATGATCTATGGTGTTAAAGGACAAGTAATGCTCTTTTCATGAGGTAAATGGGCGCAGGAGGCCTATCCTCCAAGCAGGACCCATGGATCCCTGAGCTATAGGCTAGAACAGGAAGGGGGATGGGAGCACTGCCATCAAACCTGGCAGAGATCAGCTCTCATGCCATAAGCTGGCACTCTAGGTGGACAGGGCACAACACATATGGATAAGGGTCTGAGGCAGTGCACCGGATATTTGCATTTCCCATAATGCCAAGGAAGGGGCTGGCTGAGCATGTCGGGAAATGTAGTGCACTAGCTGCCCAGGTGAGCCCCCCGGGAAAAAAAGGCATACAGGGCAGCAGGCAGATCTCTCTGCTTGCCGGTTTATCGGCGTCGTGCCTGTCCACATGTCTTTTTATACACAATGAGACTTCCCTCACCACACCCCCTGCTGCTCACACTGTGTGGCCCCCATAGATCACTGCCGCTGTCTGCAATGCACCCGCTGCTCACCCTAATGAATGCTAATGGCGGTTGGGATCTGCCCTGCTCGCCGCACTCCCATGTACACGCAACCGGGCATCCCGCGTCCCTCACCTCCTGCCGCCGCCCGGGCTCCTCGCTCCCGTGTCGGGTCTTCTCAGGTTCCCGCGGCTCGCTGCGGCCTCGGCTACGTGACGTCACGATTAAAGACCCAGCTCCCGCCCCTTCCGCGCTGCCAATCAGAGCCGAGCTCGGGCAGCCGCTGTCCAGATGTTACCGTTTACATCCCAAAGCATCCTGGAGAGGTGTGCGGTGCGGCCTGCACGGGGGAGGGGCTTCCACTGCTGGTCTGGCACAGAGGCACCGGCCCCTCACCCAGGGGCCCCTAACAGCCCTGCACATTCACACTGCTGTCACGGCGGGCTACTGTGCCAGAGCAAGGCTGAGACTGCCTGATCTACTGGCACTGGGGATGTGTGCAGCCATTGCTGGCCCACCTGATGTCACTAAATGTCCCAATGAGAGATCTAGCAGAGATGTTCATATCCAGAGAGAGGTGACTGAGTGTCCTGTACAGAGGATTACAGCTGCAATGTTTATACAAACAGAGATATAAGAAACAGAGGGCCCTTCCTTCCCATAGGATCAATGTGTAGTTATTCATCACATTAATAGATATACACAGGGCTATTCAGAAAGAGGTGAAAACCTTAAGAATGACTGGAGAAGTGAAAATTCTAGGTCAAAATAGTCAAACCAGAAAAATTCTCCCATTTATCTCACTTTCCAAATTAGCTATTTGGTCTAGATTGTTCATTCTCCTGGCAATTCTCAAGGTTTTCACCTCTCTCTGAATAACCCTGTAAGTATATGGATCAAGGCGAGAGGAACGTATCGAAATGGAATTTATCCACTATTTTTGCAGAGGGACCTCAGTTCCCATTGGTCCCACACAATATAAAGCTTGTATGCAGGTGTTCAATCATATCATTCCTTTCTAAGGAGAACAAAAATATTCGATTTATATTGATAAAATCCATGTGTATTCGTATATCAGATTTGATTGTGTATTACGTCAAGTGCGAGTTGATAATTGCAAATTGGGGGACAGAAATCTTGGTGATTTTATTAGGACCTAACCCCCGTGTATATATATATATGTATATGTAGTCAATGTTCTTGAACCCAGGACATATTTGAAAACGAGAAATCTCAATGTGTCCTTCCTGGTAAAATACTTTATAAATAAATAAAAAATATATATACACACCCACATTATATATATATATATATATATATATATAAAACACCAAAAAAGAGCACTCCATATTATTGACCACCTTCTTCCACCATTTTCTGTGAAAAAAACCCAGTTTTAAAAATGCTCAAAAAACCTGAGGTAAAATGATGGGGATTCAGTTCACAAAGTTATGATCATAATTTGCTTAAGCCTGTCACAGTCGCCAATGTACCCCATCTTTGACAGATCCTAACTTGACCGAGTCCGCACTTAAAGAATCCACTCACCCTTGAGCTCCCCGGCAGCTCGAGGCCTTCATAGGCAGTCATGGTGGAGCACCTGTGAAAGGTTGAGTGCAACCTTTTGCGTTTTTTTTATTTCACATATACATATATATATATAGATACATATATAATATATACACACATATACAGTGGCAAAAAAAGTATGTGATCCCTTTCGGATTACGTGGAGTTTTGCATGAATTGGTCATAAAATGTGCTCTGATCTTCATCTAAGGCTGGTGTCAGACGAGCGCAGTGTTCACGTCCGTGATTGCGCCTAAAAGTACGTCCGTGATAGCATGACAGAAAGCCCATCGGAGCCTGACACATGAAGTACGTCCGCACTGAACTGCGGACGCACAACAGCCGCGGCCCACAGACGCAAGGCAGGCAAGAACGTACAACCGCTAGAACGGCCGCACAAAGTGCGCTGCGTCCGCAACGTCTGCATAGCTTTGTGTGTGAGTGATGGAACGTGGTCAGACGGACTGCATTTATACGTCCAGCATTTTTCACGAACAAAATGTTTTTGCTTTTTAATTTATATTCCCTCCTACATCCGTCAAAAATATATCAGTGAATAAACGGACTGTGTGGCCACTACTGTGTCTTCCGTACTGACGTACATCTGTGTGCACGGACGCACAGTCCGTAGAAATCACGCTCGTCTGACCCTAGCCTAAGTCACAACAATTTGAAAAACACAGTCTGCTTAAAATAATACAACACAAACATTATATGTTTTCATGTGTTTATTGAACATAACGTAAACATTCACAGTGCAGGGTGGAAAAAGTATGTGAACCCCTAGCCTAATGACTTCTCCAAGAGCTAATTGGAGCCAGGAGTGAGCCAACCTTGAGTCCAATCAGTGTGATATTATTGGATGTGTTGCTGAAAGCTGTCCTGCCCTTTAACCCTTTCGCTGCTGAGGCTTTTCACACCTCTGTGCTGAGGTCATTTTTACCGGTTTTGCTCATCATGTTTAAACGTGTTTTGAAGGCTTATTTCAGTATATGACCCAGACATATTATATATCGTTCTTTCCGTCAGACTCGGTAGATTCATAATATGTCATTATTATATGTATACGTCATGACCTGTCTGTATATTATAACAAAAAATGTAATAAAATATGTATTTTCAATAATTTACAACGTGTAAAGTGTTTTTTTTTTCACATTTTAACATGCGATCAATTGCGGTTATATTTTGTATGGGGTGCGCTTGTTAAAAAAATTAGAGATGGGGTCTCGTTACATTTTTTTTTGGGAAAATTACACGATTTTTAACAAACGCACCGCATACAAAAATCGTTAGTACAGCATCATTGTTCACATTATAATTGAAATGGGAACAATATTGCTGCATTAACCAACCAAAAAAAAGAAAAAAAAATGTTTATTTTTTTTTTTATAATTTTTTTTTTAATTTGTTTTTATTTTTATTTTTCTATTTATTTATTTTTACAAAACCTTTCACATTCGTGTTTGGTATCGTTGGAACGGCCATGCTCTGGCCGATCCAACAGTACCAAACTTTAACCCCTAGCTGCCACGGATCGGGAGATAGGGGATTCATTGCAATCCCCTATCTCCACCGTTGGTGGCAGCTAGGGGTTAACTCCAGGACTGGCGTCATTGTGCTATGCACGATGACGCCAGTCCTCAGGGGGAGTTCCCGGAGGCTTGGCCGACATCCAAGATGTCGGCCAGCTCCGGGAAAGGATCACGAACCGGCGCTTTTCAGCGCCGATTCGTGATCCGGCACCCCAGGGGTTAATGCCAGGTACCATTTGGAAGGGCAGGCTGTGCCCTTCCAAATGGTGCCTGGGTTAACCCCCGCAAAGCCGCCGATCGGGAGGGAGAGAGGTCCGAAGGACCTCCCCCCCTCCCTTTCAGGCGCCTCCTCCGCACATGCGGGGGGCGCCTGAATTAGGTGTCATCGCGTAGCCGCGATGACACCTAATGTCCCCGCCGGGCTCCCGAGTGCTGGGCTGACATCCAAGATGTCAGCCCGCACCAGGGGGGCGCAGCAATCCGCCGGAATCCGGCGGATTGCTGCCTCCTGTGCTCGGACGCGCTGAGCGCGTCCGTAGCACAGGAGAACCACTTGGCTGGACGCGCTGAGCGCGTCTGTAGCAGCCAAGTGGTTAAAAACACACACCAGTTTTGGGTTTACTGGTTTCAAGAAGCACTGCCTGATGTGAACCATGCCTCGCAGAAAAGAGCTTTCAGAAGACCTACGATCAACAATTGTTGACTTGCATGAAGCTGGAAAGGGTTACAAATGTATCTCCAAAAGCCTTGATGTTCATGTGTCCACGGTAAGACAGACTGTCTGCAAATGGAGAAAGTTCAGCACTGTTGCTACTCTCCCTAGGCGTGGTCGTCCTGTAAAGATGACTGCAAGAGCACAGCGCAGAATGCTTAATGAGGTAAAGAAGAATCTTCTACAGAATCTTCTTATCTACAATAAGGAAAACATTTAACAAGAATGGTGTACATGGGAGGACACCATGGAGGAAGCCATTGCTGTCCAAAAAGAGTATTGCAGCACGTTTGTAGTTTGCAGAAGAGCACCTGGATGTTCCACAGCACTACTGGCAAAATATTCTGTGGACAGATGAAGCCAAAATTGAGTTGTTTGGAAAAAACACACAACACTATGTGTGGAGAAAAAAAACGCACAGCACACCAACATCTTAACCTCATCTCCACTGTAAAACATGGCATCATGGTTTGAGGCTGCTTTTCTGCCTCAGGGCCTGGACAGATTGTTGTCATTGATGGAAAAATGAATTCCAGAGTTTATCAAGACATTTTGCAGTAAAACGTAAGACCATCTGTCCGCCAACTGAAGCTCCGCAGAGGATGGGTGATGCAACAGGACAATGACCCAAAAACATACAAATAATTCAATAAAAGAATGGCTTCAACAAAACAAAATACGCCTTCTGGAGTGGCCCAGTCAGAGTCCTGACCTCAACCCGATTGAAATGCTGTGGCATGACCTTAAGAGAGCGATTCACACCAGACATCCCAAGAATATTGCTACACTGAAACAGTTTTGTGAAGAGGAGTGGTTCAAAATTACTCCAGATCGTTGTGCAGGTCTGATTTGCAACTACAGGAAACGTTTGGTTGAGGTTATTGCTGCCAAAGGAGGGTCAACCAGTTATTAAGTCCAAAGGTTCACATACTTTTTCCACCCTGCACTGTGAATGTTTAAATGTTCTGTTCAATAAAAACATGAAAACATAATGTTTGTGTTGTATTATTTTAAGCAGACTGTGTTTTTCAAATTGTTGTGACTTAGATGAAGATCAGAGCACATTTTATGACCAATTCATGCAAAACTCCACGTAATCCCAAAGGGTTCACATACTTTTTCTTGCCACTCTAAGCGGGCATAATATTGTCTCTTAGGCCTTAGCCTTCCGCGTGTCTTTGTAGGGTAGCCTCCTGGTTGGTTCTGAACTGAATGTGTCATGCATTTGCAGTTTGCATTTCCCTTGGCTGTGGAGCGCATGACACTCTGGGCAGGGCTGTGGAAATGCCAGGGGACAGTCAGATCAGGGACGTGCAGTCAGGGGTGGCAGGGGAGGCTCTTCAGTAAATTAATGTGCTCATTGTGCTGCAATGACATGTGATGTGTGTGTGTATATCATGTGATGTGTGTGTGTATATATACCTCTCCACGCTCCCTCGCTGTGCTTGCTTTTTCTCTCTGTCCTTCGCTTTTTTTTCTCCTGCGCTTTCACTTCAGTTTGCGACTGCTGTGTGTGCGATTCTCTACACAGACAGCAGGGGCAGCACTGAGCCAGCCTAGGCTACGCAATTTGCGCAGCTGAACGCTACGCTAATTGCAAAGCTCAAGCTGGTTCTACTCTCTTTTGTGCCTCCAGGCACTGATAGCAAATGAAAGCTTGAGCCAATGGGAAAGCTCCATTGGTCTCAAGCATTTTTAAAAAAAAAAAAAAAAAACACCCACCATGGGAGGCAGAGCTCCCCATGGTTTGATTGACGCAGGACAGTCATGTGACTGTCCTCGTTAGTCGTGGGGGGCGGGCAAGTAGAGCTCGCCTGGCTGGTGGATAGATCCCACCCAGGCGAGCGGCAGAACTTTATGCTGGCGGCCGCTCGCTCGTAGGAGGAAAAGCAGGCGGCCGCCGCAAGACTCGGAGCACTGGAGCAGGGGCCTGGCAGAGCAGACCAGACAGTCTGCAGCAGAGGAGAGGTGAGCTGGGGCAGTATATCCATGAGAGCTGGGGCAATATATCCATGAGAGCTGGGGCAATATATCCGTGAGAGCTGGAGCAATATATCCGAGAGAGCTGGGGCAATATATCCGAGAGAGCTGGTGCAATATATCCATATGAGCTGGGACAATATATCCAAGAGAGCTGGGGCAATATATCCATATGAGCTGGGGCACTATATCCGTGAGAGCTGGGGCAATATATCCATGAGAGCTGGGGCAATATATCCATGAGAGCTGGGGCAAAATATCCATATGAGCTGGGGCAATATATCCATGAGAGCTGGGGCAATATATCCATGAGAGCTGGGGCAATATATCCATATGAGCTGGGGCAATATATCCATATGAGCTGGGGCAATATATCCATATGAGCTGGGGCAATATATCCATGAGAGCTAGGGCAATATATCCATGAAAGCTGGGGCAATATATCCATATGAGCAGTGTGTAACCCTGTGTATATCTGGCTCTGATACTAGCCAGTGCCTCACCAGTAGGGATGAGCTGTTTGGTTCGATCAGTTCGGAGTTCGCATCAAACATAGTCTGTTCGCATGTTTGCGAACTACGAACATTTCCGCCTGTTCGCCGCGTGTTCGCCCACAATGGACCACAATGCATTTTTCCACTGGCCTGAAGCTTGTAATTGGCTACAGCCTTGCACCTCACCACAGGTCAGGTGCAAGACAGGTTCAAGACTATGCCAATCACGGCTCAGAGTCCTGATTGGGCAAAATTTGCCCAATCATGGGCTCACAGAGCTAAGTCCCGCAGCACACTATATAAGGCTTCACACAGCGCTTCTGCACGTGTTTGAGAGGAGATTTGAGAGGAGATTGATTTTGTGTTAGTGTGTGTTCTTACTGCCACTCTGCTACCAGCTACTGGGGGGGGGTCTCATTTCTACCAAATATCTGGGAATTGTTGTAATCTTTGTGTTCTCACTCCCAGCAACTATTTTGGGGGCTCAGTAATTTCTACAAAATATTTGTGAATTGAGGTAATCAGAGGTAATCTGCCACGCAGAATTTTGGGGGCTCAGTAATTTCTACAAAATATTTGTGAATTGAGGTAATCAGAGGTAATCTGCCATGCAGAATGTGGGGGGCTCAGTAATTTCTACAAAATATTTGTGAATTGAGGTGATCTGTGTCTTGTCACTGCCACGCAGTATTTTGGGGGTCAGTAATTTCTACAAATATTTGGGAATTGTTATAATCCGTGTGTTCTCACTAGCTGCCACCCATCGGGGGTCTCACGGATTTATAGGAGGTTTCTGAGACTTGTAATCTGTGTCTCACTGCCAGCTATCAGGGGGTCCCACATACTTCTAGCAGATTTCTGGGAACTGTAATCTGTGTCTTGTCACGGTTGTCAGCTATCAGGGGGTCTCACTGACTTGTAGCAGATTTCTGCGAATTGTAATTTGTGTCTTGTCACTGCCACCCATCAGGGGGTTTCACTGATTTATAGGAGGTATCTGGGAATTGTAATCTGTGTCTTGTCACTGGCTGCCAGCTATCAGGGTGTCTCACTGAGTTATACCAGAGTTCTGGAAATCGTTAATCTTTATACCAGAGTTGAATCAGAGTTCTGTATAGATTTAATCTATCACTCACCATGTCAGAGAGACCAAAAAGGACAGGCAGACGCTCCCAGACACAGATAAGAGGGCAAGCAGCCTCTGTCGGGAGGCTGTGCATCTGGTCGTGGTGCATCCTGTGCAGGGGCACGCTTGTCCTTTCTAACTGGTGCTGGCCGTCTTAAGCAGCAGCAACATACAGAGGATTTGGTGGATTAGCTAACCAGGCCATCCTCATCCTCTGAGTCCTCTGCCAGCCAGGCTTGTAGTGCTTTACAGTCCACCTCAGCTGCCAAAGCATCTAATGCAGCCTCCATGTCCACAGCTACTCCTGCCGTAGCCTTGCTATCACACACGGAGGAGTTAGCTGAATTGTTTGACTACAATGACAGTGACATGCTGCTTGAGGATGTGCAGCAAGTACAGTGCTCTGATTCAATCTCTGAGGTTGAGAAAGGGAGTATAATCAACCTAGAGGAAGGGGGTGCCAGTGATGACACACAAATAACTGGCACTCATGTTGCCCCAGCAGCTGCAGCATACTGCCAAGTTGGCTCCAGCGACGAAGAGATAGGGGGTGATGATGACAATGACGATGAGGTCACTGACTCCACCTGGGTGCCTTATCGAACAGAAGAGTCAAGTGAGGAAGAGGAGGAGGCACAAGAAACGAGGCACAACATCCTCTATGACCAACCGTAGCACTAGCCAGTCCAAGGCATCAGATGTCAGAGCTGCTCAGGTGCAGAGCGCTGTTGTCTCAAAGCACACATCCAGGAACTCTGCTGTCTGGGAGTTCTTTAAGAAATGTGCAGCAGACCCCACTGGTGCTATTTGTAATCTATGTCAGATGAGGCTCAAGCGTGGGAAAGACACCGGACGCTTGGGTACCACGTGCTTGAGGCGACATATGATCACCTGCCACTCATCCCGTTGGCGCAAAACTTTGCTTAGGTCCTCCTCCTCCTCATCTGTCTCTACCCCCACTGTATGTCCTGCCATGTCATTGCCTACAACCTCCACTGACAGGGATGATGCTACAGTAATGGATGTACCAGCTCCTTCCTCACAATGTGACAGCATCCCATCAGCTGAAGATTTACGCAGTCAGATTACATTGCCCCAGCTGCTGCAGCGTAAGAAAAAAATATAGTCCCAACCATCCCCAAGCACAGCGTCTAAATGCCAGCTTAGCAAAATTACTCGTATTGCAGCTGCTGCCTTTCCAGCTGGTGGACTCTGCTCCCTTCCATGAATTTGCTGAATGTGCTGTACCACAGTGGCATGTTCCAAAACGCCATTACTTTTCACGGAAGGCCATTCCAGCACTATACCAGCACGTGGAAGACAATGTTATCGAGTCATTGGGAAAGGCAGTCAGTAGCAAGGTGCATCTGACTTTAGACACGTGGTCCAGCACGCATGGACAGGGTCGTTACATTTCCTTCACGGCACACTGGGTAACTCTGATTGCAGCTGGGAGGGATCCAAGACGAGGCTCAGTGCTGGAGCTTGTTCATCCACCACACATCCAGAAAGCTGCTTGTATGAGGTCTGTCTGCTCCACCACCACCTCTCCCTCTTCCTCCTCCTCCTCCTTCTGTGTCTCTGGTGAAGTGGCAGTTAAACCGACGGGTGGCAGGGGCTACGCAATGGCTCAAGCAAAAAGATGCCATACTGTGCTTGAGCTGGTTTGTTTAGGGGACAGGAGCCACACCGGGCCAGAAATTCTGTCAGCTCTGCAGGGGCAGGTGCAGAGATGGTTAACACCACGCCAGCTTCAGCTGGGAATGGTCGTCTGTGATAATGGCAACAACCTTGCTCACAAGGGCTTGTCAGTGGTCTACTTCCTTAGTGGGCTATTTTCAAGTGGAGTTTAAAAACAGGAGTTCAAATAACAGGTATCAATTGTATTTATATATTTATTATCTTGTTGTGGGGGTATGAGTGTTAGCAAGCTTGGAGGTTTGACCCAGTGCACATCCTGCTGCATGTATGCATGTCTGGAGGAATCCTTCCGGGGTCCATATCTCTGTAGCAAGTGTGAACGTGTAGCTCTTCTGGAAGCTCATATTGGAGATCTGGAAGGGCAAATCGTAACGCTGAGGCAGATTGACAATCTTGAAAGGAGCCTGCTTCTCACGGAGCAAAGTATAGTTGAGGAATCTAGGGGTGTGGGAGGAGTGGAGTTAACTGGGGAACAGGTTGGTAGCTGGGTGTCAATGACACGTGGTAGCAGGGGGGAAGGGAAGAGGAAAAGGTTGGCTAGTCCTGATCTTGCGCATACCAACAGATTTGCCCCTTTGAGCGAAGATGTTGGGTGCATCAGCTCACGTGTAGAAGTACTGGAGGAGGCTGCTCCCTCGAACAGCAGGGGGATCAGCCCACCAAGTAAGGGAGGGATAAAGAGGGCAAGTAAGCCTAGACAGGTTGTGGTGGTAGGGGACTCTATTATTAGGGTAATCTGTCGCTCTGATCGCCTTAACCAGACAGTTTGCTGTCTGCCGGGTGCCCGTGTTAGGCATGTGGTTGACAGAGTTGATAGATTATTGGGAGGGGCTGGAGATGACCCAGCTGTCATGGTCCATATTGGTACCAATGATAAAGTAAGAGGAAGATGGAAGGACCTGAAGAATGATTTCAGGGAATTAGGAAGTAAACTGAAGAAGAGGTCCTCCAAGGTAGTGTTTTCTGAGATACTACCGGTGCTACAGTGGAAAGGCAGCGGGAGATCAGGGAGGTCAATGCGTGGCTTAAAGCTTGGTGCAGGAAGGAGGGCTTTGGGTTTTTAGAGCACTGGGCTCATTTTGCACTGGGGTACAATCTGTATAGTCGTGATGGATTGCACCTGAATGGAAGAGGGTCTGCTGTGCTAGGGGACAGGATGGTTAAAAGGTTGGAGGAGACTTTAAACTAGTGGAACGGGGGAGGGATACAGTAGCTTACAAAATGGAGACAGAGCAGATAGCGGAAGGGTTTCAGCTCGGACTAAGGGGGGTGGAGCCGGGGAGATGGGTAATGTCAGAACAGTGGAGGCATGCACTGTAAAGTTGCATTCAGCATGTGTGGGTAGAGACAACATTAAATGCATGCTTGCTAATGCAAGGAGCCTCAATAACAAGATGGGGGAACTAGAGGCAATAGCATACACTAAGCAATACGACAGAATAGGAATAACAGAAACGTGGTGGGATGAAACGCATGGCTGGGCTGTAAACTTAAACGGTTATACATTGTTTAGAAGGGATAGGAAACATAAGAAAGGAGGTGGAGTATGTTTATATGTAAATCAGGATTTAAAGCCAAATATTACACAACTGGAAAGCGATGAGGGAAATGTGGAATCCTTATGGGTAAATATTTTGTTGGGGAATAAACAGGGAAGTCAACTATTGGTTGGCATATGCTATAAACCACCTAATATAGATAATGATGAGGAAGAACAACTGTTAGAACAAATTAGGAAGGCTGCACATCATGGTAGCACTTTAATTATTGGAGATTTTAATTACCCAGACATTAATTGGGATAGTGGGACTAGTAATTCAGCAAAGGGAATCCGGTTTCTGAACATTTTAAATGATACCTTCATGACACAACTGGTAGAAACACCAACTAGAGAGGATAACTGTCTGGACCTGGTTATAACAAATAATGTGGATCTTTTCTCGAATATTAATGTAAGGGAACAGTTGGGAAACAGGGATCATAATATGGTGACTTTTGAAATAAACTCAAAAAAACACATTCATAAGGGGCATGCTAAAACATATAATTTTAAAAAGGCCAACTTTATTAAAATAAAGGAAGCTCTCAATGTCATTGACTGGCAGAAACGCTTTCACGGGAAAAACACTGAGGATAAGTGGAATATCTTTAAACACTAGAAAAGTACACGTCACAATATATTCCACTGGTTAATAAAAATAAAAGAAACAGACTGAAACCAATGTGGCTTAGTAGGAAGGTAACTAAGGAAATGAAAAATAAAAAGAAGGCATTTAAAGCTTTTAAATTTGATAAATCTGAGGCATCCTATAAAGCATATAGGGCAGCCAATAAAGCATGTAAAAATGCGATTAGATGGGCTAAACTAGAAAATGAAAAAGAAATAGCCAAAGAGAGCAAGACCAACCCTAAAAGATTCTTTAGGTACATAAATTCTAAAAAGTCCAAGAGTGAAAATGTAGGTTCACTAAAATCTGAGTCAGGGTTATTGTTAACTGAAGATCGAGATAAGGCAGAAATTTTGAAGGATTATTTTTCTTCAGTATTTATCAAAGAGAAACATATAACAGGAGACATGAAATTCATTAATAAAAACTTACTAATACAAAGTGACTGGTTGACTCAGGACAAGGTTTTGCAGCAATTAAACAATGTGAATGTGAATAAAGCCCCTGGGCCAGATGGAATTCACCCGCGAGTACTGAGAGAGCTATGTGTTGAAATATGTAAACCTCTGTTCTTAATCTTTCAAGATTCTTTTCTTTCAGGAATCGTACCAGAGGATTGGAGAAAAGCGGACGTCGTCCCTATATTTAAGAAAGGTTTAAAATTTGTGCCTGGGAATTATAGACCTGTGAGCTTAACATCTGTGGCTGGGAAAGTATTTGAGGGGTTACTAAGGGATAATATTCAGGAATTTATTGGGAGGTATAATGTAATTGGCAAAAATAAGCATGGTTTCATGAAACACAGATCATGTCAGACTAACCTAATTACGTTCTATGAGGAAGTAAGTAGAAGTATAGATCAGGGGGTCGCAGTGGATGTGATTTACTTAGATTTTGCCAAAGCTTTTGACACAGTTCCACACAAAAGGTTACTATTTAAATTAAGAAAAATTGGTCTAGATGAAAATACTTGTTCTTGGATAGAAAACTGGCTAAAAGATAGAGAGTGGTCATAAATGGTACATTTTCAAGATGGACACCAGTGATAAGCGGTGTCCCTCAGGGGTCTGTTATAGGACCAATACTGTTCAATTTATTTATAAATGACCTTAAGATAGGCATTGAAAGCCATGTATCAGTGTTTGCAGATGACAAAAAACTAGGAAAAGTAATACAATGTGAGCAGGATGTTACTTCGCTGCAGAGGGATTTAGATTGATTGTGGGACTGGGCACTTAAATGGCAGATGAAATTTAATGTAGATAAATGCAAAGTTATGCACTTTGGAGTGAAGAACACACAAGCAATTTATACCCTAAATGGTACGGAGTTAGGGAAATCCAAGCAGGAGAAGGATTTGGGAATAATCATAGACTTCAAACTAAGTAACAATGTGCAATGTCAAACAGCAGCCGCCAAGGCCAGCAAAGTATTGGCATGCATTAAAAGGGGAGTTCACTCTCGAGATGAAAACATAATTTTGCCTCTGTATAAATCAATGATCAGACCGCACCTTGAATATGCCGTGCAATTTTGGGCACCTGTCTTAAAAAAAGATGTTATAGCGCTAGAAAGAGTGCAGAAACGGGCAACTAAATTAATAAGGGGAATGGAAGGGTTAAGTTATGAGGAAAGATTAACAAGCTTAAACCTGTTTAGTTTAGAGAAACGGCGCCTTAGAGGGGATCTGATAACCTTATATAAATATATACGGGCCATTATCAACCATTGTCTGATAACCTATTCATTAACAGGACTATACACAGGACAAGGGGTCACCAATTTAGACTGGAAGGAAAAAAATTCAGCCTAAAGCATAGGAAGGGTTATTTTACGGTGAGAACAATAAAGCTGTGGAATTCTCTGCCTGTTGAGGTGGTTGGGTCAGAGACTGTACAGACTTTTAAAAAGCGACTGGATGACTTCCTGCAGACACATAATATTAAGGGTTATAATATTTAATATGTGGGTAAAAGCTTCTTGATCCAAGGAGAAATCTGACTGCCATTCTGGGGTCAAGAAGGAATTTTTTCCCAGTATGTTGCATATTGACAAGCATTTCAGACTGGGTTTTTTGCCTTCTTTTGGATCAACAGCAGTAGGTGATGTGGGAGAGGCTGAACCCGATGGAAGCATGTCTTTTTTCAGCCTATGTAACTATGTAATCTTCTCTCCGCCCTACGCCAGGGTAAGTTGACGCTTGTACCATGCCTAGCACATGTCCTAAATCTGGTGGTACAGCGTTTCCTAACCAGGTACCCAGGGCTGGCAGAGCTTCTCAGCCAGGCCAGAAAAGTCTGCAGCCACTTCAGACGGTCATTCCCAGCAAGCGTTCGCCTGGCAGAAATTCAAAGAGAATTCCACCTTCCCACAAACCGTCTGATCTGTGACATGCCCACCAGGTGGAACTCGACATTAGCAATGCTGCAGCGTCTGCACAAGCAGCAGAGGGCCATCAACGAGTACCTGTGTGAGTATGGCACAAGGACAGTTTCAGGTCAACTTGGTTCCCCCCCCCGCAGTGGCTGATGATCAAGGATGCATGCACTGTACTGTCACCATTTGAGGAGGCAACGAGGATGGTGAGCAGGGACAGTGCATGCATCAGTGACACAATTCCTTTAGTGTTCCTGCTGGAGCACACTCTGCGGGGAATTATAGATGTGGCTCTAGAGGCAGAGCAGCAGGAGGAAGAGGAGGCCTTCCCTAGCTCTGAAGGCCCCAGTCTTTCCGCAGACAGCATTCCAGCGGGTCCTCCTCAGATCAGACAGGAGGAAGATGAGGAGGAGGAATATTTGAGTAGTGGGGGCATTGAAGGTGGGGTTTCCTCAAGGGAGGGTTTTGTGTGCCCAGAAACACAAGGACTGGTACGTGGCTGGGATGAGGAAGTGCACGATGGGGTCATCCTCCACATTAAAATAGTACGTATCTGGTGGCGCGATAGTAGTCGCTTTTGGGTAGATGGTGGTTCCCTTAGTTCATTTTGTCCATATGGATTACATAAAAGGAAGCAAACAGTATAATAGTGCAGACTGTTTATACACAATATATACAAACTATTCCGTAATAATTCCACTCACAAGTGTAGAGCCCGGACACTAGCTCTGAGTGGGTAGAGACTTTCGGGTACTTTGCTTTTCCACTTATAAAGGTGACCCACACCTTATATGGAAAGGAATCTTTTCTTATGTGGAGTATACATGAAAATATATAGAAACAAGAAAACTTTCTTGTGCAGATCTGTGTAGACTCAATATCATATAATATATGAATTGCCAACTCACATTAGGTGGAGCTTATAGCCAAGCTCTTGGTATGCACGCTTATGGACTTAATAGGTTAAGTCCAAAAAACCTTCTCGAACAATGGGACACTGGGGATTTTTGAGCTCAATAAAAGATTTTATTAAAACATAAAAACAAAAATAAACATCTTACTGGCTCAGCCAAATGACCAGGACACGTTTCGTCAAGTATATTGGAACAGCTGAGGAAGCCAATATACTTGGCGAAACGCGTCCTGGTCATTTGGCTGAGCCAGTAAGATGTTTATTTTTGTTTTTAGGTTTTAATAAAATCTTTTGAGCTCAAAAATCCCCAGTGTCCCGTTGTTCGAGAAGGTTTTTTGGACATAACCTATTAAGAAGTCCATAAGCGTGCACACCAAGAGCTTGGCTATAAGCTCCACCTAATGTGAGTTGGCAATTCATATTATATCATATGATACTGAGTCTACACTGATCTGCACAAGAAAGTTTTGTTTCTATATATTTTCATATATACTCCACATAAGAAAAGATTCCTTTCCATATAAGGTGTGGGTCACCTTATAAGTGGAGAAGCAAAGTACCCGAAAAGTCTATACCCACTCAGAGCCAGTGTCCGGGCTCTACACTTGTGAGTGGAATTATTACGGAATAGTTTGTATATATTGTGTATAAACAGTCTGCACTATTATACTGTTTGCTAACTTTTATGTAATCCATATGGACAAAATGAACTAAGGGAACCACCATCTACCCAAAAGCGACTACTATCGCTCCACCAGATACGTACTATTTTATTGTTGTTCACACTGGTTTGGGGGAGACCACTAATTTCTGGTTTGGCATTGGTTAAGTGGTGGCGGTACAAGTTTGAGCGCCTATCCATTCTTTTTCTTCATCCTCCACATTGACCAGGAAGACTCGGAAGCTAATGCCACCTCCAACCTACCCTGCATGGGCTCCCTTATTATGCAAAGCCTGCTAAATGACCCCAGGATTCGTACTATCAAGGCGAGGGATCATTACTGGTTGGCAACCCTTCTTGATCCACGATACAAAGGTAAAGTTGCAGAGCTCATCCTGCCCGCACAGAGGGAGCACAGGATGAAAAAACTTGAAGACGCTCTAAAGCAACACTTGTGTAACACCTTTCCAGGCACTGGTAGGTTACCAAGTGATTAGGCTTGTGCACCGATTTTTTTTTTCCGTTCGATTCGATTTTTCGGATTTTTAAACTTTTCGATTCAGCTCGTTTCGACCGATTTCTGTTTCGATTCGGTTCGGCTCGACTCGTTTTTCGTGTACATTTTTTCGGAATTTCGACCACTTTTCGTATTTTCGTGTCACTTAGCTCGTTTTTTGTATCGACTTTTCGTATTTCCGGAAATTTTCGTTTTTCGGAATTGTAAATGGTTTCGGAATATCGACCATTTTTCGTATTTTCGTGTCACTTAGCTCGTTTTTTGTATCGACTTTTCGTATTTTCGAAAATTTTCGTGTTTTCGGAACGTCTGTTCTCCTCGTTTCAAAGCAATAAATTTCGATTTGACACATTTGAAGTACATTCGAAAATTCCGAAAATATTTCGTTTCGGCTCGGAAAACTTTTCGGATCTGCCATTTTCGGATCTAAAATTTTTCGGAAAATCGGCCGCATCTGAAAACACGATTCGGGAAATTTCGTGAAAATTCCGAAATTCCGAAACCCGAAACGCACATCCCTACAAGTGATGACACAGGTGCTTCTGAGGCTGCGGATGATCAGAGGAATAGTGGTGAAGGCCGGGGCCGCTTGACTGATGCCTTTTTTATTTTTTTTGTCCACGACGCCCAGGGACGTCAAATGTAGGCACCCATTGCCAGCGTCTTCACCATATGGTGCAGGACTACCTAGGGGCAAGGGCAGACCTAGATAACTTTCCAGCAGATGATCCACTGGCTTACTGGGTGTTGAGATTGGATCACTGGCCAGAACTTAGCCAATATGCTATGCAGCTACTAGGTTGCCCTTCATCTAGCGTGCTTTCTAAGGCTAGGGTCAGAGTGGGGCAGTCGGAACGCGCGTGCAGACGCACTAAATCACGGCGGCAGTAGCAGCACATAACGGCCAATGACGGCCAATATACGCAGTACGTGCGTACGAAAGTGCGCCGACACCACGCAACCAGCAAATGAACGCATTTTTATCAGAACGTGAAACCGCTGCTACTGACGTACAAAGTGCGCTGCGGCCGCATAGCAGCGTGTGTGCGTGATTAGGAGATGTCAGACGCTGCTAGTGTGCGGCCAACATAACGTTCAAACAGCCGGATTTCCCTAGACTTCTTTTTACCCCACCGTCATGAAATACGTCCAGAATTGCGCATCGTCTGACCACTTAAGCGTATTCCGTGAAAAAATGCGTGCGCACGCATCGACGTACATTTTGACGGTGGCTGCAGAAAATGCGCTCATCTGTCCCTAGCCTTAAAGGACGTTCAGTGCCGCTGGAGGTTTTGTCAGACAAAAGAGTGCGTCTGTCCACCGACTCTGTAGCCCGGCTGACATTTATAAAAATGAATCAGTCCTGGATCAGCAGCTATCAATCCCCTGATGCTGACGTAGCGGAATAGATCGGGGATGTTTTCTGCATTCACAAAACCTCCAGCACTGAACTCTTCCACAATACCACAAAAGGGTTACGGTGTGAAGGCACTTGCTGCCATGAAAGGCACAATATTTGGCTGCACTGAGTCTGTACCAGATTCATATCTTTTCAATATAGGACTGCATGGTCCACCCCTGCACTCTTCCACAATACTACAGAGGGGTTACTGTACGATGGCACTTGCTGGCCTGGCACCAAAAGCACAATATCTGGATGCACTGATGCCTTTACCAGATTCGTATCTTTTTAATATAGGACCGCATGGTCCACCCCTGCACTCTTCCACAATACTACAGAGGGGTTACTGTATGAATGCACTTGCTGGCCTGGCACCAAAGGCACAAAATTTGGGTGCACTGCCACTGACACCTGTACCAGATTCATATCCTCAGAGGGGTTACTGTGTGACGGCACTGTTGCCGACTCTAAAGGCCCAATTTTAAAGCACCTATTGTTACTTTCATCCAAAGCCTGCATAAGTTTCACCATAATTTAGGCTGGGGTCAGACGAGCGTAGTGTTCACGTCCGTGATTGCGCCTAAAAGTACGTCCGTGATAGCATGAAAGTAAGTCCATTGGAGCCTGACACATGAAGTACGTCCGCACTGAACTGCGGACGCACAACGGCCGCGGCAAACGGACGCAGGTTAGGCAAGAACGTAATACTGCTAGAACGGACGTGCGGAGTGCGCCACGTCCACAACGTCTGCATAGCTTTGTGTGTGAATGATGGAGCGAGGTCAGACGGACTGCATTTATACGTCCAGCATTTTTGACGGACAGAATGTTTTTTCATTGTAATTTATTTTCCCCTCCTACATCCGTCAAAAAATAACTTCAGTGAAAAAACGGACTGTGTGACCACTACTGCGTCATCCGTACTGACGATGTCCGTACTGCACGGACGTACAGTCCGTAGAAATCACGCTCGTCTGACCCCAGCCTTAGCCAAAAAAAATCACTAAACTTTTTCTGCGCGTCCTAAAATGTCTTTTCATACAGGCTGCCGCCCCAAGCAGTTGTTTATGAATAGATTAAAGGAAAAGCATTTACCGTCATTTGAAACGTAATTTTTTTGTTTTTAAATGTTTCTATACATCCTAGAAATCCGCCACTTCACGGGCAGGTTATGGGGACCTCCTAGGCACAATATTTGAAGGAATTTTTCACCCTTATTTCATGGAAAACTCACTGTCCCTTTAAAAAAAATTTTTTTAAAACTTTTTGTCCTTGTTTCCTGTCCCCCAGGGCACTACCCGGACCCCCATATACCTTTTATGGCAAATATCTAGCATATATGCCCTCTTGGAGGGCACTCTAAAAATCTAATTTTGAGTCCCATTGACTTGTATGGAGTTTGAATTCGAACATTTGAAAAGTTCGAGTTCGAATGCGAACCGAACTCGGGGGTGTTCGGCTCACCCCTACTCACCAGCCGCTGACCAGCACTGCACATCACTGAGTCAGACCTCTTATCAGGGCGAGATATTGTGTGCTTAGAGTTAGCAAGTCAGAGATCAGACATCAGCAGACATGACTGACACACAGATAAGATAGACACAGCACTCACATCACTGGGGACAGTCAGCCAGCAGAATCAAATAAAAAGCATGAATAAATAAGCTTTGACTGGGGAAAAAAAATCACAAAGAAATTAAATTACATACACCCATAGGTGTGCACAGGGTTTGTCCAGGCACACCCTAATGTTGGGTAAAGAGGTCTTTTATCACTACTCACATTCATATTTTAGATGCCCCTTATCTGGTTCATGACGAATAGCGTAAAAAACTGACCGTGTCTCTGACTACAGACTTGCTATTGCTAAGGAAAAATTTGCATTTTGTGCAACATCTTCTAAACATAAGTTTTCAATTAATAAATATTCCATGGTTGCACATCCTAATGCAATGAGCTGCGCACGTCACTGCAAACACCCATACTGCACCTGTATCCATACACAAAACTAGCTCAGGTTAGGCTGCTGTCAGACGAGCGTAGTGTTCACGTCCGTGATTGCGCCTAAAAGTACGTCCGTGATAGCATGACAGGAAGCCCATTGGAGCCTGACACATGAAGTACGTCAGCACTGAACTGCGGACGCATGACGGACGCTGCAAACGGACGCAGGTTAGGCAAGAACGTAATACTGCTAGAACGGACGTGCAGAGTGCGCCACGTCCACAACGTCTGCATAGCTTTGTGTGTGAGTGATGGCGCATGGTCAGACGGACTGCATTTATACGTCCAGCATTTTTGACGGACAGAATGTTTTTTCATTGTAATTTATTTTTCCCTCCTACATCCGTCAAAAAATAACTTCAGTGAAAAAACGGACTGTGTGACCACTACTGCGTCATCCGTACTGACGATGTCCGTACTGCACGGACGTACAGTCCGTAGAAATCACGCTCGTCTGACCCTAGCCTAATATAGCTGGACGGGTCCATATTAACCCCCTCACTGAGGAGGACGTGTGGGGGGGGTGACTTGGGGATTCAACACTAGCAGGGAGAGTGTCTGAAGGGAAGGGTGGTGTCCTTTGGACCCCTCTTTCCCCATCGGAAAGGGCCACAAAAATAAGAGAGGCATTACTGGAAAGGTCACAGTCCATATGGTGAAATTCACCGTTCAGTGCAATTTGGTGGCAAGTTCGCCCTTACTGATAACCCCTTTAGTCCTTCCTCAGGGCGGCAAAGTGTTTCATTTCACTCAGCTGCACAGCAGAGGCTGTAGATGCAGCACTGCTTCAGGATTATTCTACTCATGTGACAGTGTAATTCCTTATGTATCTGCTATGTTTGCCATCTGAATTTTGTATGTTTAAATACAAGGGGTATAGAACCGAAAACCCTGCCATGAAAATAATCACATTTTGTTGCTTTGCAGCCTGAAATAAAGACAGACACAGCTTTTGTTTACCCAGTTGTATTTACTCAGTGCAATTTATAGCATCCAAGTGAAAGATAATAAAGACAATTCAAAAACAGAATCACTGAGTTGGAAAAAGGATCACCCTCTCCTAAAAATGACTTGTAAACTCAATCTGGAGTAGCTAATCTTCTACTCAACAGCACACACAGTCATTTGACTTTTCAACTGTGGTCAGCATGCAGTCAAGACTGAGCTTTGCCAAAACACACCTTGAAGATTCTGAGGCCACTTGCTGATTTGCATTTCAGGAGCCTGTAAGCCAGGGGCGGACTAACAACTCATAGGCCCTCGGGCAATAGGAAATCATGGGGCCCCTTGTTCTACACCCACCCACAAACCACACCCACATTAATCTCCGCCCACATATTTGTGTTATGGAATTTATTTCTCTACACCATTTTTTACTATAGCCTCAGGATTGCTGGCTCCGCTGGACCGCACCCTCCCTTGCTCGTCTCCTGCTGTTGCGTGCGCTGCATGCATCACGTGAGGGGGTGGTGCCAAGGCAGCGTGCCCTGCTCAAGTTTAGAATGTGGGATGCACGCTGCGGTTCCATCGCTGCGGTGGTCTCAGAGCGCGCTGCTGGGCCATGGGCACAGCTCTGTCGGATGATCATCCGGAGGGAGAACGGCAGGGCCCACTATGCATGCCAAAACCATGCCCCTACCAACCCACTAGTCCGATGGGTCAGTCCGCCCCAGCCCCCCCATGCACAGAAATGTGGGGCGCCCCTACCCCCCCCCCCAAAAAAAATCCAAAATTAATTCTTAAATTTTTGTTTTGGGGCAAACTAAAAAAATAAATAACATTTTTAAAAAACTGATAAACAAAATAATTATACGACTAGTGCAAGGGGGGAAAGTTGGATGGCTCTAACTGTCACGCCTTTGACAGGATCTGAAGACACCCGCTAGACCTGGAGTGTATTAGGCGAGAGATAGACGTTTAGTCCCTTCCTACCTTAATGGGAAGCGTCTTCCTCACCCGCGGCGGCGAGCCTCCCCTCTAGCCCTTTCCCCCCATCTTCTCTGCTATTTGAACACTGCCTTCATACAGACTTCGACTCTTTGTTTTACTCCTCCCCCTTGCCCCCGCTTACACTGACGGAATCCCCCCCTCTCTCTTTTTTTTTCTTCTCTCTTTCTCTCTCTCTTCCTTTCCTCTCTCCTCGCTTCTTTACTTTTCTGCTTCACCCCCTCCCCCACATATTTCATTTTACTCCACCTAGTTGTTTCTTTTGATACATTGCCCATGTGTTTCCCTCAGAGAAGGGCTGGCTTTTATTCAGATTGATAAGGGGATGTACATTATTCACCTGTTACTTTCGATGTAAACGTTTGCCAGTATATTGGTTGTCATGTATTACTAATAGAACACACCCGGGCTCTTATAGATGTTCTTGATTGCACACTATGCTTCTCATATATACAATTGAAATTCATTTATTTGGACTATTACTGTATATTGCTCAAATAAAAGCTTTTGAGTACAAAAAAAACCAAAAACCTGATAAACAGTTTCTCTCTTTGCTCAAATCAAAAGAAGGGGCAGAATCGGTTGCCTTAGTTGAGTTAATGCAGCAGCATTGTTTGTTTTATCTGTCAAAGCATATATTAGGGATGTGCGTTTCGGGTTTCGGAATTTCCATGAAATTTCCCGATTCGGGTCTTCGGATTCGGCCGAATTTCCGAATCGGATCGGACCCGAAAACCGATAGATCCGAAAAGTTTTCCGAGCCGAAACGAAAATTTTTCGGATTTTTCGAATGGACTTGAAATGTGTCAAATCGAAATTTATTTTTGCTCTATTCATGATTTCGGTTCCATTCGTGATTTCGGTTCCATTTCGGTAATTCTGGAAATCGTATATTTAACTATTATCGGTTATATCGCTGATTCTAAATGTATATTCAATTATTCATAAGAAAAAAAGGATCTTTATTTAATAAAAAAAACCACGATAATTCTGGCGATTCTATCGTAGACACTTTGAAACGAGGAGAACAGACATTCCGAAAAAACGAAAATTTCCGAAATGTCGATACAAAAAACGAGCAAAGTGACCCAAAAACACGAAAAATGGTCGATATTCCGAAAAAAAAATGTACACGAAAAACGAATTGAACCAAACCGAATCGAAACAGAAATTGGTCGAAACGAACCGAAAATTTTAAACATCCGAACAAATCAAACCGAAAAAAAAAAAAAAAAAAAAAAAAAAAAAAAAAAAAAAAAAAAAAAATCGGTGCACAAGCGTAGCATATATTGCCTCTGTCATAGAACAAAGATTTTTTTTTTGCATTTTTACACATTACATGGTCGTGTTTGGTATCATTGTAAAGAGCAGACTCTGACCTTTCCAATGACCCCTCCCGTACAGTGAGTGTACAATACAGAGATCCAAAGACAGGTTCCAAAGTCCCTTGTCTTTCCTCACTGCAGTTTTACATTCTAGGTTGTCGATGAAACAATGCGTTATATCATCAGCTCCACACTTGCCGGCATTGTGGGAATTGAGAAAGTGAGCTAGCGCAGCATCACTGCTCAATTTATAATTGTAAACTGAATTACAGTGCTGCGTTAGAAAAAAAGTGAAAAATATAATTTTATTTGTTATTTTATTTTTACATAATTCTAACCTGGTTATATTTGGTATCACTGGAAAGGCCATTATTTGGTCTTTCCAATGATACCTCAGATGTCCATCTAGCCCTTAGGGCTCCAGACATACAGTGATATAAATGATTGTTTAAAAAACAAAAACATCAACTTTTGTTTATTCCCTTATCTGTCCTAGTCTAATTATGTCCCAAATGCCGTGAAGCAGAAGGAGCAATAGCATCAGAATTTAAGAACATGGGAAACACACAACATTTTCTAGTAGAGGGATTAAACCACAATATCACAATACAAAAAGAAAGTGGCTCGATCCTCATTTTCCTACAGAGCACCGCAGTTGTGGAATAACCTCCCAGACGCCATAAAATCTTGCCCCAGTCTAAAGTCACACAAGAGCTCCCTATTAACATACCTCAATACGGAATGCACCTGTGAACATGTAACATAGCGACTATTTTAATTACCGTATTTTTCGCTCCATAAGACGCACTTTTCTCCCCCCAAAAAGTGGGGGGAAAAGTGGGTGCGTCTTATGGAGCGAATGCCCCATGATATGCCCCAGCTCACCTGCCGCCGCCGCGTTCGGCTCCCTCGCGAGATCGCGGTCACGTGGCTCCCCCAGGGGAGTGCCCAAGCTTCCTGCCACCGGACGCACGCTCAGAGGGAGCCTAACGCGGCGGCGGCAGGTGAGCTGAGGCATATCCATGAGCTGCTGGAGCATATCCATGAGCGAGCTGGGGCATATCCATGAGCTGGGGCATATCCATGAGTGAGCTGGGGCATATCCATGAGCGAGCTGGGGCATATCCATGAGGGAGCTGGGGCATATCCATGAGCGAGCTGGGGCATATCCATGAGTGAGCTGCGGCAAATCCATGAGTGAGCTGAAGCAAATCCATGAGCGAGCTGGGGCATATCCATGTGTGAGGTGGGGCAAATCCATGTGTGAGCTGGGGCAATTTCATGAGTGAGCTGGGGCATATCCATGTGCGAGCTGGGGCATATCCATGAGCAAGCTGGGGCATATCCATGTGTGAGCTGGGGCAAATCCATGAGTGAGCTGGGGCATATCCATGAGTGAGCTGGGGCATATCCATGTGCTGGGGCATATCCATGTGTTGGGCCAATATCCATGTGCTGGGGCAATATCCATGTGCTGGGGCATTATCCATAAGTTGGGGGGCATATCCATAAATTGGGGGGCATATCCATGAGCTGGGGCATATCCATAAGCTGGGGGGCATTATCCATGAGCTGGGGGACAGTATCCATGAGCTGGGGGACAGTATTCATGAGCTGGGGGAGTATATCCATGAGAGGAGCTGGGGCAATATCCATTATTACACTATTTGATTTCAGAATATTTATTTTCCGGTTTTCCTCCTCTAAAAACTAGGTGCGTCTTATGGTCAGGTGCGTCTTATGGAGCGAAAAATACGGTACATATTTATTTTCTGTGTTAATCTGTATATTTGTGTTTTGGTTTTGAATATCTTGCATTTTATTACTTTGTATTTCTGTATCGACTGTAACAATTCAGTGTTCTTGAACCCAGTACATACTAGAAAACGAGAGAAATCTCAATGTATCCTTCCTAGTAATATCCTTTATAAATAAATTATGATGTAGTACGGTAAGATGCCAGGGTGTTCTTCTCTATCAGCTGCCACGCTACCCTGTGACTAGGGATGAGCTGTTCGGGTTCGGACGGTTCGGGGTTCGACCCGAACTTAGCCTGTTCGAGCGGATCGCGAACCCCGAACATTTCCGGGTGTTCGCCGCATGTTCGACCACAATGCATTTTCCCACTGCCTGAAGCTCCTAATTGGCTACAGCCTTGCACCTGACCACAGGTCTGGTGCAAGACTGGTTGAACACTATGCCAATCACCGCTCAGAGTCCTGATTGGGCAAATTTTGCCCAATCATGGGCTCACAGAGCTAAGTCCCGCAGCACACTATATAAGGTTTCAATGCAGCGCTTCTGCACGCATTTCAGAGGAGATTTCAAAGGAGATAGTTGTGTGTGTTGTTACTGCCGGTCTGCCACGCTACTGGGGGGGGGGTCTGGGGGGGTCTCATTTCGACCAAATATCAGGGAATTTAGGTGATGTGTGTCTTGTCACTGTGCCAGCAAGTTTTTTTGGGGTTTACAACTTTATTTAAAACATTTATGAATTGAGGGGATTTTCTGGGTCTTGTCACTGTGCCAGCAAATCTTTTTGGGGCTCACTAATTTCTTTAAAACACTTGTGAATTAAGTTGATCTGTGTCTTGTCATACAAACAGTACCACGCTGTATTTTGGGGCTCACTAATTTCTTTAAAACACTTGTGAATTAAGGTGATCTGTGTCTCGTCATACAAACAGTACCACGCTGTATTTTGGGGCTCACTAATTTCTTTAAAACACTTGTGAATCAAGGTGATCTTCTGTGTCTCGTCACACAGCCAGTTTTTTTGGGGCTCACTAATTTCTTTAAAACACTTGGGAATTAAGGTGATCTGTCTCTTGTCACTGGCTGCCAGCTATCACTGTGTCTCACTGAGCTATACCAGAGTTATTTAAATCTTTATACCAGAGTTGAATCAGAGTTCTGTATATATTAATCTATATATCACTCACCATGTCTGAAAGAACAAAAAGGACAGGCAGACGCTCCCAGACACAGATAAGAGGGCAAGCAGCCCCTGTGTCGGGAGGCTGTGTCTCTGGTCGTGGTGGACGTGGTGCATCCTCTGCAGGGGCACGCTTGTCCTTTCTAACTGGTGCTGGCCGTCTTAAGCAGCAGCAACATACAGAGGACTTGGTGGATTGGCTAACCAGGCCATCCTCATCCTCCGAGTCCTCTGCCAGCCAGGCTTCTAGTGCTTTACAGTCCACCTCAGCTGCCAAAGCATCTAATGCAGCCTCCATGTCCACAGCTACTCCTGCCGTAGCCTCGCTATCACACACGGAGGAGTCAGCTGAATTGTTTGACTACAATGAGAGTGACATGCTGCTTGAGGATGCGCAGCAAGTACAGTGCTCTGATTTAATCTCTGAGGTTGAGCAAGAGAGTATAATCAACCTAGAGGAAGGGGGCGCTAGTGATGACACACAAATAACTGGCACTCATGTTGCCCCAGCAGCTGCAGCATACTGCCAAGTTGGCTCCAGTGATGAGGAGATAGGGGATGAAGATGACATTGATGATGAGGTCACTGACTCCACCTGGGTGCCAGATCGAAATGAGGAATCAAGTGAGGAGGAGGGGGAGGAGGAGGAGGCACAGCAAACACGAGGCACAACATCCTCTGTGACCAACCGTAGCACTAGCCAGTCCAAGGCATCACATGTCAGAGCTGCTCCGGTGCAGAGCGCTGTTGTCAAAAAGAACACATGCAGGAACTCTGCTGTCTGGGAATTCTTTAAGAAATGTGCAGCAGACCCCACCGTTGCTATTTGTAATCTATGTCAGAGGAGGCTGAAGCGTGGGATAAACACCGGACACTTGGGTACCACGTGCTTGAAGCGACATATGAACAAGTGCCACACATCTCGTTGGCGCAAAACTTTGCGTAGGTCCTCCTCCTCCTCATCTGTCTCTACCCACACTGTATGTCCTGCCATGCAATTGCCTACAACCTCCACTGACAGGGATGATGCTACAGTAATGGATGTACCAGCAGGTCCTTCCTCACAATGTGACATCATCCCAGTAGCTGAAGATTTACGCAGTCAGATTACGTTGCCACAGCTGCTGCAGCGAAAGAAAAAATATAGTCCCAACCATCCCCAAGCACAGCGTCTAAATGCCAGCTTAGCAAAATTACTCGCATTGCAGCTGCTGCCTTTCCAGCTGGTGGACTCTGCTCCCTTCTGTGAATTTGCTGAATGCGCTGTACCACAGTGGCAGGTTCCAAAACGCCATTACTTTTCACGCAAGGCCATTCCAGCACTATACCAGCACCAGTGGTGTATTTAGGTTTTGTGCTGCCCTAGGCCTGACTAAACTCGTGCACCCCCTAATTTAAATTTGAGGCACCCCTTCCTGTCAAGGCCACACCTCTTCCTGGTTAATCCCCACCCTTCCTCTTAGAGCTCCGCCTTTTCCTCTCTTTATATTAAAAGTGGATACCAAGTGCCTACTTGTATATTTTGTATACCATTTCAAATGTATCTATTGCGATAAATAAAATTATGAAATGTTTAAATTCAAGCATTTTTACAAAGAACAGCCACGCATGTCAAGTATACTGGATCACAGCCGCTCTAATTGATTGAACAATAAAATCCACAGAAACGTGCACTGCATATGAGCGTATCACAGAGCTGCACAGCAATAAAACCCACAGAAATGTGCACTGTGTATGAGCATATCACAGAACTGCACAGCAATAAAACTCACAGTAATGTGCAGTGTGTATAGGTGTATCCCAGAGCTCCAAGGCAATAAAACTCACAGTACTATACAGTGTGTATCACAGAATCCACAGCAATAAAACTCCCAGCAATGCAATGTGCAGTGTGTATGAGTGTATTAGAATCCACAGCAATAAAACTCCCAGTAATGCAATGTGCGGGTCAGCGTATCAGAATCCACAGCAATTAAACTCCCAGCAATGCAATGTGTGGTGTGTATGAGTGCATCAGAATCCACTGCAATAAAACTCCCAGCAATGCAATGTGTGGTGTGTGTCAGCGTATCAGAATCCACGGCGATAAAACTCCCAGCAATGCAATGTGTGGTGTGTATGAGTGCATCAGAATCCACTGCAATAAAACTCCCAGAAAACCGAGTGTATATGAGCACACAGCAATTATTTATTCTACATTTACTGGCCTCCGTCCGCGGTAGGGCTCTGTGCAGAGTCAGCAGGGACTGTGTACAGACTCAGCAGGAGGTCCCTCCAGGCCATGTTAGGATCGCGGCTGTGCCTGTGCGTGGAGCCATCTTGTCAGCAGTGGGGTGCCACTGCCAGAGGGTGCACCGTGGCTTTGATTCCCTTCCTGGTGGATGTTCAGTCCAGAATAGAGTGACAGTCCATGTTAACGAAAGGGTGGGCAGCTGCGTGCGTGTCACGTGGTTCAGCCAGTCAGGTGGTACTGAGACTCAGTACCACCTGACTGGCCGGACCGAGTGTGACCTGCACGCACGCAGCCTCACCAGGAGCCAGGCAGCACATTGACAAATTTCTATCACTGCAGTGCTGGTTAAGGAAAGGTCCACTTTAAACAGCAGTAAGCAGACAGGGCTTCATATTCTGCTGATAACCCCCCCCCTTTACCTGCCGTTTACTGTCATCTTCTCTCTCTGGACACAAATCACATCCCCCTCCTAGAGCTGCTGCGGGGCAGGAGAGGAGCAGCTATGGAGGGAGGAGAGGGGGATTTTTATTCTATTCGATTTTATTCCGTATGCAAACGCCATGCTCCGCTGCTCGTTGTTTGAGAACACAGCTCAAAGCTGACACGCAGTGACAGTGGCACCTCCTAGTACCCCCTAATGACACCTCAATAATCACTGGTACCTGGGGCGGCCCGCCCTCCGCCACTCCTCTAAGTACACCACTGCTCTGGTGATATGCTCACACACAAGTTTGGCGAACTGCCAGCAAGCACGGTGCTGTTTGAAGGCAGTGCAAATCCCCATAGAGAAGTAATGGTTAATCTATTCAGAGAACACCAAACAGCAGAGAAATGTCAGTGAAATACCCTGATGTTCGGTGGTTTCAATCAGCAGGTTCAGGTATTCAGGCGAACCCCATAGGTTTCAATGTTAAAAATATTCCCGTTTTTATGCAATATCTAATAAACCACTTATTATTTTGATCTGCAGTAAAAAGTCTTTATTGATTTTTTTTTTAGTACCATTTAGTAATTTTTCTGAATTCTTTTGGCAAAATCCCCCCCCCCTTTTTTTAACATCGGTTCTTCTTTTTCTGTAACAGAACTTTTTATTATCAATCATAGGATCTCATATGTAAATTCCAGACATTTTCGTTCAGTAGTTCTTTTGAAAACAGCAGGCCATGGGTTTGCGGTGGCAGCATACAGCGGCCGACTCCATGCACTTTGGGGACCCTGCGGTGAATGGTGAATTCACTGCAGGGTGGGGAAATTTTATTCCCCGAAGTGCAGGGAACTACAGAACACCAAAATGTTGGCGTCATTTCGGTGCTCTGTGAGTAACCCAATTAGTGGTGAGGTTTTTTGTTGCCCCCTGGAAAGTGAAAGCCTAGGCGTTGCCTACCCAGGACATACTTGAAAATTAGTGACATCTCAATGTTTCCTTCCTGGTAAAATAGTTTGCCAAATTAAAAAAAAAATAATAATTTTTTGGGGTGGGGCCACCCGGCGGGCCGCCGCCCCCTGGAGAGTGCCGCCCTAGGCCTAGGCCTTGTTGGCCTAGGCCAAAATACACCAGTGACCAGCACGTGGAAGACAATGTTATCGAGTCATTGGGAAAGGCAGTCAGCAGCAAGGTGCATGTGACTTTAGACACGTGGTCCAGCAAGCATGGACAGGGTCGTTACATTTCCTTCACGGCACACTGGGTAACTCTGATTGCAGCTGGGAGGGATCCAAGACGGGGCTCTGTGCTGGAGCTTGTTCATCCACCACGCCTCCAGAAAGCTGCTTGTATGAGGTCTGTCTGCTCCACCACCACCACCTCTTCCTCCTCTTCCTCCTCCTTCTCTGTCTCTGGAGAAGTGGCAGTTAAACCGACACCTGACAGGGTGTACGCAATGGCTCAAGCAAAAATATGCCATACTGTGCTTGAGCTGGTTTGTTTAGGGGACAGGAGCCACACCGGGTCAGAAATTTTGTCAGCTCTGCAGGGGCAGGTGCAGAGATGGTTAACACCACGCCAGCTTGAGCTGGGAATGATCGTCTGCGATAATGGCAGCAACCTTCTCTCCGCCCTACGCAAGGGTAAATTGACGCATGTACCATTCGTAGCACACGTCCTAAATCTGGTGGTACAGCGTTTCCTAACCAAGTACCCAGGGCTGCCAGAGCTTCTCATCCAGGCCAGAAAAGTCTGCAGCCATTTCAGACGGTCATTCCCAGCAAGCGTTCGCCTGGCAGAAATTCAAAGAGAATTCCACCTTCCCACAAACCGTCTGATCTGTGACATGCCCACCAGGTGGAACTCGACATTAGCAATGCTGCAGTGTCTGCACAAGCAGCAGAGGGTCATCAACGAGTACCTAAGGGAGTTTGGCACAAGGACAGGTTCAGGTCAACTTGTTTCCCCCCCCCGCAGTGGCTGATGATCAAGGATGCATGCACTGTACTGTCACCATTTGAGGAGGCAACGAGGATGGTGAGCAGGGACAGTGCATGCATCAGTGACACAATTCCTTTAGTGTTCCTGCTGGAGCACACTCTGCAGGGAATTATAGAGGTGGCTCTAGAGGCAGAGCAGCGGGTGGAAGAGGAGGCCTTCCCTAGCTCTCAAGGCCCCAGTCTTTCCGCAGACAGCATTCCAGCGGATCCTACTCAGATCAGACAGGAGGAGGATGAGGAGGACTATTTAAGTAGTGGGGGCATTGAAGGTGGGGATTCCTCAAGGCAGGGTTTTGTGTGCCCAGAAACAGAAGGGCTTGTGCGTGGCTGGGAGGAGGAAGTGCACGATACGGTCATCCTCATTGACCAGGAAGACTCGGCAGCTAATGCCACCTCCAACCTACGCTGCATGGGCTCCCTAATGATGCAAAGCCTGCTAAAGGACCCCAGGATTCATGCTATCAAGGAGAGGGATCATTACTGGTTGGAAACCCTTCTTGATCCACGATACAAGGGGAAAGTTGCAGAGCTCATCCTGCCCGCACAGAGGGAGCACAGGATGACAAAACTTGAGGACGCTCTAAAGCGACACTTGTGTAACACCTTTCCAGGCACTGTTAGATTACCAAGTGCTGATGCACGTGCTTCTGAGGCTGCAGGTGATCAGAGGAATAGCGGTGAAGGCCAGGGCTGCTTGACTGATGCATTTAAAAAAAATTTTAGTCCGACGCCCAGGGACGTCAAATGTAGGCACCCATTGCCAGCGTCTTCACCATATGGTGCAGGACTACCTAGAGGCAAGGGCAGACCTGGATACGTTTCCAGCAGATGATCCACTGGCTTACTGGGTGTTGAGATTGGATCACTGGCCAGAACTTAGCCAATATGCTATGCAGCTACTAGGTTGCCCTTCATCTAGCGTGCTTTCCGAAAGGACGTTCAGTGCCGCTGGAGGTTTTGTCACAGACAAAAGAGTGCGTCTGTCCACCGACTCTGTAGACCGGCTGACATTTATAAAAATGAATCAGTCCTGGATCAGCAGCTATCAATCCCCTGATGCTGAAGTAATGGAATAGATAGGGGATGTCCTCTTCTGCATTCACAAAACCTCCAGCACTGAACTCTTCCACAATACCACAAAAGGGTTACAGTGTGAAGGCACTTGCTGCCATGAAAGGCACAATATTTGGCTGCACTGACGCCTGTGCCAGTTTTATATCATTTTATTTTTTTGAACCGCAGGGTCCAACCCTGCACTCTTCCACAATACCACAGAGGGGTTACTGTATGATGATACTTGCTGGCCAGGCATTAAAAGGCACAATATCTGGGTGCACTGAAGCCCATTACTAGATCAAAAACCTTTCAATATAGGACCACATGGTCCACCCCTGCACTCTTCCACAATACCACAGAGGGGTTAGGCTAGGGTCAGATGAGCGCATTTTCTACGGACTGTGCGTCTGTGCAGTACGGATGTACTTACTGACTGACGCCAAGGTAGTGGCCACACAGTCGGTTTTTTTCACTGACGTATTTTTTGACTGATGTAGCAGGGAAAATAAATTACAATGAAAGAACATTCTGTCCGTCAAAAATGCTGGACGTATAAATACAGTCTGACCTTGTTGCATCACTCACACACAAAGCTATGCGGACGTTGTGGACGTGGCGCACGGTGCACGTCCGTTCTAGCAGTATTACGTTCTTGCCTAACCTGCGTCCGTTTGCAGCGTCCGTCAGACCCCACACTTCTGTGCGGACGTACTTCGTGTGTGGGGCTCCATTTAACACAATTGTATGCCATCACGGACGTACTTATGTGTGGGCAACACGGACGTTAACACTGCGTTCGTCTGACCCCAGCCTTACTGTATGATGATACTTGCTGGCCTGGCAGTCTTGCACCAAAGGCAGAATATCTGGGTGCACTGACGCCTTAACCAGATGCATATCTTTTTAATATAGGACCGCAAGGTTCACCCCTGCACTCTTCCACAATAAGGCTAGGGTCAGACGAAAGCATTTTTCCCCGCGAACGTGAAAAAGTGCGTCCGAACGTATTGACGTATTTTTTCACGGAATGCGCAAAAACGGTCAGACGACGCGCATTTTGGGGCGTGAATTTGTACGGATCGTCAATAAAACTCTTTTTGCGTCTGGACGTTATGTTGGCTGGACATTAGCAGCGTCTGACATCTCCTAATCACGCACACACGCCGCTATGATGCAGCTGCGCACTCAGTACGTCAGTACTAGCGGTTCAGCGTTCTCAGAAAAATGCGTTCAAATTCCACTTGCGTTGCACGGCCGGACTTTTGTGCGGCCGTGCATCGTATATTGGCCGTCATTGCCCGTCATCTGCTGCTAGTGCGGCCGTAATTATGTGCGCCAGAACGCACGTTAAAAGTGCGCTGGTCTGACCCCAGCCTAACACAGAGGGGTTACTGTATGATGATGGCACTTGCAGGCCTAGCACCAAAAGCACAATATCTGGGTGCACTGACGCCTTGACCAGAATCATATCTTTTCAATATAGGACCACATGGTCCACCCCTGCACTCTTCCACAATACTACAGAGGGGTTACTGTATGATGATACTTGATGGCCTGGCATTAAAGGCACAATATCTGGGTGCACTGCCATTGACGCCTGTATCAGATTCATATCCTCAGAGGGGTTACGGTGTGACGGCACTGTTGCCGACGCTAAAAGCCCAATTTTAAAGCACCTATTGTTACTTTCATCCAAAGCCTGCATAAGTTTCACAATAATTTAGCCAAAAAAAAACTAAACTTTTTCTGCGCGTCCTAAAATGTCTTTTCATACAGGCTGCCGCTCCAAGCAGTTGTTTATGAATAGATTAAAGGAAAAGCATTTACCGTCATATGAAACGTCATTTTTTTGTTTTTAAGTGTTTCTATACATCCTAGAAATCCGCCATTTCACGGGCAGGTTATGGGGACCTCCTAGGCACAATATTTTAAGAAATATTTCGTTTTTATTTTTAACCCTTATTTCATGGAAAACTCACTGTCCCTTTAACCACTTCAATGCGGTGGACGTGCTCAGCGCGTCCAACTGCATTGGTACTTGGCTGTGGAGGACGCGCTGAGCGCGTCCTCCCTTTGGAGCCCGCGATCAGCCGGTATTCCGGCTGATCGCTCGGCCCCCCGGTGCGGGCTGACATCATCGATGTCAGCCCAACCTCCGGGACCCCGGCAGGCACGATAGGCGTCATCGCGCATGCGCGATGACGTCTATTTCAGGCACCCCCCCCGCCATTGCAGGGAAGGTGCCTGAAGGGGAGGGGGGGGACCTCTCCCCCTCCCCATCCGTGCGGGCCAGCAATTAAAGGCAGGCACTGCCTGGAAGGGCACAGCCTTCCCTTCCAAGCGGCGGCTGTCTTTAACCCCTAGGGGGCTGGATCGCGATATGGTGCCAACATGCGCCGTATCGCGGTCCCCTCCCGGAGCTGGCCGACATCTTGGAAGTCGGCCAAGCTTCCGGGATATCCCCCTAATGACTGGCGTCATCGCGCAGAGCGCGATGGCGCCAGTTTTTAAATTAACCCCTTGCTGCCACCTATAGTGGAGATAGGGGGTTCCAATGAACCCCCTATCTCCCGATCCGTGACAGCTAGGGGTTAATGTTTACTATCATTGGAACGGCCAGAGCGTGGCCTTTCCAATGATACCAAACATGACCATGTAAAAAGTAACAAAAATAATAATAAAAAAAAATTAAAATTAAAGAAATAAAATAAATAAATTAAAAAAGTTTTTGGATTTTTTTTAGATTTATTAGTGCAACAATATTGTTCCCATTTCAATTATAATGTGAACAATGATGCTGCACTAATGATTTTTTCTATGGGGGGGCGTTTGCTAAAAAACACGAATTTTCCCCAAAAAAAGTAACGATTCCTCATTTCTAAATTTTTTTAACAAGCGCACCCCATAGAAAATATAACCGCAAATGATCGCATTTTAAAATGTGAAAAAAAACACTTTACACATTGTAAATTATTGAAAATTCTAATTTTATTGCATTTTTTGTTATAATATACAGACATGACATAATGTATACATATAATAATGACATATTATGAATCTGCACAGTCTGCCGGAAAGAACGATATATAATAGGTCTGTGTCATATATTAAAATAAGGCTTCAAAACGCGTTTAAACATGATGAGCGAAACAGGTAAAAATGACCTCAGCACAGAGGTGGGCAAAGGCTCAGCAGCGAAAGGGTTAAAAACATTTTTTTTTAAATTTTTGTCCTTGTTTCCTGTCCCCCAGGGCACTACCCGGACCCCCATACACCTTTTATGGCAAATATGTAGCATATATGCCCTCTTGGAGGGCACTCTAAAAAAACGAATTTTCAGCCCCATTGACTTGCATGGGGGTTCGGGTTCGGTCCCGAACAAATGGGAAGTTCGGTTCGGGCTCGAACCGAACTCGGGGAGTGTTCGGCTCATCCCTACCTGTGACTGTATATATCTAGCTCAATAAAAACGTTCAGCGTTGTTGCTGTTCCTTGAAAGCTCACAGCTCTCTGACGTCGTCTTATTTGTGGGGGATGCTAGCAAGGCTCTTTATGTGTGCCGGTCTTTAAGCTTCGTCTATGGTCCGGAGAGAAACCCACGAAAGCAGCTGGGGAGAGAACAGGGGGGGACGGCAAGGAAGCGGTATCAGGCCAGCGCCAGATGAGCGCGCTATGTGCGCCCGTGCTTACCGGCGTCCGTCGCAGCGTTTTGACGCTGCAACAGGGCCGGTAAAACGCTTGTGCGCGCGCATGAAATACGTGCACAAAAAGCCTCCGTTATCCAAGCCTCTCCAGCAAAGCGCTAGGACAGATGTTGACGGAGCTGCAAAGTGTGATTCTCCATAGGAGGATCGAGCCTTGCAGCGCTGAGCGCACTGAGTGCGCTCAGCGAGGTGTCCAGACGGGCGTCGAGTGGAAGGAAAAATTTAAATGCTATTAAGTTTTTACATTGACTCCAATGGGATTCGCCTGTTAACCCTTTCGCTGCTGAGGCTTTTCCCGCCCCTGTGCTGAGGTCATTTTTTACCTGTTTTGCGCATCATGTTTAAACGTGTTTTTAAGGCTTATTTTAGTATATGACACCGACATATTATATATCGTTCTTTCCGTCAGACTCGGTAGATTCATAATATGTCATTATTATATGTATACGTTATGTCATGTCTGTATATTATAACAAAAAATGCAATAAAATATGTATTTTCAATAATTTACAATGTGTAAAGTGTTTTTTTCCACATTTTAACATGCGAGCAATTGCGGTTATATTTTGTATGGGGTGCGCTTGTTAAAAAAATTAGAGATGGGGTCTCGTTACATTTTTTTTTGGGGAAAATTACACGATTCTTAACAAACGCACCGCATACAAAAATCGTTAGTGCAGCATCATTGTTCACATTATAATTGAAATGGGAACAATATTGCTACACTAACAAACCAAAAAAAAAAAAAAAAAGTGTTTATTTTTTTTTTTTAATTTTTTTTTAATTTTTTTTATTTTTATTTTTTTTTTATTTTTTTTATTTTTATTTTTTTTTTATTTTTTTTTTACAAAATTTTTAACTTTCATGTTTGGTATCGTTGGAACGGCCATGCTCTGGCCGATCCAACCATATCAAAATTTAACCCCTAACTGCCACGGATCGGGAGATAGGGAGTTCATTGGAACTCCCTATCTCCACACTTGGTGGCAGTTAGGGGTTAACTGTAGGACTGGCGTCATCGTGCTACGCACGATGACGCCAGTCCTCTGGGGGAGTTCCCGGAAGCTTGGCCGACATCCAAGATGTCGGCCAGCTCCGGGAAAGGATCGCGAACCGGCGCTTTTCAGCGCCGATTCGCGATCCAGCTCCCCAGGGGTTAATGCCAGGCATCATTTGGAAGGGCAGGCTGTGCCCTTCCAAATGATGCCTGGCTTAAGCCCCTGTGCGCCGCCGATCGGGAGGGAGAGAGGTCCGAAGGACCTCCCCCCCTCCCTTTCAGGCGCCTCCTCCGCACATGCGGGGGGGGCGCCTGAATTAGGTGTCATCGCGCCCCCGCGATGACACCTAATAATGGCGGCTGCTGGTCCGGATGCGCGGCTGACATCCAGGATGTCAGCCCGCACCGGAGGGGCCAGCGATCGGCCGGAACCCGGCCGAACGCTGACCCCGATGGGAAGACGCGCTCAGCGCGTCCTCCGCATACCAGCGGGAATGCTGAGGACGCGCTGAGCGCGTCCTTAGCATTCAAGTGGTTAAAACCTGTCGAACTGAAACACCGAAAATCAGGTCATTTTGTAGACACTTAGGTACAGTTTGGCGTTCTGTCAATAGATTAACCATTGCTTCTCTATGGGACAATTTTGCTGCCGCCTCCAACCGCTGAACTGCGTCAAACTGCACTGTATTTCACAGTCATTTCACCTGTATTTGACGAATTGACAGCTTAGTGAATTGACTAACTGCCGTGAAATTGCACCAAATGGTGACATTCACCTTTTGGTGCAATTTGGTGGCAAATTTGGTGTTTAGTGAATGGACCCTTCCTTGTCATAATATGCTGCAAAGGTAATGTCAGAGAAGAGTTTTACGTAAACTGGGATATGTAGAAGAAAATCAACAAAAGGAGCGGAATATTGAGGTGATTATCTGGTTAAAAAAATATGTTTTTCACTGTGGCTCTCCTGTCCTAAATCTTGCAATTCTCTATTATTTTATTGTTGTTTATTATTCCTACAGGTCTATTCAAAGAAAAGTGAAATTCAGGAGAACTTTTGGAGAAGTGAAGATTCTAGGCCAAAGTAGCCAAACCAGAAAAATTCTCCCATTTATCTCACTTTCCATATCGGCTATTTGGTCTAGATTATTCTCATCTCCTGCCAATTCTCCTGGTTTTCACCTTTCTTTGAATAACCCTGTTAGCCTTTCAGTTGATGAAATAATCTGTAATATAACATCAAACCATTATATACGAGAGACCCTGTAGAGCAGAGGTAAGCACCCTTGGCCCCCTTAGATGTTTTGGAACTACAGTTCCCTTGATGCTCAGCTACTCATTAGTTTGGCAATGCCTCAAGGGAAATGTTGTTCCAAAACATCTTGAGGGCTGAGAGAGACTGTAGATCCCTGCAGCAGCGTCTGGCAACATCCATGTAAGGTGGCATTGCCAGTCTCAACAGTGCTATCCTGTGAAATAATCTATATTTTTGCTTTTAATCTGTCGCCATAAACTAGCAGAAAGTTATTCTAGGTACAATCCAAATGCCAGAATGGCAAACTTTAAATCCCCTCATCTAGGTTGCTTAGCTCATCTGAGCAGCTGCCTCTACACCTCTTGTTTTGGTTTTCTAGAACCTTGTGCGTTATTTTGTTATCTGTCGTTCGCACAGTCATTGCAAAGCACTTTGGGAAATAGCAGCAAGTTTTAAACAAAGGACATACTTGAAAACTAGAGAAATCTCAATGTATCCTTCCTGGTAAAATACTTTGCAAATAAATAAATAAATAGTAATAATCATAGCATAAATCTAGTGATTAAAAGCCTGGATTGCAATAGATGCGAGAACGCCATCCTACATTTGGTTTAGGATGATAGGAGTTGAAGTTACAGTTACAAGTATTTATAAAGCGCCAACAATTCCTTAGCGCTGTACAATGGGAGAGACAGAATAACAAATATACCGTCACGTTACACATGCGGAACAGAAGGAGGGAGGACCCTGCTCGAGAGCTTACAATCTAAGAGCTAGATCAATTCCAGTAAAAGTACAGTGACAGGTGTGGTCTACACCAAACTAATACTGTTCTCTGTATGCTATGTACAGGCACGTAAAGAAAATATTATGTAATCTTTTCATATTTAGATTTACTTTGCCATTTTCTCATGTTTTGAAGTCCAAAAAAAATAATAATAACAACCTAAAAATAGTGTGACAGGATTCTGGATCCATGAGTGAGGCTTCAAGCAAAGTTACAGAGTAGATTCCGAAGCAAGGATCATGTATCTATGAGCAAAAATAATCCAGCTCCTATACCCTTGTGTAATAAAACTACTATTGTCCTTTTTAAGTATGTTTTTTTAATCTATATGTATGCAAATTATATATATATTTTGTTTTTTTAACAGACCTTAGGGTTAAAAACATTGTAAAATATCTTGAATGGTTTAACAAGTGTTGAAACCTTGAAAGGGTTGAGTGTTGTTAGAATCTTTAAAGGGTTAACATCTGGTAAAATCTTTAAATGTGTAAATGTATAAGCTACAGTTGAAGTGTTGGAATGTGTTAGTTGCAGCACTCTCCTCCAAGTTTGTTATTATATATATATATATATATATATACATAGCATTGATTTTAGGGTTCTGTGTAATAACAGATCCAGGATGCATAAAAGTGAGACAGAGGTCATTTGCATATCCTACCCAGAGTTCCTTGCTGCATATGGGGAATGTGGCACAGGAGCTCTGGGATACAATTCATCGAATTGCTGTGATGTGCAAGTGGCTTCTGCAATAATAAACACATATATATATATATATATATCCCAAATATAATGGTTTATTGCACAGCAATGCCCGCTAGTTATCTCATGTAAGAACTTGTTGATGGCCGTTTAAAGTCAGCCCAGATTACAAAATAATCATATTTTATTTTAGTGAGTAGCCATATACAGATAACACATTAGATGACAGTATACATATAAACAAGCCGTGAGCATCAGTCGCCTGCGCGCTTACCTGTGAGGGTCAGCTGTTACTGCACTGTACAAAACGTCTGAAAGTCTCGCACAAATGGATATGGCTACGCCTCGCTACTGTCCCACATGATTAGATGAAATGTCCTGGGGCTGTAACAGCAGTACATGGTGCTACTCCCAGCCCTGAACTGTCCTGTAATGAGGCTCGCAGCATCTGGGTCTCATTTACCCTCACACAGAGCAGCCAGGGCCTGCATTCCCTCTTTGTTTACATTAGTTCTGTTTGCTCCAAATCCCACTGGCGGAAACAGCAGCCCTATCCAAGAAGGAATTTTTTTTCTTTCCTGAGGCCTGCCTCATACTAAGGGGCCCTTGTACCGAAATAAAGACTCACTGAGACCACTTTGGAACATGTTTCTAAATTCACTTTCAGAGTAAGATGTCGATGAATCCACCCCTCCAACCTTCTACACGTGGAACAACGTAGCGATTTAAAGGCGCAACCTCGAGCAGCAGCGAACTCAGCAAAATAAAATGGAGAGCTAGGCAGGCAGGATCGTGCTCGAGTTTAGGTGTTGAGCTCTCAGAGTTATTCAGCGACCCTGAGGATTGTCTATGGATCGTTGTTTTAGGCCAAAATAGCAGAAGTTGATCTATTTTCTTATTCCTAAGTAGTCTTTTAAGCTGTTATACTTGCTTTTTGGTTCTCTCGTGGCTGAAAAAATAAGTAAAGGGGAACGCTAATGACCCCCCCCCTTTTCTTGCCCTTAAATAATCGGGCAGGTGCTTCTTATAGCATCCACACAATTATTTTTTTTCTGTTTTAGTTGAAAATATTCAACTTGTCTCCCTCAGCGCGCTGGCCCTCCCCTTCAGATCAGGGCTTCTGAAGTGCGCAAGTCCCAGCAGTGTATTTTACGCAATTTGCATACCTATTATTATTATCATTTATATAGCGCCAACAGTTTCCGCAGCGCTTTACAATAACCAAAGGGAATGAGATACATATAAACGGACATATGATGGAAACAAGAGGTGTAGAGGGCCCTGCTCATAGGAGTTTACAATCTAGAGGGATTGGGGTTGAGGAAGACAAGAGGAATTTTACTAGATAGCAGGATCATTAGTGCCAGTGGTTTGGGAACTGCGGGGCCATACAAACGGCTTCAATCATGTGTGAGTAGGTGAGCAGAGGGATGAGTTGCATCAGTGATGTGGTACGCTATTCTGAAGAGATGGGTTTTGAGGGATTTCTTGAAGGCCTGAAGGTCAGGGGAGAGTTTGATAGGGCGAGGCAAGTCATTCCACAGGACCAGAGCTGCCCTTGAGAAGTCTTGGAGGCGAGAGTTGGTCGTGCGCATGTAGACTGATGACAGGTGGAGATCACCTGCTGACCGGAGTTGTCTAGACAGGACATGCTTGCGTAGTACAATACACAAATTGAGCATCACTTGGAACACAAGCAGAAACAATCCATCGGCTACCTTCTCTTAAGAGGATGATGTCGGCACACACGATATGTATATTTTATATATATATATATATATTATATATATATATATATATATATATACACACACACGCTTACGTCCCAATCATGGTATGTTTTACCCTTGATGGGTAACATCTCACGGATACTCTTTTGATATGGACCAATTTAAGTGGAGCTATAGAATGTAAGCTCATATGAACAGGACTCCCTCCACCTCCTCTTCTCCGGTTACCAAGTTTGTAAATTAGTTAGTTGACCCCCCCCCCAATTCTTTTTTCTAATGTACTGTGGAAACTATTGATGCTATATTAATGATAATAATTAAAAGAAGACAATGAATGTTGCTAGTCAGCTCAGGTAGCCATTGATAATTGAAATATAACAATTTGTTCTCAGTTTGTGTATAATTAAAACTTCAATGAAACCCATCTTTATAACCCACAAATCAGGTTACCTTTCAATGGGCAAAAGCTACACCTCAATCATTCCACTATAGCACATCATAGCAGGGCCGGCCCAAGACATTGTGCTGCCTGGAGCGAGGGATGAAATGCTGCCCCCCAAAATAACAACAAAAAATCATGCAGTGTGTATGAGCGTATCACAGTGCGCCACACTAAATTTGACATACCCAGCAGAGCCCAGAATCTGACATACCCAGCAGAGTCCAGAATGTGACATACCCAGCAGAGCCCAGAATCTGACATGCCCAGCAGAGCCCAGAATCTGACATACCCAGAGCCCAGAATCTCACATACCCAGCAGAGCCCAGAATGTGACATGCCCAGCAGAGCCCAGAATCTGACATACCCAGCAGAGCCCAGAATCTGACATGCCCAGCAGAGCCCAGAATCTGACATACCCAGCAGAGCCCAGAATCTCACATACCCAGCAGCAGGGCCCAGCGGAAACTGGAGGACCGAGGCGAGGATGAGTCAGTGCCTGGCGTGCATGAGGATCCTTCTGTCCGCCCACCCACACGCAGCGGCGTCTTTATCCCGCACCCACACGCAGCGGCATCAGTGCCGCGTATTTGACGCTGTCAAATTTCCGTCACCTAGAGCAAGTGCTCCACACTGCTCCATGGTCGGGCCAGCCCTGCATCATAGTCACATCAAAAGAAACATCACTGGTCTACTTCACCATGACTGCTCTCCTTTGCTTCTCTTTCCATTTCTTCTTGTTGCTTTTATTTCTGTGCTCCTGTCTCCAAACACAGCACAGGTGATATGATTTGTAGCTCAGTGATTGCCAGGTCTGGATTTATAATTAGGCAGAATAGGCATGTGCCTACAGGCGCCTGCCACAAGGGGACGCCTTGCTTTGTGTGTAAAAATAAATAAAACATTTTTTACTACAATTTGCAATAATTTAGACCACGGTATCTCTGGAGCCCTAAAGGCTAGAGGGACATATGAGGTATCATTGGAAAGGTCAGCTTATAGCCTTTCAAGTGATACCAAATACAACCAGGTTAGATTTATGTAAAAATAGCTATTAAAATAATATTTTTGCTCATTTTTTTCTAGCATATTATTCAGTTTACAATTATAACGTGAACAGTGATGCTGCACAAACTCAACTTCTCATTTCCCACACTGCCAGCAAGTGTGTATCTGGTGAAGCAAAGCATTGTTTAATTCACAACCTAAACCGTGGCACTGCAGTGAGGAGAGACAGGGGGACTTTGGAACCTACATCTCTGAATTGTACACTGCACAAGGTTAAGTGAGGTGTCATGGGAAAGGTCAGAGTCTAGTCTTTACTATGATACCAAACATGACCATGTAATGTGTAAAAATAAAAAAAGTAAATGCTAAATATTTTTTTTCTGTTCTACAGCAGAGGCAATATATGCTTTTACATATAAAACAAACAATGCCACTGCATTCACTGCCCCCCTCCTTTAGCCACTCTACCCCACTGACTCCCTCACTCCCTGCCCCCTCTTTTACATTCAGGGTTATTCAGAGAAAGGTGAACCTCAGGAGAATGACTGGAGAAGTGAAAATTCTAGGTCAAACTAGCCAAACCAGAAAAATTCTCCCATTTATCTCACTTTCTAAATCGGCTATTTTGACCTAGAATTTTCACTTCTCCTGCCATTCTCCTGGTTTTCACCTCTTTTTGAATAACCCTGTATGTCTTCCTTTTCTCCAGTCTTGGAGGAGGATGTAACAGAACTTCTCATGTCCTCCTACCCGACCACCTGTCCACTTGATCCAATGTAATTATTTGACAAGCCTTTTCAAATATTTGAAGATTTTAATAATGCAATTGGAATTATGTCTGGTTCATATTTAGGGCACTATTACACTCTTCGCGCACAATTTTGTGCGTGCGCAAAAACTCATTAACGCAATGGGAAAAACCTTCTCGCTGAACATCGTATTACGACATTCACGCACACGATGCGCGTTAACGTCTAACGCGAGTGACCCGAGTGACGTTCGTGCACGCATCCCATACTTAAAATTGTGAGCGCAAATGCGTTCGTGCGCTGGTATGCGGATGGTATTACAATCGATGCGCAAATTTAAAGAACAACGTTTGTGCGCATAATTTTAACGTCTTTTAAAAGCTGGTGGTAACTGCAAATTGGAACGTCCTGGCCGAACCCAAATACACCAGCCCAAAAAAGGAAATACAGCAAAGTATAGTTACACATTCTACACATACCCAAACAATAAAATTGAGAGGTTGTGCGTGTTTTTATTATTGCTGCAGCATATATACTCAGATTGATTTTGACAGGCGCAAAAACTGATAGGGAGACAATTGTGGTTCTTAATTCTGATTGGCTGAATCGCGTGGAAAAAAACAGTCTGCCCACCGATTTCTGAGTTAATGCATGCGCGTTTTCATGCGTATTTTTTACGCGCGATATTTTCGGACAGATGAAAAGATGCGCTCGGATTTTAATACCAGCGTTAATTTACACGCGTTAACATTTAACGCTGCACACAAAAAAATTACGCTGCGCGAGGTTTTTTGCGCAAGGATTGTAATAGAGCCCTTAGTGTTTGAATTTTTTTTTTAAAAAACACCTAACATTGTAATAAAGCTATTCTTGTAAAGGAAACAACACATAATTATAGTGTTGCTAATAATGTTATTGAGGGTTACCTTTCTAAGATACTCTAGGGCCACAGTAACTGCCACAGCTCGATTTAATGCCAACGGAAGGTTTTTAAAAAAAATATTGTCAGGTTTCGATCCCTAAAAATAAACTTAACCCTAAAAGTATTCCCAGGTGTTCAGGACGTTTAGGATTAGGGTTCGGTTTATGTTTAAGGTTAGATTTTTATTGCAAAATCAACACTAATATTATAATTGAGGGTATTCAGTGTAATTTCAGAGTAATTTTCCTTGTTTCCCTGCCTGAACATGAATTTATTAACACTTTACAGCACTTGATATTTTTTTCTGAATTCTGCTTACCGATGCATTCGAGTTGAAGCACTGAAACCAAAATTTCCACTAAAAAGTATAGCTGCAAGTGTCAAAAATTTTGATGAATTTTTATAGGAAATCGAATTGCCAGTATGACGTTATTTAAATCTCCCAAACGGAAAAATGGACGAATTTCAGATGAAAAGGCTTTAATGATCGGGCCGAACTAAACTGAGCCCTTAGATGTCTAACTATTTCAACATCCCTTCTAACCTCGTTTATCCCATATCTATATCTAAAAAATCCATCTATCCTTAAACAGAAGCAATACATATATTTACTCATCTGTGGGTTAAATGTATAAATCCTGAAGAGCAATTTTTTTAACGCTTTATTTTTACAGCAGAACCTTTGGACCATTTTATCTATTACTTGTATATATGTCTACGGAGGGCTTATGTCTTTTAACAAAAAAATAAAATTATAGGTTATTGCTGCTAGGGTGAAATACAATTGAGAGTATTTATAAAGCGTTAACACATTCCACCACAGCGCAGCGCTGTATAATGGGTATAAAGTTAACAAAAACATTTGACACACAGGGAATGATAAGAAAAGAGAATCCTGCTCAAGTGAGCTTACAATCTAATACATGATGAGAGGTTGTGATATAAAGACGAGCAAGTGTGCATTGACCTCAGTTCATTATTGATCAGATTACAAGGCAATGTAATTACAAGGCATAAACCAATGTTAAAATTACGTTTTGTAATCTAAAGTGCCAAGTCACCTCACACACTAGAGTTTTGAAATAGTGAAACAGAAAGGATTTGGCAGGAAGTAGAAAACTCATTGAATTTCCAATTCATGACCAAAATTTATATATTCTGTGCGGCATCTATGTTACAGGCATCTGCAAAACATGTAAATACACCAAAATGTATGTGACCAGAGGTAAAATGCTCTTGCCACTTGATACAACTTGCAGATCCAGATTCTGCAAACACAGAACTGACAATGTGTCACGAATGCTGTATACTACATATGTCTAATCCCTGCACGCAGACAATCTATCTACACTGCCGGTCCTTAGGTGGCAGTAAAACTAAATAAAGGATAGACAGACAGAAAACCAGAGCGAGTGGTAAAAAGGATAAACAGAATAATACCAGGGGGTAATACCAGATCGGATAGTCAGCCAGATGCCAAAGGGTTAAGAGCCAAAGGGATAGTCAGACAAGCCAGGGTGTCACGTCTCGGCCTTGCCCCCTGCTGGTGGTAGCAGGGATTCCTGTTTGTTTTTTGTTTTCAGCCTGCAGGCCATCTGTTGGCCTAATTGGTCTGCGGTCACATGACCTGTTCTGCCCTATAAGTACGACCAGGACTCCCCTTGATCCTTGGACCAGGATAGTCTTTCATACCTAGTCCCTGTATGCTGGTTTACTTTGATTTGCTGTGTACGACCTCTGGCTCATGTATTTAGGATCCCTCTCTTGCCTGACCCCTCTAGTATGATATTCCGTGTATGACTTTTGGCTCTTGTATTTGGATCTCTCTTCTGTCTGTCCCCTGTACTGTACCGTGCTTTGGAATCTGTATGCCTGCATTTATTGTCTGTCTGGTTTATGTTTTGTTCGTCTTGCAAACCTAGCCTAGGTAGTATTTCGAGACCACCTTTCAAGGATCTCAGTCAGGGCTTAGGGATCTTTCTAGTTTCTGTTAATATCTTGCTTTGTTCCCTGGAATCTGTATACCTGCATTTATTGTCTGTCTGGTTTATGTTTTGTTCGTCTTGCAAACCTAGCCTAGTTAGTATTTCGAGACCACCTTTCAAGGATCTCAGTCAGGGCTTAGGGATCTTTCTAGTTTCTGTTAATATCTTGCTTTGTTCCCTGGAATCTGTATACCTGCATTTATTGTCTGTCTGGTTTATGTTTTATTCATCTTGCACACCTAGCCTAGTTAGTATTTCGAGACCATCTTTCAAGGATCTCAGTCAGGGCTTAGGGATCTCTCTAGTTTCTGTTAATATCTTGGTTTGGTCCCTGGAAGCTGTATACCTGTCCTTAAGGCTTCATCTCTGCAGATTGGGGGTTCCCCCTCACCCTATAGGGGGCTCCCCGTTACATTATCCTGGTCCCAAATAGAAGCTGGCAGGTATGTCTCATATGTATGAAGCTGTATTGAACTTGGTGCTTGCTATGCTGAAAGAGCTGCAGAGGTTAATAGAGGCTCTGAGCCTATCACCTGCTGCAGCTAACGATGCAGCACCACCCTGCACTACTTGCAAACCCATACCGGAGAAGGAAAGACGCAGGTTGTATGGTCTCTGTTTTTATTGTGCAGATCCAAATCACACTATTGAACATTGTGTATTAAAACCTGTTAAGCAATGGCAGGGGAACCATGTATCCAGGTATCGCTATGGAGGTACTGGTGTGTCCTCCATAGGCATCCAGACTGGCAGAATAGCCACCTCAAATCTGTTGAATCATGGGATCACTATGCCCTCGTCTCCCAGTGTGGTTGCAGTGTCTCCGGTTGGGAATGCTATGCCAGCCATGTCTGTATCCACTGGCGCGCTGCCAGCCATGTCTGTATATACTGGCACGCTGCCAGCCATGTCTGTATCCACTGGCACGCTGCCAGCCATGTCTGTATCCGCTGGCACGCTGCCAGCCATGTCAGTATATGCTGGCACGCTGCCAGCCATGTCTGTACCCGCTGGCACGCTGCCAGCCATGTCTGTATCCACTGGCGCGCTGCCAGCCATGTCTGTATATACTGGCACGCTGCCAGCCATGTCTGTATCCGCTGGCACGCTGCCAGCCATGTCAGTATCCACTGGCACACTGCCAGCCATGTCTGTATCCACTGGCACGCTGCCAGCCATGCCTGTTCTCACTGGTAATGAAAAGCCAGCCATGCCTGTTCCCACTGGCAATGAAATGCCAGCCATGTCTGTTTCTACTGGCACGAAGCCAGTCATGTCTGTATCCACTGGCACGCTGCCAGCCATGCCTGTTCTCACTGGTAATGAAAAGCCAGCCATGCCTGTTCCCACTGGCAATGAAATGCCAGCCATGTCTGTCTCCACTGGCACGCTGCCAGCCATGCCTGTTCTCACTGGTAATGAAAAGCCAGTCATATCTGTTCCCACTGGCAATGAAAAGCCAGCCATGTCTGTATCTACTGGCACGCTGCCAGCCATGCCTGTTCTCACTGGTAATGAAAAGCCAGCCATGCCTGTTCCCACTGGCAATGAAATGCCAGTCATGTCTGTATCCACTGGCACGAAGCCAGCCATGTCTGTATCCACTGGCACGAAGCCAGCCATGTCTGTATCCACTGGCACAAAGCCAGCCATGTCTGCTTCCCCTGGCACGAAGCCAGCCATGTCTGCTTCCCCTGGCACGAAGCCAGCCATGTCTGTATCTACTGGCACGGAGCCAGCCATGTCTGTATCCACTGGCACGAAGCCAGCCATGTCTGTATCCACTGGCACGAAGCCAGCCATGTCTGTATCCACTGGCACGAAGCCAGCCATGTCTGTATCCACTGGCACGAAGCCAGCCATGTCTGTATCCACTGGCACGAAGCCAGCCATGTCTGCTTCCCCTGGCACGAAGCCAGCCATGTCTGTTCCCACTGGCAATGAAAAGCCAGCCATGTCCGCTTCCCCTGGCATGAAGCCAGCCATGTCTGCTTCCCCTGGCACGAAGCCAGCCATGTCTACTTCCCCTGGCACGAAGCCAGCCATGTCGGGTACTGGTAATGAGAAGCCAGCCATGTCGGGTACTGACAATATGTCATTCGTGATGCCTGAGGCTGGTACCTTGCCAGTGGTGTCCGGGACAAGCTGTACGTCAGCAATGACAGCTGTACCCAGGTTAGACGAGACAGCTGTGACCACGTTTTGTTATGAGGCCGATGTGCCTGGATTGGCACATGAGACCACTGTGCCCTTGCCCCACAGTGAGTCCAGTGTTGTCCCCACCATTGTCAAGCCTTGTGAGGTGGTCACAAAGTCTAAGAGAAGACAAGAAAAGGTGATCGACCCTAGCCAATCTGGTTCTGAAACTGCCACACTTTGTTCTGGTTCCATTGATACTACACCCTCTAAGTCCGAGGTTGCCTTACTCCGCACAATAATCAGGGAAATTCAGCAAGCTGGTGGTTTAAAGGGTATTGAGATCCCTAAATCACATTGTGTTCCCACGGAATATATACGGACGCCTTCTGGCTTTTGGATGCGTGAGAGGCACTGGGTAGTGCTCCAGAGACACCCTGACATTCTGAAAGGGCTGGTGGAAGACTCTGATTCAGATGATTCACAATATACTCCTCCTGGGGAGAGGTGTAAGACTATTGTGGCGCCAACTGTACCATGTCCTGGTGATGTCCCATATCCCGAGAGTGTACCAGTCATGCACACACCCTGTACTGTATCGGTCGGGCCACGTTTAATGGCAAGGTCATTGTCTCTGGGGTAGACAGTAAGTCCACTGTGTCTAGTGGTTCCACTGTGGGTTGTAATATACAATCTCGGGGCACGACTACCGTCACTGGATCTGGCAGCACCTCTAATACCTCTATGTACCATGGTGTGGACGGAACTCCTAGATCACGGTCCAGGAGACGCAAGAGGACTAACCATAAACAACCTGGGACTGATGAGTCACTCCGTTCCAGGTCCAAGGTACTCATGCCGTCGGATCCTCCGGTACGAGACTCTAGCCCGGTTACCGAAGGTTGTGTACGGGCCTCTAACGGTGCAGTGATCTGCAGAGAGGACCTGGGGGTTTATGAAAGAGCTTTGCTTGCTCAGGCACAAACTGACTACTCTGAGTCTGAGCGGGATTCCAATGGGTACTGGTGACTGGTCTTATCCGTTTTCGTGCCATCCATGTTTTCTTTCTTGGGTGCCCAGGAGGTCACCCGTAAGGGAGGGGGTTATGTCACGTCTCGGCCTTGCCCCCTGCTGGTGGTAGCAGGGATTCCTGTTTGTTTTTTGTTTTCAGCCTGCAGGCCATCTGTTGGCCTAATTGGTCTGCGGTCACATGACCTGTTCTGCCCTATAAGTACGACCAGGACTCCCCTTGATCCTTGGACCAGGATAGTCTTTCATACCTAGTCCCTGTATGCTGGTTTACTTTGATTTGCTGTGTACGACCTCTGGCTCATGTATTTAGGATCCCTCTCTTGCCTGACCCCTCTAGTATGATATTCCGTGTATGACTTTTGGCTCTTGTATTTGGATCTCTCTTCTGTCTGTCCCCTGTACTGTACCGTGCTTTGGAATCTGTATGCCTGCATTTATTGTCTGTCTGGTTTATGTTTTGTTCGTCTTGCAAACCTAGCCTAGGTAGTATTTCGAGACCACCTTTCAAGGATCTCAGTCAGGGCTTAGGGATCTTTCTAGTTTCTGTTAATATCTTGCTTTGTTCCCTGGAATCTGTATACCTGCATTTATTGTCTGTCTGGTTTATGTTTTGTTCGTCTTGCAAACCTAGCCTAGTTAGTATTTCGAGACCACCTTTCAAGGATCTCAGTCAGGGCTTAGGGATCTTTCTAGTTTCTGTTAATATCTTGCTTTGTTCCCTGGAATCTGTATACCTGCATTTATTGTCTGTCTGGTTTATGTTTTATTCATCTTGCACACCTAGCCTAGTTAGTATTTCGAGACCATCTTTCAAGGATCTCAGTCAGGGCTTAGGGATCTCTCTAGTTTCTGTTAATATCTTGGTTTGGTCCCTGGAAGCTGTATACCTGTCCTTAAGGCTTCATCTCTGCAGATTGGGGGTTCCCCCTCACCCTATAGGGGGCTCCCCGTTACACAGGGTCATACACAGGAAAGCAATAATAGAATGCCCAAAGAAGGCGCTGAGGGGATATTGAAACCATGTCAGAGCAAAGGGCCAGTTCTCCGGTGTCTGATTTTAAACTTGGCGGGCACCGCATCCTGCCCACGTTAGCTACGTGCGGCCACGATCGGCAGCTACTTCACTCAGCGGGCCGACCAGTGAGCAGTGAGGAAGGCACTGTCGGCCACTGGGACATGGGAGCACCAGCACAGTATGTGACACATTGGAAGAGAAAACAATATTTCTAACTGTGAAATTCTTATTCCATAGTCGTAGCGGCAGTACAGTTGGGTTCTTCTTCATCTTTTCCATTTGGACAATTTACCATAGATTTCCTTGAAACCTAAAAATAAAAACCCAACAAAAAGCACACCTAGGGACAGGTAAACCCCTCCCTGAACTATAGCTCCTCCCCTAGCCCCTATAACTAACCACAGCACATCAACATCCCCAGACAATAACAAAGCAGTAAACAGAAATATCAAAAATAACAAAGCGGCAGAACGGTTGGGACATACAAAGCCCAATCAAATACAGGTAGGAAATTACTGATTAACCACTGCCTGCAGCACCTTACTGCCAAAGGACGCCTTGGCAGAAGCCAGGACATCTAGTTTGTGATGTTTGGAGAAATTGGGGAGAGAAGACCAGGTTGCACCTTTAGAGACACCCTGACAAAGAAGTGGTCAGACCGGCACCAAGATTCCATCCGATCTGGGTAGACCCGTAAAGCCTTGACCACATCCAGCGAGTGCCATTTCTGCAGACGAGATGACAGAGGAGCGTCACAGAATGAAGGCAGAATAATTTCCTGATTAAGGTTCCCCACTGTGAAGACCTTAGAACAGAAAAAGGGCAAGGGACGCAAAACCACTTTACTTGAATGAAAAACATGGGGGGTGACAAACCAGGGCTTGCAATTCACCCAACGTTTGGCCAAGGTAATAGCAGTGAAGAAAACAGTCTTAAAAGTCAAAACCTTCTAAAGTTAAGGTTGAAATGGCGGGTGACACAGGGCATCTAGTACCAGGTTGAGGTGCCAGGGGGGAATCAACTCCCTGACAAAAGGACACATCGAGGACACCACTTGAAGAATTTCTTAACTAAAGGATGCAGGGCCAGGTCCCTCAGGCTATTGGAGGAAATTGTCGCCACATAGACCTTGAGAGTCCCTGTACACAGACCTCATCGAAACCGTCTCTCCAGGAACTGCAGAATCTCAGGAACCGAATCAAACACAGGATTCAGATGATTATTGATCAACCCGGCACCAGGAAAGAAATGTCCGCCATGTTCTGGCGCCATTCTTCTAGTAGAAGGCTTTTTATTATGCGAGAGCAACAAAATCAGAGCTTCAGAAAGTCCCAAAGATTTTAATACGAAGGCTTCATCAGCCACAAATTCCGGTCGAAACGACTCCAGAGTCTGAGATGGCACAGCCAGGAAATCAAGTAAGGAGCCTGAAATTGGAAGGAACTGTCCAACAGAATTGGGTCATCCCCTTTTCTGAGCAAGGTGAAAAAGGCAAAGCTTTGTGCGGCACCGTGTTGCCATTAGGTCTATTGTCACGCCGCCCCGCGGCATGCCGCCAGCCGGGTCTCTTACCTCGGAGGCAGGCTGGTGCCGAGCGGGTGGCGCTGCGGCGCTCCCCACATTCCAGGTGCGGGCTGGGAGCGTCCCCGGGTCCTGCGCCGCCTCCTGCGAGCTCTGCCGCGTCTGTTCAGATGGGTCGGCGCGGCAATGCCGTTCCGTCCACCTTGAGCATGGCGGCGAGTGGCGTCTGACGTCACAGGGGCGGGCGCATGGATCTGGGTGGGTGGTGCAACCTCAGGAGGAGGGCCCTCAGTCCCGGTGGACCTGATGGGGAACTGCACCAGACACCTCCAGCTCCATGATTCACTGCCTTCAGAGGAAAGGGTTGATTGGTGGAGGGATCCATATTAGGGAGTGTCTTGACAACTCTGCACCTATATAGAGGTTTTCTGTCAGTACATCGTTGCTTCAGCGTTGTATCACTCCTGCCAGTGTTACTCTTAGGCTAGGGTCAGACTGAGGCAGTGCGAACGCGCGTTCTGGCGCACTTAATCACGGCCGTGCTAGCAGCAGATGCCGGGCAATGACGGCCAATATACGAATTACGGTCGCACAAAAGTCCGGCTGCGCAACGCAAGTGGAAAATGAACGCATTTTTTCGAGAACGTTAAACCACTAGTACTGACGTACAGAGTGCGCTGCGTCCGCTAGCTGCGTGTGTGCGTGAATTGGAGACATCAGACGCTGCTAATGTCCGGCCAACATAACGTCCAGATGCAAGAAGTGTTTTATTGATGATCCGTACAAAATCACGGATGAAACTGCGCATAGTATGACCGCTATTGCGTATTCCGGGAAAAAATACGTCCATTCTTCGAACGCACATTTTCACGGACAACGTGAAAAATGCGTTAGTCTGACCCTAGCCTTAGAGGTTTTTCCCTATGTTAATTCTGTGTACCAGCAGTGGCGTCGTAACGTGGGGGCGGTGGGTGCGGCCCGCACCAGGTGACACCCGCCTTTAGGGTGACACCGTCACCCTAAGGGCGGGTGTCTCACCCACCGCCCGCCACCGCCGCGTATTCGCTCCGTGCGAGCGTCCGAAGCATGCAGCTTCGGCGCTCGCCTGGAGGAAATACGTCACCAGCCAATCGCGGCTGGTCACGTGGCTCCCCCAGACTAGCGCCCAAGCTGCGCGCCGCCGGACGCTCAGAAGGAGCGAAAAACGCGGCGGAGAGGTGCTGCCTGGGCCGCTATCCATGTGCTGGGACCAGGACCAGGAGGTGAGCTGGGGCAAATCCATGAGCTGCTGGGGCAAATCCATGGGGGCCTGGGGCAAATCCATAACCTGCTGGGGCATATCCATGAGGAGCTGGGGCAAATCCATGAGGAGCTGGGGCAAATCCATAAACTGCTGGGGCAAATCCATAAACTGCTGGGGCAAATCCATAACCTGCTGGGGCATATCCATGAGGAGCTGGGGCAAATCCATAACCTGCTGGGGCAAATCCATGAGCTGCTGGGGCATATCCATGAGGAGCTGGGGCAAATCCATAAGCTGCTGGGGCAAATCCATGAGCTGCTGGGGCAAATCCATAAGCTGCTGGGGCAAATCCATGAGGAGCTGGGGCAAATCCATGAGGAGCTGGGGCAAATCCATAAGCTGCTGGGGCAAATCCATAAGCTGCTGGGGCAAATCCATGAGGTGCTGGGGCATATCCATGAGGAGCTGGGGCAAATCCATGAGGAGCTGGGGAAAATCCATGAGCTTCTGGGGCAAATCCATGAGGAGCTGGGGCAAATCCATGGGGGCCTGGGGCATATCCATGAGGAGCTGGGGCAAATCCATGAGGTGCTGGGGCAAATCCATGAGGTGCTGGGGCATATCCATGAGGTGCTGGGGCATATCCATGAGGAGCTGGGGGCATATCCATGAGGAGCTGGGGGCATATCAATGAGCTGGGGCATATCCATGAGCTGCTGGGGCATATCCATGAGCTGCTGGGGCATATCCATGAGCTGCTGGGGCAGTATATCCATGAGCTGCTGGGGCAGTATATCCATGAGCTGGGGCAAAATCCATGAGAGCAGCTGGAGCATTATCAATGAGAGCAGCTGGGGCAGTATATACATGAGAGGAGCTGGGGCAATATCCATGTGTGAGCTGGTCTGGGGCAATATATCCATGTGTGAGCTGGTCTGGGGCAATATATCCATGTGTGAGCTGGTCTGGGGCAATATATCCATGTGTGAGCTGAGGCGCAATATATCCATATGTGAGCTGAGGCGCAATATATCCATATGTGAGCTGGTCTGGGGCAATATATCCATGTGTGAGCTGAGGCGCAATATATCCATATGTGAGCTGAGGCGCAATATATCCATATGTGAGCTGGGGCAATATATATCCATGGGTGAGCTGCTGGGTGCAATATATATCCAGAGCTGCTGGGGGCAATATATATCCATGTGTGCTTTCACTGCCTTCGAACAGGCAACGTACTTGCTGGCAGTTGGCAAAAAGTTGTGTGAGCATATGAGAGAGCTCCACAGCAATAAACCTCACAGTAATGTGCGCTGTGTGTATGAGCATTCAGTGTTATATGGGAGTACTGATTTAGGAGTAAGAGTAGTTAAAAAAAAAAATCTGAAAAACTCGGGGGGGGGGGGGTGACACCATAAATTACCGCACCGGGTGACACCGACCCTAGTGACGCCACTGTGTACCAGTACTTGGCTCTATACCCGACCTCTCTTGATTCGCCATTTACCCCTGACCTCGATTGTGAACCTGACTACGTCTCTTGGATATTCCTTTGGTCCCGCGATATACAACTTACTACGTAAACTCTGCACCTGGGTTCTCCCGTCCCACCGAGCGTTCCTGACATCTATAGAAGACATCCCAAATCTTGAAGTCACCCTGAAAAACATTTCTTTTGATAGGGACCAGTCCCTCTATGACATCGAGGACTGCTCAGAAAATCCACCTGAGAATTATGGACGCCTTGAATGTGCACTGCTGCAAGTGCCTGAATGTGCAGCTCTGCCCAGGCCATAATGTCCCCGCACAGAACTGAAAGCACTGAAGATCTCGTGCCCCCTTGTTTGTTCAGGAAACAAATGGTAGAGATGTTGTCCCACTGCATTTTCACTGCCTGGCCCCGCAGAAGATGAGTGATAGCTTGTAAAGCTTCCCAGACAGCCTGCAACTCTTTGTAGTTTGAGGACAGACTGGAAATCCATGGATCCTAAATCCATTGTGCCTGGAAGTCGTGACAATGAGCGCCCCAGCCTCCTGCAGAAGTGTCTGTTGTAAGTGTCAGTGTCCTGATCCCGCCCTGAGATGCAGATCAGCTGGTCCAGGGATGACTGTTCCTTGTTCCACTGAGAAAGAATCTCACCTTGCAGAAGCCGAATGTAAGCTCTTGCCCAGGGAACGGCCAGAATTGCAGAAGTCAGATGTTCCAGAACACGAAGCATACTTCGGAGCAGGCATTAGACTCCTGACCTGAGCTTGAAGCTTTCCTTGTTGGAATCTGAAAGAAAACCAGTCATCAGAGAGGTATCCAACTAGATGTGATCTCTTCCAGTTCACAAGCCAACCATGCAGAGAAAGCACCTCAATTGTTTTAGCCACCTGAGACTCTAATAGTGACACAGACGAGGCTTTTATGAGCCAGTCGTCTAGGTAAGGGATAATAAATATGCCTTCTTGACATAAAAAAAAGCCGTGATGAGCACCAAAATCTTAGAAAATAGACAGGGAGCGGAAGACAGTCCAAAGGCAAGGGCCCGAAACTGGAATTGAAAAATCCTACCCAGATGCAGGACCGCAAACCTGAGAAACTTCCTCCTGCTCAACTGGGCGACAGGCACATGAAGGTATGCATCTTGCAGGTCCAAGGTGACCATAAAATCATCCTGCCTCAGGATATGAGTGGCCTTGGCAATAGTGTCCATTTTGAACTTTTCTCTCCTGACGCATTGGTTCACTGATTTTAGGTCAAAATAGGGAGGAAAGATCCATCTGGCTTCCCTACCAGAAAGAGACGAGAGGAAGTACCTTGAAAACATTCTTGAGAAGGAGCTGGTTCCACCTCACCCTTTTCCAGGAGGACTTGAACTTCTGAAACAACTGATCTTCCAAGTATGCTGTCGTCTGAGAGGAGAAAAGGAAAGCATCGTGAGGAGTTGGCACAAATGGGATCGCCTATCCGTAATGTAGCATCTATAGGAACCAGGCATCCAAGGTCGTCCCTCACCAAACATACGCAAAATGCAGTAAACGAACCCCTACCCGGATACTGGCGTCAAAATTTTCTGAACTTAGGAAACCCATACACTGGCGAGACTGACGGAAACGTCTGTTGTAGGGATGAAATGATCCACAGGGAGAAATAATCTCCAGGAACCCCTTGGACGATCCTGCGGAAGAGCTTTCTTGGCATCAGCTAGATGCTGCAACGCAGTGCATTAAGTCCTGTAATGCAGAAAAAAACAACATTCCAGGTTTAAAGGACAGGCTACAGAGAGTATGCTTAGAAGCCGTGTCAGCTGACCGTGACCTGAGCCACACTGCACGACTGGCCACCACATTAAGTTCCAAGGCACATGCAGCTAATTTCAAAGTATCTATATCACAATCAAACAAAAATTCAGAAGCAGACTGTATGAGCAGAAAAAGGAGTTTAATTTCAGGTGAAAGTTCAGATAGTCTCTCCTCCAGTCCCTGTAACCAGAGCCTTTGGGATCTGGACACTGAGGAAGCTGCCACGAGAGCCTTGGACTGGAAAGCCAGTGCGGTATAATTACGTCTTCAAGCCGTCTCAATATGTTCATCCATAGGATCCTTCAAATTTGTCAGTTCGTCTGTAGGGATAGCTGATCTCTGATGTAACGGTGCCACCGGAACATCCACCTTATGCAAAACATCAAAGTCATTTTCCCTGTACAAGTTAAGGGAAAACATAATTTTAAAACTCTTGGAAACAAATGGCCTCCTGTCAGGCACGTTCCTTTCCTTTACCGTAACATGTTTCAACAGCGGATGGAAGGAAAAAACACGAGCCTTAAAATCCCAGATTGTTCAGTCTGTTGAGCCCCCATGGCCATGGTAACCTCTTTTACCAAGGTATGGATGCTACACTATATTGCCAAAAGTATTCGCTCACGTGCCCAGCTCCTGATTTGGATGGGTGAGCGAATACTTTTGGCAATATAGTGTATCTTCATGGCTGTAACACCATAATGACAGGAGCAGACTAGCATCAAACTGACCCACCAAAGTAAAAACCCACCTGAACCAGAGCCAGTGGAGCTGTGGTGCAACATGGAGATCATTTGCCTGGAGGACAACAAATGCTGAACAGAAGTCTGCAGAGACTGGAACCAAAAGTTTTAAACGTACCACGAGGCAAAGATGGGCTCTAGAATGCCCTTGCATGCGCATGGCGCCTACGTTCCACTGTGGAACGCAGAATACCCACGCCGTGTTCCAGCCAAGGGCCGCATGCACACTGGACTGCCCAGTAACTGTACAGGGCAGGTGTCAGACAGACCATGCCAGACAGCACCTGCAGGACGCCAAACCTTCCTGATGCTGTGCAGGAGGAACAAGGCCAAGCCCAGGATCTCGAGGGAAAGCAATGCGGCTGCCCCCAACGAACGACCAACGAATTCCCCCAACGCCCCCTCCCAGAGGACAGGAAGAAAGGTCTGGGGAGGTTGATGTGCTGCAGGTAGTTATAGGGGCTAGGGGAGGAGCTTTAGGCCAGGGAGGGCTTTACCTGTCCCTAGGTGTATTTTTTTTAGGATTCAAGGAAAGCTTAGGTAACTTGTCCAAATGGAAAGAGGAAGAAGAATCCATCCGTACTGCCTCTGGGCGTATGGAAGATAAATTCTAATTGTTGATGTCTCATCTTTTGAAACACATTAATAGTTTTTTCTATTCTATAAAGGATTATTTTTATAGTATGTTTTCATGAAGAGAAGCATGTACTCTTTGTAGAGAACATATTACATAATTGGGTGAAGGAAAAGAGCCTGACAAACAATGCCCCCAGCATCAAACATACATAAAACTTGAATAAATTGCACATATGTTTGTTGTTGTGGTTTTTTTGTATAAGCTCTTTCGGACACCGCTGATTGCACATAATGACTGATTTCTTCCTACAAACTAAAAATATACTGCAGCTCTTTGCTGTTGATGGTAATGGACTTTGTGTGACGTACTAAGCATTGTAATTCTGTAAACTTGAAAATCATGTTTGCAGCAAGTGAAAGAGTATCAAAACATGAACGTGTGCGGATCCCACATAGAAAAACATGATCTGCTAGTAAAATGATGAAACACAATGCGATTTGTCAAAATATGTGAGGTTTTACTTTATGATTGAGTAGTAATTTACATCCCATAAAAAATGTGAGAATCATGCATGATATATAATTTATGCATGAAGTTGAATTTCATTTTTTGTTTTAACATTTCAACCGGTGTAATTTTTCAGTTTGACGCCATGGATTAGATGACAAATTGGCCACCATGCTCCTCCTTCCCTGGCGGCACACAGTGACGGTCGGCCACTGCACAGCACTGCACGATTGTCTCTCAGCAGTGATGTCAGCACATTGACTTAACAGCCAGCACTTCAACCTTCAGCAACATTTCCTAAAACTCAAGTGTCCCTCTTTGGCCAATTAAAATATTGGCAGGTATATGTGTGTATGAATGTGTTAGAACAGTGTCTCAGGATATCATTGCGTCAGAGTATCAGTGCGTCAGATTGTCCGTGTCTCTGCCTCTCAGTGTATGTCACTATGTGTCAGTGCCCTGTGCATTTGATTGAGGTGGATCAGCAATTGTGAGTTTGAAAAAGGTAAAGATCTGGGGCATGGCTGGTTTTGTGATAAATCAGGAATGTAGGGATGTCCATTAGCAGACTTAACTGAACAAGATCCAGGCACAGAACAAAATGTCCATTTGGGCAGGGTGTAGATGAGGGAGCTCCCAAATCAGAGTTTGGTGTTACTCTCCCACTCATGGCTGTGATGGTTAATAGCTCCTTCGGAGTCTGGAGACTTGTTCGAAGTTACAGGAGCTGAACCCTGACACCAATAGATGTTCGTTTAATCATAATCCTGACCCTTCTGCAATCTCCCTGAAGTAGAAATGACAAACCGCCCCCTTTGCCATTTTAAATGTTGCATGTAATCCTCTGGGCCCAATTTTTGGAAATTTCATAACATCTCACAAGCAGTGAAGGAATGCAGAGGCGTAACATTTTAAAACATGTACGCAGTCATTGAGGCTTGACCACCACTCAATAAATGTACAGAAGAATTGTCAGATTTTTCTTTCAAAGACAGTCCTGGGCCACTACAAATGTCTTTTATGTGTATATCGTATACATTATAGACCTCCAGAGGTCACCAGGGAACAGGCATGACTATAATATACAGTATACAGATGAATCATTCTACGAACTGTTCAGAAAGTAAACTAGGAGACGTATACTGATGAACAGGATGATCCTGGACTCATACATGGCTGATGGGTAATGAAATTTGGAAACCCATTCTTGAAGATAGGTTGTAAGCTCTCCATCAGCAGACATTTGTTGAGAAAGAGTTTCATGAGCTCTGAGGTATGGACTGATGATGATTGTTGGGAACAAGATTCACTGACCTGCACGGGCTTCATATGATGAGTCCTCCTAATCTTACTTGTCAATATCATTACTCCATTTTTTGAAATTTTAAAATTGAGGCAATAGCCAAAGTTCCTTCAGAAATCTAAAAATTTGTGGGCAATATCACGGGCAAAGTGGGGTTGCTAAGGGGAAAAATTAGCGTTCGCTAATCTCCCCTTAGCGTCACTGTTTTTCCAGCCTCGTAGCGGCTGCTAGGCTCCCGGATGCGCGGGGCAGCACTAAAGCTAGAACTCCATGGAGGCTTCTCTTGCGAGATCCTGCAGGTCGGCAGAGTGATCTCGGAGGGAGACTGGAGACTTTTTTCTCCAGTCTCACTCTGCTCCTGGGGACCAGAGTCAGATCAGGCTGCCATGTTCACCGCAGAGAGGTGAGTATTTGATTTTTTTTGGGGGGGGTTTACAGCTGTGGCTAACTGATTCCACAGAAGCAGTTAGCACCAGCTCTAAGCTGTAGCAAACCTTTTTAGTTAGCGACAGCAGTTAGTAATTAGCGTTAGGACTATGTGATTCTAATGCTAATTACTGTCTGCTTACTCTTTGTGCTCCCCATGTTAAGCTAAAAAGCGTTAATACCGATTCGCTAATGGGTTTTTTAACCCATTAGCAATCGGGAGGTGATATGGGTGTAACGCTATTGCATCAATTAACCTAGTGCTAACGCTCATTTATGTGAGCACTAGCGTTGAGGAGGTGATAGAGCCCTGTATATTGTAGCTAATAAATAGTCTACAGTAATGATTCATGATAAAGTAGTTTTGTTAATTTACTTTATTTAATGCTACTATATGTCTGTATTTGTGACTCTCTTATAACAGAGTTTGCAATTGGTTTGTCTTAGTTGACTACATGGTTGTTCCACAATGAATTCATTGTTTAATTAATATAGACAAACAATATACTGTGATGAAATGCCATGTAAGATTTCTATTTTTGTAGACTTTTTTATAGTACTGCAATCTCACTGATTATACTTACGGTAACGTTTTTGTCACACTTGACCTCCCCCTTCTCTATTCTGTAATCTTTCATTTCCTGGAAATTACTACAATTTTCAAATAAAAAAAAAGCAAATGCATGGAAATATATTTATAAACATCAAGAAGATTTAGGCAATATAATGCTGAAATTGTGTCGTTTTCTTGATTTACCCCCTATCCACTGTATGACAGAATTTTTCCATCATGATGTCTTACAGTTATGGACCCTTGACAGAATAATTCTGTTCTGCCTCTTAAACCTAACTTTGCTGATGAGGGAGCGGTGACCAGCGGGTTAATGCTGTTGATGGAAGACATCTGAGCCACACCAGCAGCGGCGCATTTCCAGGTCCCAGCACATGTGATCTCTGTAACAGCCAATCACAGAGCAAATGTTGAAATGTTGATGTCCTACAATTCTCAGAATTATTTGAATGTAATAAATAGCCAGAGAATCATGGGAGTTGTGGTTCAGAAACTTTTGGAGGTCCAGAGTTTGAGAAACCTTTATATATACCATATATTCCAGTGGACAAGTCTGCAGTCAGGTAACTGAACATCGATCAAACATATGTGTTATGTAAGAGGCCAGTATTGCACCTGGTGAAACGCGTCCTGGAGAACCCCCTAACCCACTGCCTTTTATTATACAAGTTTTAAGCCATTTTATGCCAATAAATCCCTTTATTTTATTTCTATAACTGCCTCCACGGTCATCCTTTCCACTCTGGAAGCGGAGCCCGGAAGCTTTTTGTGAGCTGAGTGAATCCAGCAAACAGAGACCCGTGGACGGGCAAAAGCACTACGGAGGAGAAAAGGAGGGAGAATATCGAAAGAAGGGATGGTTGGCCACCTTTATGGGCTAACAATGCGCAGATGATGAGCAAAGACCTAGTCTAGCTCCTGACCACATAAGTGCAACCACGTCTTTTTCTTATATCTCTTTTATGATACAGTACGCACAATTGTTCCGGCCACTGTCCTGCTTATTGTTTTCGAGGTGAAAGAAAAAGGGACCTCGGTGGCAGAAGGAAGTCATTCTGGCTGTAAGAAAACGGCATTTATTATTGCCTGCATTTTACAACTGCTGACACATTGACATTTCTGATCAGCGGATAACAGCAGACCACCAGAAAAGTGAACTATCAGTATCTATAAAACATTCTTTTCATATTTTTTATTATTTTCTATATCAGTTTTAATGACGTTTTTATTTTCATCAAGACTTATGGACTAAAATGAACTGATCATTAATTACGTTTGAGGACACTATATGCTCTAGATTTACATGAATTAAACAAATCTCATTTAATATATCTGTACAAATACTGTATTAGAAACCTGCATATGTGATTTTATTGTCAGGCATTTACATTTTAAAGCGAGCAGCGCCCAATAGAGGTTAATATCTTTCCTTTAGTTGAACCCAGGGAATTCAGCAGAGCATTCCCTCATACCCTGGATAGGCAGCAGCACACCATCCATGCTTAATAAGATTCAAAGGGAAGGCACCAGTATAGGGTATGCCCCCATCTTTAATATTTGTTATGTAATTAGGTATTATGCTGTCCTCTATCCAGCAGTAACAATATGAGAAAGTATACAGTATATGTATAAGTCACATCAAAGTAAAGCCTTCTCCATCTTTAAAACAATGTATATAATATTTGTGATGCAGCAAATCAGAAAGATGGAACTAATGTTGACCTGATACATCACAAAAATTGCTTGGATACGTAAGTTCCAAACATGCAAAATGAGGTTGTACCAGTAAGGGGATACACAGGGACAGATGTTTACAAAGAAAGTGGATTTCTGAAGGAATGCTTAAGAATTCTCATTTCAACTTCATACATTTTTTTTATCTGAAATTAAAAATGTGTTAATAGCTTCTGACCTCTTTTGTAATGTTGTTCAGTAAGTGTCCTTGGGCAAGACACCTAACGGTACATACTCGCCACCCAGGACATACTTGAAAAGGAGATAAATCTCAATGTATCCTTCCTGGTAAAATCCTTTCTCAAAAAAAAAAATGTTGAAATATATTCTTAAGTTTTTCAGGAGGGTGGGGAGGTGTGTTTTGTTTTCTTTGCAGAGGTGTTTGTTTTGTTTTCCCACGGCATAGCATTGTAATTTTTCTCTTCAGAAAAGATTAAAGTAACAATTTGACTGGTTTACTTCCTGTGGAAAATAAATATTTCTCTTATCTTTGGTTTGGCTGCAGTCATGCATACCAGCTTCGTAGAATTATCTGTGAACGATGGTATCAAAGGAAAGCATTTCTTCAAAAAAAATCACAGAGATCAGCAACTGGCACAAAGTTCATGTTACTTTAAATAATGTTTCTGGAAATAAGACTGGATTGTGCTTGCTTGTAGTTTGATGTTTGAATTTTGTAACTTTCGCACAGAAATGAACATCCTTCCAGTCAGCGAATGCAAATATGAGAAGCCAAGATGCAAAAATGAATGGGAGAAAGATTAACTAAGATCAGGATCACCCTTACCACCAGTGGCGTAGCGTGGGGGGGGGGCTGGGGGGGCCGTGGCCCCGGGCGCAGTTTTGTTAGGGGCACATTTGCGCCCCTAAAACTGTCCCGGGGGTTGAGGGGACCCAGATGCCGGGCAGCGCGGGAGTGCCTGCCCGGTCCTGAAGAGTCCGTCCTGTTAAAGGGAAGCGGCTGCGTGCAGGCGCAGCCGGTCACGAGGTCCGGCTAATCAGGTGGTACTGAGTCTCTGTACCACCTGACTGGCCGGACCGCGTGACCTGCGCACGCACACCACGCAGCCGCATCACCTTCAACAGGACGGACTCTTCAGGACCGGGCAGGCACTCCCGCGCTGCCCGGCATCTGGGTCCCCTCAACCCCTGCCGGAGCTGGAGCAATATCCAGGTGAGAGCTGGGCAAATCCATGTGTAAGCTGGGCAAATCCATGAGCTGGGGCAAATCCATGTGTAAGCTGGGCAAATCCATGAGCTGTGGCAAATCCATGAGCTGGGCAAATCCATGAGCTGGGCAAATCCATGAGCTGGGGGCAAATCCATGAGCTGGGGCAAATCCATGAGCTGGGGGCAAATCCATGAGCTGGGGGCAAATCCATGACCTGGGGGCAAATCCATGAGCTGGGGCAAATCCATGACCTGGGGGCAAATCCATGAGCTGGGGCAAATACATGAGCTGGGCAAATCCATGAGCTGGGCAAATCCATGAGCTGGGGGCAAATCCATGAGCTGGGGCAAATCCATGAGCTGGGCAAATCCATGAGCTGGGGGCAAATCCATGTGTGAGCTGGGGCAAATCCATGAGCTGGGCAAATCCATGTGTGAGCTGGGGCAAATCCATGTGTGAGCTGGGGCAAATCCATGTGTGAGCTGGGGCAAATCCATGAGCTGGGGCAAATCCATGAGCTGGGGGCAAATCCATGAGCTGGGCAAATCCATGAGCTGGGGGCAAATCCATGAGCTGGGGCAAATCCATGAGCTGGGCAAATCCATGAGCAAATCCATGAGCAAATCCATGTGTGAGCTGGGGCAAATCCATGAGCTGGGCAAATCCATGTGTGAGCTAATCCATGTGTGAGCTGGGGCAAATCCATGTGTGAGCTGGGGCAAATCCATGTGTGAGCTGGGGCAAATCCATGAGCTGGGGGCAAATCCATGAGCTGGGGCAAATCCATGAGCTGGGCAAATCCATGAGCAAATCCATGAGCAAATCCATGTGTGAGCTGGGGCAAATCCATGAGCTGGGCAAATCCATGTGTGAGCTAATCCATGTGTGAGCTGGGGCAAATCCATGTGTGAGCTGGGGCAAATCCATGTGTGAGCTGGGGGCAAATCCATGTGTGAGCTGGGGCAAATCCATGAGCTAGGGCAAATCCATGAGCTGGGGCAAATCCATGAGCTGGGCAAATCCATGAGCTGGGGCAAATCCATGAGCTGGGGCAAATCCATGTGTGAGCTGGGGCAAATCCATGTGTGAGCTGGGGGCAAATCCATGTGTGAGCTGGGCAAATCCATGTGTGAGCTGGGGCAAATCCATGAGCTGGGGCAAATCCATGAGCTGGGCAAATCCATGTGTGAGCTGGGGCAAATCCATGTGTGAGCTGGGGCAAATCCATGTGTGAGCTGGGGCAAATCCATGAGCTGGGGCAAATCCATGAGCTGGGGGCAAATCCATGTGTGAGCTGGGGGCAAATCCATGTGTGAGCTGGGGCAAATCCATGAGCTGGGGCAAATCCATGAGCTGGGGCAAATCCATGTGAGAGCTGGGGCAATATCGATAACGTGTCCACAGGTGGGGGCGCACAATTCTTGGCTGGCCCCGGGCGCTGACAACCCACGCTACGCCACTGCTTACCACTTCAGAAGCTCAAGGCAAAACAATCCTGAAGGGTCCCTACTGCTTTGACTTCTCTCACCCTATGTGTGATGCAGTGGCAATGGCCCTTGACTTTTGTAGGCTACCCCACAATTTCAAACACAAAAGCACACTCAGTCACTCACACTTAGGGCTCTATTACATTCTTCACGAAAAAAATGTGCGCAAAAACACATTAACGCGAGGAGAAAAACCCTTCGCGCTGACGTCAAATTACGACGTTTGCGCAAACGATGTGCGTTTACGTCTAACGCGAGTTACCCTGCGCGAGCGAAAGTTCGTGCGTGCATCCCATACTTAACATTGTGAGCGCAAATGCGTTCATGTGCTGGTACGTGGCTGGTATTACAATCGATGCGCAACTTTTTACGATCGACGTTTGCGCGCATGATTTTAACGTCTTTGAAAAGCTGGTGATAACTGCAAATCTGAACGTTCTGGCCGAAACCAAATACACCAGCACGAAAAAAAAAAAATACAGCACAGTATAGTTACACATTCTACACATACCCAAACAATAAAATTGAGTGGTTGTGCGTGTTTTTTTTATTGCTGCAGCATATATACTCAGATTGATTTTGGCAGGCGCAAAAACTGAACGGGAGACAATTGTGGTTCTTAATTCTGATTGGCTGAATCGTGTGAAAAAACTGTCCGCCCACTTATTTCTGCGCGCAGCGTTAATTTGCGCTCGTTTTTGTGCGTCTTTTTTACGCACAATATTTTTTGACGGATGAAAAAATGCGCTCGGATCGTAATACCAGCATTAATTTACACGCTTTAACGTTTAACGCTGCGCACAAAAAAATCTGCGCTGTGCGTACGAATTTGCGCAGAGAATGTAATAGAGCCCTTAGACTCCCACACATACCGTATGTATAATCAGTCATGCATACACAGGTAACTTTACTCACTGATACACACACATTCTTGGGAAATTTTACTCCCATCCATTTGCTTTCTACCTTGTTGTCTCTCTTCTGGGAGTTTGTGCGTAGAGAAACCTCCTTGTTTCTTTTGTCTGCTCACAGCAAGGGAGCATTCTTGTACAGCTTTTGACCTAGGGCATCAGGTTGGAGAGGGCAGGGGTTAGCATTACATGTAATGTTTGTTTTTTGTGCTGCTGAGGTGTTTGTACCAATGGGTCTCGGATGCAGAATTAAGGATACGCGTGCTGCTGGTTCAATTATAATACAGCAGAGCTGCTGAAAATGACCGTTGCTCACAGAGAGGCAAACTGCCAACTGACTCAACCAGTTCAACAGACACCAGACAGTTTGAACTCTGGCATATGATTGGTTAATGATTACATATGCAAATTGTACATTACATCCCCCTCCGAAAGGATGGTCTGATGAGGATAATTTGTCTGGGATGCTGCCAGGTGTTTCAGACAGGCTTGCAGCAAAGTCATATGAATGGTGCTCCATGTACCTTTGCATCTGTGCGTCCATCTATATGCATCAGTTTTGCCAATCCTCCTGTATCTTGGACGCACGCATATGACATCATTCACTTTTGAGTATTTATACCCAGCCTGCTGCCTTGGCTGGTTGCCACCATGTGGACCTTTGTTTGTTTAACATTCTACTCTGTGATTTTGACCTTGGCTTTGTTTTTTGACCTCGCTGCTTGACCCTGTTTATCCTGTTCTCTCTGACCTCCGTTCTCCTGACCTCGGCTTTGCGATCCCGTTTATCCTGTTCTCTGTTGTCCTCAACGTCTGGCTTGTTCTGACCTTGTTAAGGTTAAAATTTTACCCAGCCGCTCTAAGGCCCGGTAGTTAGTTTGTCTCATTTCTAATTGCCCTCTGGATTCCTTACATAACCCCAAATTAAGAAAACTTACAGGGTTATACAGAGAGAGGTGAAAAGCAGGAGAATGACTGGAGAATGGAAAATTGTAGGTCAAAATAGCCAATTTGGAAAGTGAGATAAATGGGAGAATTTTTCTGGCTTGGCTATTATGACCTCGAATTTTCCGTTCTCCGGTCATTCTCCTGCTTTTCACCTCTCTCTGAATAACCCTCTTAGACTATAACAACCGGGGAAATCTTCGCCAAATTACAAAAGCAGAAACTTTAGTAACCCTTCAAATGTCTAAGAACTGAATGAATTTGGGAGTGTAGAGAGAACCTTGTGTGCCTGGGTATATTAGCCTGGCCTGTCATCTTTTCCCCTGATGCCATGATAGTAAGATTACTTAAAGAATTCAAAAATCAAATATCATTAGACTGTATAGTTGTAATCATCATTCTCACTTATATCTTGACTACCTATCTTGCATGTCTACATTTCCTTCTTTCTGTTCCCACAAACCAAATGGGATTGCCCTACTTAATTAAGGAAATACGCATTATATTATACTAGGCTTTGTAAGATTACGCTGCTTCCTGCTATTACCCTTTCAGAACAATTACAGTAGAATTTTATATGTTAAAATGGCTGCAACCGAAACAGCTCTATAAAAAGTGCGTTTTAAGCAGGGGGTTGCATATATGGTGCTGAAATGTGAAATTATTTATGTGGATGTTGCCTGGGTTTTATGAGATTGGAGATTAGTTCCTTAAATTTAAGGACACGAAAATGAATATATTTTTCATTTGAATGCGCTAGACCCAACAAAAACATAGTACAAGACAATGTTAGCTGTTAAGTGATGTGTTACATGTGAATGTGTCTACCTACAATTTCAACACACACACACACTTTTATTGTAAAAAAAAAGAAACTAAAATGAATATAGAGAGGAGGAGCAACATAACACGCACTTTGAAGGTAGAGTAATCTGACTGCGGGACAGTGTTAAGCATTCACAGAGAACTATACAGAAAAACTATACAGAAAATCACAATATCAAGCGTACGACATAAATAAAATGATAGGGCTAGGGACTTCTGAGAGCATGAGAAGGCTGGAGATGGCGGACAGTAGAGTAGTTAGGTTCTTTGCTGATGTAGGCACGTGAATCAGAACATACGTCAGAGGGGTGACAAAATCTAGAGGAGCCTATTGACAGGGCAAGAGAAGACCATGAGATGGGATGGGAAGAATGCGGGACCCGCAGGGGGTGCGGGGGTGGGGTCAAGTGAGGAAGGGGAACAAAAATGGGGGGAGTAGAGACAGTGGCGTAGCGTGGGGGGGGGCTGGGGGGGCCGTGGCCCCGGGCGCAGTTTTGTTAGGGGCGCATTTGCGCCCCTAAAACTGGCCCGGGGGTTGAGGGGACCCAGATGTCGAGCAGCGCGGGAGTGCCTGCCCGGTCCTGAAGAGTCCGTCCTGTTAAAGGGAAGCGGCTGCGTGCAGGCGCAGCCGGTCACGAGGTCCGGCTAATCAGGTGGTACTGAGTCTCTGTACCACCTGACTGGCCGGACCGCGTGACCTGCGCACGCACGCCACGCAGCCGCATCACCTTCAACAGGACGGACTCTTCAGGACCGGGCAGGCACTCCCGCGCTGCCCGGCATCTGGGTCCCCTCAACCCCTGCCGGAGCTGGAGCAATATCCAGGTGAGAGCTGGGCAAATCCATGTGTAAGCTGGGCAAATCCATGAGCTGGGGCAAATCCATGAGCTGGGTAAATCCATGAGCTGGGGCAAATCCATGAGCTGGGGCAAATCCATGAGCTGGGGGCAAATCCATGAGCTGGGCAAATCCATGAGCTGGGGGCAAATCCATGAGCTGGGGGCAAATCCATGACCTGGGGGCAAATCCATGAGCTGGGGCAAATCCATGACCTGGGGGCAAATCCATGAGCTGGGGCAAATCCATGAGCTGGGCAAATCCATGAGCTGGGGGCAAATCCATGAGCTGGGGCAAATCCATGAGCTGGGGCAAATCCATGAGCTGGGCAAATCCATGAGCTGGGGGCAAATCCATCTGTGAGCTGGGGCAAATCCATGAGCTGGGCAAATCCATGTGTGAGCTGGGGCAAATCCATGTGTGAGCTGGGGCAAATCCATGAGCTGGGGCAAATCCATGAGCTGGGGGCAAATCCATGAGCTGGGCAAATCCATGAGCTGGGGGCAAATCCATGAGCTGGGGCAAATCCATGAGCTGGGCAAATCCATGAGCTGGGGGCAAATCCATGTGTGAGCTGGGGCAAATCCATGAGCTGGGCAAATCCATGTGTGAGCTAATCCATGTGTGAGCTGGGGCAAATCCATGTGTGAGCTGGGGCAAATCCATGTGTGAGCTGGGGCAAATCCATGTGTGAGCGGGGGCAGATCCATGTGTGAGCTGGGGGCAAATCCATGTGTGAGCTGGGGCAAATCCATGAGCTGGGGCAAATCCATGAGCTGGGGCAAATCCATGAGCTGGGGCAAATCCATGTGTGAGCTGGGGCAAATCCATGTGTGAGCTGGGGCAAATCCATGTGTGAGCTGGGGGCAAATCCATGTGTGAGCTGGGGCAAATCCATGAGCTGGGGCAAATCCATGAGCTGGGCAAATCCATGAGCTGGGGCAAATCCATGAGCTGGGGCAAATCCATGTGTGAGCTGGGGCAAATCCATGTGTGAGCTGGGGGCAAATCCATGTGTGAGCTGGGGCAAATCCATGTGTGAGCTGGGGCAAATCCATGAGCTGGGGCAAATCCATGAGCTGGGCAAATCCATGTGTGAGCTGGGGCAAATCCATGTGTGAGCTGGGGCAAATCCATGAGCTGGGGCAAATCCATGAGCTGGGGGCAAATCCATGTGTGAGCTGGGGGCAAATCCATGTGTGAGCTGGAGCAAATCCATGAGCTGGGGCAAATCCATGAGCTGGGGCAAATCCATGTGAGAGCTGGGGCAATATCGATAACGTGTCCAAAGGTGGGGGTGCACAATTCTTGGCTGGCCCCGGGCGCTGACAACCCACGCTACGCCACTGAGTAGAGATGGAGAGCAAAAAGGGAAGGGAGGGATGGTGAATTAAGTCAAGGGGAAGGATTCAATAACAAGGTAGTGTGGGGTGTGCCTACACTAGCCGATAACAATCTGTGGTCCGGGCTCGTGTCCGTCGCCCCCCGCGGAAGGGGGTACCTCATGTCCCGAAGTCCCCTTATCCTCCAACGCCAGCACAGTTCTGAGGTCCTTTGAGGAGCAGTAAGTGGTCCAATGAAACCAGATTTCGAGCGCAACATTGTCATATTTCATTCTCTCATGCTCTTTCCCCCAAAAAAAATACTATAGAAATGGTCCAACCTCGCACTTTCTGTTTTTAGTATAACATTTACAATGCTATGTATATTTTAAAGAATTTTCTAATATTGGCATCATGTGGATGGCTGGATTTTAATAATAATGTACAGCAGGCCCTTGCAGAGTGCAGCTCATTATCCTCATCCAGCTGGACTTTCCACAATGGGGGATCTTGGTTAGAGGCTCCATTCACTGAAGCACACACCCCAAACTCAGTCAGTGTTTGCAGCAGGCCCTTGCAGAGTGCAGCTCATTACCCTCATCCAGCTGGACTTTCCACAATGGGGCATCTTGGTTAGAGGCTCCATTCACTGAAGCACACACCCCAAACTCAGTGTTTGCAGCAGGCCCTTGCAGAGTGCAGCTCATTACCCTCATCCAGCTGGACTTTCCACAATGGGGCATCTTGGTTGGAGGCTCCATTCACTGAAGCACACACCCCAAACTCAGTGTTTGCAGCAGGCCCTTGCAGAGTGCAGCTCATTACCCTCATCCAGCTGGACTTTCCACAATGGGGCATCTTGGTTAGAGGCTCCATTCACTGAAGCACACACCCCAAACTCAGTCAGTGTTTGCAGCAGGCCCTTGCAGAGTGCAGCTCCTTACCCTCATCCAGCTGGACTTTCCACAATGGGGCATCTTGGTTAGAGGCTCCATTCACTGAAGCACACACCCCAACCTCACTCAGTGTTTGCACCAGGCCCTTGCACAGAACAACTCAGTACCCTCATCCAGCTGGACTTTCCACAATGAGGCATCTTGTGTAGAGGCTCCATTCACTGAAGGTGATCTTACATTTCTACGTCTCACATAGCCTAATGCATTTTCCTTTGATGTATATTATGTTAACTCTGTAATATCACTGTATATGTGTTTGTATGTGTGTGATATATATATATATATATGTGTAATTTATATGTGTGTGTATATATATATATATATATACACGTATATGTATAGCACACAAGTGTATCTTTAGATATATTTGAATTGTTGCAATGCTATCTGAATTCCGCATTCCACTCCCTTCTACATTTTCTACCCATTTGCTCTAAATCTGCAATTCTGCTCAATGTCCTGTTCAACGAACCTTAACTTTTATTGCCCCCTACAAACTCCCCCCTAAGTTCCTGGACAATTTCAACCCAATGTGATGCTATTTGCAATCTTGATTTCTCTTCCAGCAAACCCCCCAAACTCAGTCAGTGTTTGCAGCAGGCCCTTGCAGAGTGCAGCTCATTACCCTCATCCAGCTGGACTTTGCTCCAGCAGATTGTACAGCAAATGCTTATGCCGGCTATTGATTACGGAGATGTAGTGTATGCAGCCGCCCCGCAAACACACCTTCATAAACTTACTGCATTGTATAACTCATTCTGCCGCTTTGCGCTACAATGTAACTACATGACCCACCATTGTGACATGTTAAAAGAGCTAAACTGGCCATCGCTGGAATCCAGACGCACCCTTCACCTCTCCAGCCTTGTGTTTAAGAGCATCTCTGGGAAGCTGCCACCCTACCTGTATAGACTGCTTCCCCCAGCAGCTCCCTCATCCTATAACCTCCGATCCAGGACCAGCACCTTACTTGCTATACCACAATACAAAAAGACAGCGGCTCGGTCCTCATTTTCCTACAGAGCACCACAATTATGGAATAACCTCCCAGACACCATCAAATCTTCCCCCAGTCTTAAGTCACTCAAAAGCTCCTTACTAACATACCTCAATACAGAATGCACCTGTAAACATGTAACCTAGTGACTATATTTCCTACATATTTTTCTGTTAATCTGTATATTTGTGTTGTTTTTTTAATATCTTGCATTGTATTACTTTGTATTTCTGTAACTGTAACACTTCAATGTTCTTGAACCCAGGACATACTTGAAAACGAGAGAAATCTCAATGTATCCTTCCTGGTAAAATCCTTTATAAATAAATAAATAAATAAATTATAATCCCCTCCGCTATTTAAGCCTCACATTAAGCGGTTCACATGTAATGATTAATTATTAGTTGATTTTAAGTTAAATAAACAGCGTAGGCTCAATTAATTGTAGTGTGTTTTACATATTCAAGGTCACTTTGTTAAAGTTTATTTCACAAAACCATATGCGTCAAGGAATGCATTTCTTATGTTAAAACTGGCCATCTGGAATTAGAGAATAATATTCTCCCAGCCACCTGGATTTCTTTTGTCTGACCTGAAAAGTTAATATTTGTGACTGCTCTAGCCAGAGACATTTAGCGATATTGCAGTGTAACAAAGGAGAGCAGAGTATCAATAACTGAATGTTTTACACCTTGCCATGAAGGTGGAAGATCAAAAGGTGCTCTTTCATGCTTTGGTTAGTGTCTGTGTAGTCTGTCTATATTATGTCATATATAACTAGTTAGAGATTCGGGATGAGTGTTCAGTTCGGATCTGTTCGGAGTTCGAATCGAACATCGGCTGTTCGAAAGTTCGCGAACCTCGAACTTTTTAGGAACATTCGCCAAAAGTTCGAAAAAATTTTTTTTTTTAAAAAAGTATAAAAAATTCTTAAAAAATACTAAAAAAAATCTAGAAATAAAGAGACTCTTTACTGCAGAATATTATAAGCAATGGTTTATTAGATATTGAATTAAAACGGGAATATTTTTAACATTGAAGCCTATGGGATAAAACATTCTTGTTACTAAAACATCAGGCAGACACGGCCCTCTAATCAGGCACTGTAGAGGGCAGCCTGCCGGGGCCTCCCAAGGATCCCCTTGAGGAGCATGCGGCCACCGGATGACAGAGCTGCGACTGTGCGGGCTAGCCGCCCGGGTGCATGTGGCAGAGACAGGCGGCGCAGGGAGGGAGCCACTGCACCTGCGGCCACAGCAGACCCCCCCCCCACAACCAGGATCCAGGGAGCCCCCACTGACCACCAGGCTAAGGTAAGGCGACACATTTCTAAAAAAAAAAAAATACGAGGATGTTTTTAAATGTCCCCGGGAACATAAAATAAAACTTTTTTTTTCTTTCTCTACCTGGCTCTACCTGGTATTTAATTATATATATTAGATACATTCAGCCAGGTAGAGGGGGTGGCATGTGGGCTGCGCGGGGTCTCAGGCAGTGGTTTGTTTTTTGTGTGTATATTTTTAGAAAATTTATAGGGGAAGGTAAGGGCAGGTATGATATATATATATATATATATAGATAAGATATATATCTATATTCTTATAAATATATATATCCAGACCTGTATTACACACACATTTTGGCAACTAATTGCCCCCCCATTTGGCTGATCCCTCCAGAAGAAATGTTGAACCCGATAGAAATGAACTCGGGTTCAACATTTCTTCTGGAGGGATCAGCCAAATGGGGGGGGGGGGGCGCATTTAGTTGAGATTGTCCACATGCCACCCCCCCATGTGCGTATGTGTATATATGGTCTGAGGTCTGTGGGTGGGTGTATATATATATCTGCGTGTTGATATATACGTATATATAAGTCTGCATGTTGATATATATACGTATATCTCTGTGTGTGGTATCAATGCATCCCTACTCTATACACAGCGCTCCGTGTCCCTATAATATATATGATCAGGGGTTACCTTTTTTATATTTTTATACTATTCCTATTAAATTAACAGTAATTTTTGATGTATTTTAATCAGTAGAAACTTTTTTTTGCCTATATAACATGTGCTTTGTGAAAATAAAAGGGTTTTGTGTGTACATTTTAATTTAGTTAGTGGATTCCTGTCCAGTGCGGTGAGAAGCAAACGTAATGCAGTGTAGACACGCTGCGAGGCGGAGCGGAGTGAAGTCAAGCCTGCAAAATGTTTGCTTCTCTTCGCTACGCTGTGCGTCGCTACACTCTCAGTGTGTCTCAGCCTTTATTCCCGCATCGCTAGCTCAGGCTAGGATCAGAAAGACTAACGCAGTATCAACGTGCGTTTAGCAGTACTAAATCACGGCCGTGCTAGCAGCAAATGACATCCAATGCCGGGCAGCATACGAAGAACGGCCGCACAAAAGTGCAGCTGCGCAACGCAAGTGGCAAACGAACGCATTTTTTCGAGAACGTGATACCGCTAGTACTGACGTACAGAGTGCGCTGCGTCCACTAGCGGCATGTGTACGTGATTAGGAGACGTCAGACGCTGCTAATGTCCGGCCAACATAACATCCAGACGCAAAAAGTGTTTTATTGATGATCTGTACAAAATCACGGACGAAAATGCGCATCGTATGACCGCTATCGCGTATTCCGTGAAAAAATACGTCCATTCGTTCGAACGCACTTTTTCACGGACAACGCGAAAAATGCGTTAGTCTGACCCTAGCCTTACCGAATCAGTTTGTATACTTGTTACTGACCCTGCTTGTTCTGAGGACCCGATCTGTTGCCGACTTTGCCTGCCATTTGACTATTCTCCCTGTGTATTCCCTACCTGTTCTGTTTGCTTCCTGTTGCTACTGGTGTGTGCCGATTCTCACCATATACAGTAGCACAGTATAAGTGCCTAAACATTGCTGACCCGGTTTTGTTATAGCTGCTGATGTAACTGAATAGATCGGGGATCTCTTCTGCATTACCAAAACCTCCACCACTGCACTCTTCCACAATACCTCAGAGGGGTTACGGTGTGAAGGCACTTGCTGCCACCAAAGGCAAAATATTTGGGTGCACTGAGGCCTGTACCAGATTCATATCATTTTAATATTTCACCGCAGGGTTCAAACCTGCACTCTTCCACAATACCACAGAGGGGTTACGGTGTGACGTCCCTGTTGCCGACACCAAAGGCCCAATTTTAAAGCACCTATTGTTACTTTCATCCAAAGCCTGCATAAGTTTCACCATAATTTAGCCAAAACAAATCACTAAACTTGTTCTGTGTGTCCTAAAATGTCTCCTCTTTTCATAAAGGCTGCCGCCCCAAGCAGTTGTTTATGAATAGATTAAAGTAAAACCATTTACTGTCATTTGAAATGTAATTTTTTTGTTTTTAAATGTTTCTATACATCCTACAAATCCGCCACTTCACGGGCAGGTTATGGGGACCTCCTAGGCATGATATTTGAAGGAATTTTTCATTTTTATTCTTAAACTTTATTTCATGGAAAACTCACTGTTCCTTTAAAAACTTTTTTTTAAACTTTTTGCCCTTGATTCCTGTCCTTCAGGGCACAACCCGGACCCTCATACACCTTTTATGGCAAATATCTAGCATATATGCCCTCTTAGAGGGCACTCTAAAAATAGAACGTTCGGGTCCCATTGACTTACATTGAGTTCGGATAGTGTTCGAGTTCAAACTCGAACTTTTGAAATTGTTCGAGTTCGAAGTTGAACCGAACACAGGGGCGTTCGGCTCATCCCTATTAGAGATGTTTCCTTGTATATACTTTTAATGTCATTCCTGCTGAAGAACGTTCTGCATGTATATAAGCCAATTCCTATAGCTGACATGCCACCAATATCTGTACAAGCTCTTGATGACCAATGATAAGCTTCAACACAGTACGAATATTAAAAAAACAATTCTGCGAAATTTTACTGATTTCCCTCTTTGAAAACTGCAGCTCAGAACACATCAAGGGATTTTCACAAAGCATTGAAATTTAATAGAATTTCATCGTTTTGCCATCGCATATCGGCGATTTCAGTTCGCCGAAAATACAGTGAATTCCCTATTTAGCGAATGGTCATTTTTGCTAAAATTGTAAACACTGAACCAGTTATCGGACATTGGTGAAAACAGCCGAATCGTGCCAATAATCATCAATTTCCTACAGAGCACCACAATTATGGAATAACCTCCCAGACACCATCAAATCTTCCCCCAGTCTTAAGTCACTCAAAAGCTCCTTACTAACATACCTCAATACAGAATGCACCTGTAAACATGTAACATAGTGACTATTTCCTACATATTTTTCTGTTAATCTGTATATTTGTGTTTTGTTTTTTTTAATATCTTGCATTGTATTACTTTGTATTTCTGTAACACTTCAATGTTCTTGAACCCAGGACATACTTGAAAACGAGAGAAATCTCAATGTATCCTTCCTGGTAAAATCCTTTATAAATAAATAAATAAATTTGTGCCGAATTGGCATTGATGAATTCCACAGAACTGAAAAAAAAAGACGTCTCCTATTCTCCTCATAGGAGTTTAAATGAATAAAAATGTGTCTAAATAATAAAAAAACTCTTAAAAATATAATAAAAGGGTCTGTTTAAAATAAAAAGTAAGGGGTTTTTGCAAAAAAGAAAAAGAATAAACGGTTTCAATTTTTTTTAAAAAAAAGATATTACGTTTTTACATTGAAACCTATGGGATTCATCTGTTTAAACACATAATTGATACACCGAAAATCAGGGCATTTTAGCCAGAATTTCTGTGCAATTCAGCCTTCTGGGAATAGAAGACATAATAGTCATCTATGGGACAATTTTGGTGCTGCTAAACGTCGCCAAATTGTGGCGAATTGCATCATATTTCACTGTCAATTCGCTTGTATTTGAAACTCATCGTTCGGGGCAATTCTGGGCCAATTCAGAGGTTAGTGAATAACCCCTCAAATACATTTTTTTTGCCCCGTAACTGTTTTTATTCACTTTATCAGTTGTACAAATCATGGCTTATCAGTAAGAAACAGAGGTTTCAAGATTATCCAAGGAGAGAAACATGTAGGGTTATATTAAAAAGTTGGTGCTAACTTAACCAGAGCTGTTGTAAACTCCCCAGAGCCATTATAGCCTATGGAGCTGTTAAGTTTACACCAGCTCTGGTTAAGTTAGTACCAACATTGTAATATGGCCCGTAGCATTTAGGCTAATGTCAAACTAGCGTATACTGAGCGCACTGTGCATCCGTGCACACCACACAATCCGTTTTTCTTGACGGAAGTATAAAAAAAAAGGGAACTATTGGAAACAAAATTAATATGAAAAATGATAAAAAATTTAAAAGGATATGAAAAGGTGTTGTGTGCGTCAAGGTGCTGGACGTCGCAAATGCGCTGCGTCCGACATCTCCTCATCACTCACACAGAACGCTACGCGGACATCGCGCACTCCGCGGGTCCGTTCTAAAGGTTTCACGTTCTGGCCTAACTTACGTCCGTTTGCCATGTGCGTTGTGCGTGCGCATTTTGGTGCGGACGCACTTAAACGTTTAAATGCCTGAGTGAGTAGTTTCTGGGAATTTCCCAGTCTGTATTGTCTTGCCCCTTCTTCAGTGATGGGTTTATTTGTTGTCTTTATCTGTTAGTTGTCTTGAAGGGGGATGATCCCTGCAAAATGTATAACTGTAAATGCTGGTTTGAAATACACAGTTGTTCCTGGGTTTACCTCAACCTGAGTCCTGTCTCGTGTTTGGGGTATTTTGCTGTAAATTGCGATCCTCTTCTGGGGTTCTGTAGCGAGGGAAGCACTGTTTGGTGGAGATATCCAGTCGGAATATTCAGGGTCTGACACACCCGTGAAAGCGGGTTATACTGTAAATCCTGGACATTTGTACTGTAACAGCAGAACTATTAAAATACAGACTTGTGGGCTTTAAATATAACTTTAAAAAGCAGTATTAATAGCAGTACAAAGGAGCTTACATTCTATACCATACATCATATGTACCATGAACAGTCCTGATATGTTCACATACAACAAACAAAAGATAGGTGAAAATAAAGAGTAAATAACAGCAAAAAATATATAAGACTATGCAGGAAGGGAGAAAACAGTAGACCCTGACATTCCGGCAATGTGCCTTCTTCACGGGTTACAAAATATCTTCAAACTTCCTTAAAACCATTTCAAAAACACTTGCTCCGTCTATGACCACCTATGATTGTGTAACTGATTTGGCACATCTTCAGTCTTCACATCCTGTATGTAATGTGCACATGTGCGATAGGTACTATTACATCATATCACATCCGGCAAAGTTCCCAGACTGAGCATACCCATTAAAAATCATTGTACGGATGTGTTGATATGATAAAACATATTTGCACATGTTGAAATAGCTTTTTTTTTATTATTATTTTTTTTAGCAAAGGTCCTCATAAGAGCTAAGGTTCTGAGAGGGTAAATTAATAAAATAATGCAGTTGCACAAAAGCCTTCCCTGCCAGGACGTGGCATACCAGGGCCGCCAACCCGTCCTGAAAGAGCAGGTTATGTAGTAAAGTTTGAAACACTGAGGTCCTCAACGACAAGCCCAGAAAATTTGGAGCTTTGTGCCACGCCACTCGGGGCTGTGGCCAAAGGGGTTTGGATTTTATGAGGGCTGGTACCAGAGACGGGGGGAGATGGAGTACAGCTGTCAAGGAAATTGGGTATGGTCTAAGGCAGTGTTTCCCAAACCTCTCCTCGAGACCCTTAACCAGGCCAGATTTTGCAGATAACCTTAGGGAAATTCAGACTGAATCCTGCAATCACTGAGCAGCAAATCATATCACCTGTGCTGTGCTTCAGATATCTGGAAAACCTGGCCTGTCAGCCGCTCCTGAGGACAGGTTTGGGAAACACTGGTAAGGTTTAGTCAGTAAAGATAGACATGACAATAAGCTAACTGGCTGCAAATCGGTAAAGGGCCTCTATATTCGAAGATGCTATATCCGGCAGGATTATACCACCCTGAGGTAAACAGACATTTTAATGGCTATGCACAGTGTGAGACTTTTTGCCAGAAGAGGTTATGTAATAGTACCTACAGGAGCATGCTCAGGTGTACAAAATTGAGTAAGTTGCGTGATTGTCAGCAATGAAAACAATATAGCCAATCCTTATATCCTGTGAAGTAAGTGAAGAATCCCATACTGAGTTGGTGTACGCAGGAAAATTGTGTAATACAACATCAAAAGGAAGACAAAAAAAAGAAAAGAAAAAAGGAAAGGAAAGAAAAGAAAACAAAAAACACAGACAGAAGCAAAAAAGATACCAAGCCATAAGAGTGGTGGATATGGGTAGTTTCCTAACAAGAACATGTAGACGAATGAAAAACAGGGCAAGCCACAAGAAATGCCAAACGTAAAACGAAACAGAATTCTGCAGGCGGATTTTTTTTAAATAGATCTGTGGTTTAGTGTAGGGAAAAAAAAGCCTCAAAACATTTCCAGATGGTTATACTGCTTTAGGATCTCAAGAACATCTGTGCTCTGAAGATTTAGGATTTCATTTAGGAATAGATATATTGGAACAGCGATGTTTTGACAGCATTACTCATGGTTATGGAATGGTAGAAAAAAGAAAAATAGTGTTCTTATATCATCTCTTAGCCCAGCGTTCCGTTCCTAGGACTGAAGCGTTCTATACAACTGGATGAATGTTATGGCTACATTGACAAAAATACAAATGGCTCTACCTTTTCGAAGGGAGTTACTCGCTAAGTTTGGTACTTAAAAAGTATTTTAGTCTGGGTAGAAAGACCTATTGGAGACTAGAAGTGTACACAGATATCCATCATAATTACAAAAGTCACCATATTTATTTATTACATTTCACCATCACCCTCTGATCTGCCATGATGCATTACTGTTGATATAACGCAACCACATGCAACTTATTAATGGAGGGTCTGTAATGGGTCTTCACAGGCGCATTAACCCTTATCTCACTGGAGGACTGTGGGATGGAACAGCGTGAGTACTCCACTGGTGCATAGACATTAAAAGGACAATGACTAGATTTCAATCAGATGTAACTTCCTTTGTATTTTAGGATTTCCTCCTCCTTCCCTCAACTGAATACCAGCTGTGCCAACCTCCTGTAATTCTACTCTCTGGCATATATACTGGCATATATATTGGTGGCTCTTAGGCTAGGGTCAGACTGAGGCAGTGCGAACGCGCGTTCTGGCGCACATAATCACGGCCGCACTAGCAGCAGATGACGGGCAATGACAGCCAATATACGAAGTACGGTCGCACAAAAGTCCGGCCGCGCAACGCAAGTGGAAAATGAACGCATTTTTCGAGAACGTTAAACCGCTGGTACTGACGTACAGAGTGCGCTGCGGCCGCATAGCAGCGTGTGTGCGTGATTAGGAGATGTCAGACGCTGCTAGTGTGCGGCCTACATAACGTTCAAACAGCCGGATTTCCCTAGACTTCTTTTACCCCATCGTCATGAAATACGTCCAGAATTGCGCATCGTCTGACCACTTAAGCGTATTCTGTGAAAAAATGGTGTGCGCACGCATCGACGTACATTTTGACGGTGGCCGCAGAAAATGCGCTCATCTGTCCCTAGCCTAACTCCTGTTTATACACACTAACTAGATTTAAGGTTCTTATGAAGATGGGTGTGCATGGACCCAGAGTGGCCAAGGCCTTCAACTGTAAAAAAAAATAAAAAAAAATAAAAAAAATGAGGTACTAGGACTCCGATTCTTTTACAGTGTCTTTATTGGAGAGGCATCAGACACAACGTTTTGATCAACATAACACACTCCTGAGAAAGGATGCTGTGTTGAACCGAAACACTGTGTTTGACTCTCCAGAAAAAGTAAACATGGATATCAGAGGGCCTGGCACAGGTCGATCAAGGGAGAGGGGGCACAGGGACAGGGCCTGTGCAAGAAGTTTTGCCAACAAAGGTGAAGGGTCACTTCGACGCCCCCCCCCAAACCCCATGACTAATCCATGTATGTCACTATACAACCAAATAGTCCACTAATAATTCTATACTTCATGATCAAATCTATTATCACGCATTCTCCCTGTGTTTCAATCTCGTGAGTGTTATTAAATCCTTCTAATATTTGATTGACCCCTTCTGTCACCCCTGTGTCTCCTGCCCTCCTCCTCATCTCCCACTCTGCGGTGTCTGCTAATCCTAACCAGGCCCTGTCACCTTCCCTAGCCCCCCGTATGCCCTGTCACGCTCCCCAGCGTGCCGTGTCATCCTCCTTAGACTCCAGTGTACCCTCTGTCACCCTACCTAGCCCTTTCTTTTTCTCTGCTACCCTTCCCAGTGCAGCCCCTGTTACCTGCCTCTTTCCAGATTCAGCATGCTAGGATGTGTAGAGAGTCAGGGCACCTGCTCCTAAGCCTGGCTCCTCTCCTCCATTCAGCTACAGGCACTGTTGTGCTGTGCTGGCAGTGTGGTGTGAGAAAGGGGTGGGGCAGTGTGCTGGAGGCTCCCGCTGGTTCTTGCCAGACTCAGAGCCAGGGGAAGCAGGGCGAAGCCATGATGTTGGGAGGGCTGCTCCCCCTCCTCTCCCTGCCCCAAGCTGTCTCATGGAGGGGGCAGGCTTCTCCTCTGCGCCACGTTGATCTCTCCCTGCAAAGAGACAGCACTGAGAGGATTAAAAATCCGAATCCCCAGTCAGTGAGCAGAGATTTGGATTTTTGTGCCTGTTCTGCTTTATAGGAAGTGCCGGCCCTGCACAGGGGGCATGTGTTTCCCCTGAGCTGCAATCCCACCATAGGAAATAGAGATGTCTTTGGACGCCTGTATTTTTTTTACAGAGCAAGGCGCCCCCTTGTGGCAGAAGCCTGTACGCAAATGCTTACTCTGCCTAGGTATAAAACCGGCCCTTTACATCATACATGGTCAAGTGAGGTGTCGTTGCAAAGGCCAGAGTCTGTTTTGGTTTAAAGAACCAGCATTGTCCACTTTTTTATAATGCCGCTGCCATAACCACTTTAACAACCGCCTCTGGAGCCTGGATCTACCCCTGTGCCTGGTAACCCCACCCCCCCTGTTTTTATATACACACTACCACTACCAAAATTAAGCTGGGCTGACCATTTTTTTGCCTTCTAACCTGCTAGGTACAGGGAAGCCATCAGGGTCCTGAAAGCTCCTATATGTTCAGTGGCTTAGTGATTCCAGGGAGCCCTGGCCCATGCCAAACCTCGTGCATGTACTATAGAACAGCAGTTAATATATTTATCAATGAAGCCCATGTATCCCAGCAATAGTGAATGTGTTTAATAATGATACCCACGTATCAGGGTAGCATTGATTGTATTTATTAACGATCTATGAATCTGGACAGCAGCTATTTTGTTTCATAATGACACCCATGTATCTGGACAGCTGCAAATAAATGATACCCTTGTATCCAAGCAACAGTGAATGTATTTTTTTTGAGAAAGGATTTTACCAGGAAGGATACATTGAGATTTCTCTCGTTTTCAAGCATGTCCTGGGTGGCAAGTATGTATCGTTAGGTGTCTTGGCCAAGGAGACTTACTGGAGAGGTGCTCCACGCTGGAATCGAGCCCATGTCTCCACAGGCTCTCTCCATGCAGAGCAGTGATGTTACCTCTACTCAACCCAGCCGGAATGATTTGTTAATGATACCCATGTAGCCTGGCAGCAATGAACGGGGGCCCCGACCGGACGTTCAGTGTGTGACCCCAAGTCTGTTGGCACCCCTGGTTAGAAAGAATGTTTATGGCCACACATACCCATGTACAATGAGCCACATGTGAATGTTTTACTTTTTACTTGAGTTTAATTGCTGTGGAACGCAATTCAGTAACACACTACGGTCCCTATTACATTCTTCACGCAAACGTTTGCGCGCGCACAAAAATGCAACGCGAGGGGCAAAACCCTTTGCGCAGAGCGTCGTATTACAATGTCAGCGCAACAAACGCGCGCAGTCGTCTAACGCGGGTAAACCTGTGCGAACCCCTTGCGAGCATCCTATACTTAACATTGTGAGCGCAAATGTGATTGTGCGCTGGTATGTGGATGGTATTACAATCTATGCGCAGTTTGTAACGCACAGCCTTTGCGCGCATAATTTTAGCAACTCCTGAAAGCTGGTGTTAAAGGCAAATCTGATGGACCTGGCCGAACCCAAATACACCAGCCCAAAAAAAAATACGCAGCAAAGTATAGTTACACATTCTACACGTACCAAACCAATAAATTTGAGAAGTTGTGCGTGTTTTTTTTAATCAATGCAGCATATATGCACAGATTGACTTTGACAGGCGCAAAAAATTAACGTGAGACAATTGTGGTTCTTAATTCTGATTGGCTGAATCGCGTGAAAAAACAGTCCGCACACTGATTTCTGCGTGCAACGTTGCTGCAAGCGCATTTTTGCGCGTCCATTTTACGCGCGTTATTTTTTGACGGATGATAAAATGCGCGAGGATTGTAATACCAGCGGTGATTTATGCGCATTAACGTTTAACGCTTCGTGCAAAAATTCATGCATTCTGCGTGCGTTTTTGCATGACGAATGTAACAGGGCCCTACACATTTTCTTGTGAGCTAATTGTTGCGTATTCCCAATAAGACAAGGTACTTATGAATGCATTTCATTCCTGTGGAGCTCTGAGATTTTCTTCTATACGCCACATCTTATAGCGAGTTTCACTGCCGTAGGTTTGGATTCTGTCTTGGCACATATTGATGTGAGCTAAGTTTTTGTTATGAGGTCTGTGATACACCCTTACAGACCATGCTTACAGTAATTGTGGATTTTAATGCTGTGGATCTGTGTGTTTAACTTATACATGGTGATGATACCGTGGCCCTATGATTGCTATGAGAAAGTCAAGAATACTTTGTGTCTCTGTTTGCTCCGGTTGAGGGTGATGATAGTGATGGAGACCAGCAACAGCTGGAGACTGGCAGGTTGCCAAACTTTGCTGTAAAGGCCTCTATGAAGTTTACTCATTAAATACCACCTTTAACAGGCATTTTAATAAGCACAATATTAGCGCTTGTGACTCGAGGTACAGGTTTGGATGTGGGTTACAGGAAAAAAATAACATCCGTGTTATGAAAAGTAGCATTCATTCTTATCTGTGTTTAAAAGCAGATCTTCAGATAGTATCATGAATACCTGTCTTTACAAGGAACAGGCAGGACTGTGCGAAAACACTAGAGCTACTGAATACACTGCAACCCTTTTCTCCTCACACTTCAGTGTTTGTATTTACCTTTATTCCTAGACCATGAAAGGGAGAACTGTAGGGATATGGTCTGGTAACCTAGGAATGGAAAGGGGTTTTCCCATGACAGCAATTAAGTTGTAAGACACCTAAGCTTTTCAGTACGGCGATACAGAAGTATCCCAGATTTCTAATTAAAGTCTTTAGATTTGGTTCACTGATTTAATACCTCGCTGCATGCATCTGGCCCCAAACTGTAATGTTAAACCCGTATCTAGGATAGTCATAGAGCACTCATGCCATGAAAGTTTTATTGGTTATGCTCTTCCCCGCGATAGGACAAGTTAAAATGCAAATCCCACCATAAAGGATTCTATTCACTCGTAACCCGATTCAACAGATGTGACTTACGACCAACCAAGAGAAGGAATGTGTGTTGAAAACTCGCTTAGTGCAAGTGATTTGCACTATCCAGCAACAAAAGACACAGGGCTCTATTACATTAACGCGAGCGGCGAAACCCTTTGCGCTGAACGTCATATTACAACGTCTGCGCAAAAAAAATGCGTTAACGTCTACCGCGGGTGAACCTGCACGAGCGTAATGTACGTTGCGCGTCATATACTTAACATTGTGAGCACAAATGCGTTTGTGCGCTGGTAAGCGGATGGTATTACAATCTATGCGCAGATTTTAACGCACAGCGTTTGCGCGCATAATTTTAACGTCTTTGAAAAGCTGGTGGTAATGGCAAATCTGAACGTCCTGGCCGAAACCAAATACATCAGCCCGAAAAAAAAAATACTCAGCAAAGTATAGTTACACATTCTACACATACCCAAACAATAAATTTGAGAAGTTGTGCGTGTGTTTTTTTTTGATGCAGCATATATGCGCAGATGATTGACCTTGACAGACGCAAAAACTTAACGTGAGACAATTAAGGTTCTTAATTCTGATTGGCTGAATCGCGTGAAAAATCAGTGCGCACACCGATTTCTGCACGCAACGTTAATGTGCGTGCGTTTTTGCGTGTCTTTTTTTTACGTGCGTTATTTTTTGATGGATGAAATAATGCGCAGGGATTGTAATGCCAGCGTTAATTTACGCGCGTTAATGTTTAACGCTTTGCGCAAAAATTCACGCGTTTACTGTGCATTTTTGCGTGAAGAATGTAATAGAGCCCACAACGTATTAATTCTGAACAACAAATATGGACTAACTAAAAGCAGCAAAAAGGATACAGGAGTGAAAGAGCAAATGAAAGAACCATTTGAGGTTCATGGTAAGCCCTTTTATACTAAGAGGTAACGTAGACTATCCTTTCCTATAAAGTAAAAATTAGGAATGGTCTTATTCAGAAAGTGATGTTGTTTGTCGAAGTTGCAAACACTGGCAAAATTCACCGTTGTTACAACCGGGACGTTTCACCAAAGAAAAGTCCAAACCGGCTGGGTGGAAGCACCGGCTGGGTGGAGTAGAGGTAATGTCACCGCTCTGCATGGAGAGAGCCTGTGGAGTCATGGGTTCAATCCCAGCGAGCAACCTCTCCAGTAAGTGTCCTTGGCAAGACACCCAACGGTACATACTCGGCACCCAGGACACACTGGAAAACGAGAGAAATCTTAATGTATCCTTCCTGGTAAAATCCTTTCACAAAAAAAACAGCAGCAGTAGAAGCTCTTAGAATAACCCCCTAAACCACATTGGCAGGTGGGGGTCTGCTATAGACCCTGTTGGTCCACCTTATAGGTCCTCATGAATATTATTTTGAATGTTTCTAACTAGTTCATGATAAAAAGCATGACATCTTCAGAAAGTATTCAGACCTCTTTTGTTCCAGGTAAAAATAAGTAAAGAGACAAAGGAATCAAATGCATAAAACAAAAAATAAAGATACAAATAGTGCAGCTATGTATATAGGCACAGAAATCTGGAGCGCCCCCTCCCCCAAACAAACCACAACTAGTACACATTTTAAAAAAGTTTAAAAACCTGTTCTTCATGAGGAGGGAATGGGAAGATCCTTTTTTCCTCCAAATATTAATTTTCCTGTTTTAAATTCCACCACGAAGATAGGAAAACTGTGACAATCTGCAAAAGAGAACATACTGTATATATAAGCAGTAACAAAGGAAATTTCTTGCCCTCTCCAATGCAACTGGAAAACAAGGAGAGATTCCCACCCTAGCTAATCCCCTAAGCACTAAAATGTCAGGTAAATTTCGGTGATTTTCACTTTAGTGCAGCTCAGCGATTCCATTTCACTGACATTTTCGTGAATTCACTATTCACCGAATGGTCGCAGTAGTGCACTGAAGAGTACCGGCTGGGTGGAGTAGAGGTAACATCACTGCTCTGCGTGGAGAGAGCCTGTGGAGACCTGGGTTCGATCCCGACGAGCACCTCTCCATTAAGCGTCCTTGGGCAAGACACCTAAGGGTACATACTCACCACCCAGGACATACTTGAAAAACAGAGAAATCTCAATGTATCCTTCCTGGTAAAATTCTTTCTCAAAAAAGATGGAGTCACTAAAACTACCATGAAACAGTTGGAGAATGTCACGGGGGAGCACCGAAAAGCTACAAAGTGGCTTTGGCGAATTCCACCAAACTGCAACAAGAACAAGGAACTCTCCTTCCTAATGGGTGTTCCTTCTCCTAATAGGCATTTAAATCAATGAAAATGTATTGTGTCTAAAAAATGTAAAAGGTCTTTTAAAAAATAATAAAAACGACTGTTACAGAATAGAAAAAAGTCTGTTTAAAACATTTTCAAAGAAAAATTTTGTTAAAAAAAAAAAATAAGGTGGTCCAAAAAAAATAAAAAGGCTTTTTGATGAAAATGAAAAAATAAACAGTCTTTTTTAAAAAAAAAACCGTATAATTCTATTACGTTTTAACATTGAATCCTATGGGATTTGCCTGTTTAAACCTGTACTGAAGCACCGAAAATCAGGTAATTTCACTGACACTTCGGTGCAGTTCGACGTTCTCTGAATAAATTAATCATTACTTCTCTATGGGGCAATTTCACTGCCGCCGAAGACCACCAAACTGCGGCAAACTGCACTGTATTTCACCGTCAGTTTGCCTGTATTTGGCAAATTGACAGTTTTGTGAGTATACGAACTGCCCCAAAATTGCAACGAATGGTGAAATTCACCGTTCAGTGTTTAGTGAATAGACCCTTATATAAACCCTCCCAGGTGAACTGGCAACAATGTTGCAGATACCAATCACCACTTTGCCTTTTTTTTTGTATTTAAAATTTTTTATTTTGCAAAATACGAAATGGTCACATACCGACCAGCAAGGTTGGCCTCGCAGGGCCAGACAATAGACTCATAAAATAAACTAAGGGGGGACTCAGAAAAAAAAGTTGCAGAATGTCTAAAACCTGTGGGGGGAATAGACAGCAAAAAATCTTCAGAAATATACAAGTAGATAATATCTCTGAGTCTCAGCAGGATGAGAAAACCTTCAAAAAGCATCTCTGAATGCGGGGGAGAGAAAAACCACAATGGGAGCATGTCAAAAAATAAGGATGGAGGGCATGCAGGAGGGAGAAGATCAGCCTGTATCCAGAAAGGGTAACGGGGCTAGCTCAGATCAAACCTCGCCACGTTTTCCGGGGGATGCCCAAGCACAGCATAAAGGAGGTCATGGGGCAGGACACAAACATTACGGCAGTCCTGTAGGGGGCCATAGATAGCTTGCAGGGGTCCCCAAGCTGCGTCTAGGGGGCAATGATGTCTTGGCCTCCACAGGGGTCACCGCCTCCATCTCCAGGCACTGTTCCATGGCAGCAAGGGGTGCCTCAGCCTCTGCAGGCACATCCCAGGTATGTAGGCCCCAAACAGCAGACATGCTCGGCTCATTAAGATCCGTCGGCAGCGGTTCCACATCTAGGGGCCGAACATCCGACCTCCGGGCCGCTGCTTCCCGGCAGCACCGCAACGCTGTCATCATCCGTCGCCAGACCCCTTTAGTAAGCGGGACATCCTCAGGTTCCCCCGCCAGAATTTGCAGGCAAGCCTCCAGGCCCAGAACCACGGCTCCTCCGATTCCAGCTTGTGGGGGGGGGTCTCCCCCCCACCATCCTGCCAGGCCATCCGTCGCTCCCGGATGATCATCCAGATTGACCGGGAGATGAGGGCCCACCATCTCCACAGTCTGCAGCTGTAGCTCAGTCCGGGGCATAACGTTCAGATCAGCAAGGCTGGTGCTCATACGAAGCCTGGAAGTGGGCCGCAAGATGGCCGCCGGCTTCTCTCTGCAGCACGAGGCGGCGACTTCAGAGTGGTCTCAGGTCCGGAGGGGGGGCTGAACGGGCTCCAGACGGCTCAGTACCGGTAGCCAGCAGCACAGGTACCCCTAAATATATAAATTCCGCAGGAAGAGTCAGCTGGGGATCCTTAAGCGGACGAGACGTGAGGAGCTTCACCAAAACACGTCCGCTCATGCTTGCCGCCGGCCACGCCCACCCTTGCCTTTTTTTTTTAACCACTTTGCTGCGGAGGACGCGCTCAGCGCGTCCTGCCGCAGGAAGGGTTGGCTGCGGAGGACGCGCTGAGCGCATCCTCCCAAAGCAGCCTGCGATCGGCCGGATTCCGGCCGATCGCTGTGCCCCCCGGTGCGGGCTGACATCTTGGATGTCAGCCCGTCAATCCGGGACCGCCACGGGCACAATAGATGTCATCGCGGTGGCGCGATGACATCTATTTCAGGCGCCCGCCCCGCGTGTGCGGAGGAGGCGCCTGAAAGGGAGGGGTGAGGTCCTTCGGACCTCTCTCCCTCCCGATCGCTGGGGTCCTGAGCTTAATGCCAGGCACCGTTTGGAAGGGCACAGCCTGCCCTTCCAAATGGTACCTGGCATTAACCCCTGGGGAGCCGGATCACAAATCGGCGCTGAAAAGCGCCGGTTCGTGATCCTTTCCCGAAGCTGGCCGACATCTTGGATGTCGGCCAAGCCTCCGGGAACTCCCCCTGAGGACTGGCGTCATCGTGCATAGCACGATGACGCCAGTCCTGGAGTTAACCCCTAGCTGCCACCAATGGTGGAGATAGGGGGTTCCAATGAACCCCCTATCTCACGATCCGTGGCAGCTAGGGGTTAAAGTTTAAAGCATGGCCGTTCCAACGATACCAAACACGACTGTGAAACAAGTTTTTTAAAAAAAAAATTACAAATAAAAAGTATTTTAAAAAAATTATAAAAAAAAAATAAACAAGTTTTTTTTCTTTTTTTTGGTTTGTTAATGCAGCAATATTGTTCCCATCTCAATTATAATGTGAACAATGATGCTGCACTAACGATTTTGGTATGCGGTGCGTTTGTTAAAAATCGCGTAATTTTCCCCAAAAAAAATGTAACGAGACCCCATTTCTAATTTTTTTAACAAGCGCACTCCATACAAAATATAACCGCAATTGCTCGCATCTTAAAATGTGAAAAGAAAACACTTTACACATTGTAAATTATTGAAAATTCATATTTTATTGCATTTTTTGTTATAATATACAGACAGGTCATGACGTATACATATAATAATGACATATTATGAATCTGCTGAGTCTGACGGAAAGAACGATATATAATATGTCTGGGTCATATACTAAAATAGGCCTTCAAAACACGTTTAAACATGATGAGCGAAACAGGTAAAAATGACCTCAGCACAGAGGCGGGAAAAGCCTCAGCGAAAGGGTTAAACAGCAACAAGCCCCTCTGCAGCCATGGCTTCTCTACTTACTGTTTGAGCCAGCTCACGGAAATTCAAGACAAATTGGGCTGAGACAAACTAGTAGGCTTGTGCACCGATTTTTTTTTTCGGTTCGATTCGGTTCGATTTGTTCGGATGTTTAAAATATTCGATTCGGCTCGTTTCGACCAGTTTCTGTTTCGATTCGGTTCGGCTCGTTTTTCGTGTACATTTTTTTCTTGGAATATCGACCATTTTTCGTGTTTTCGGGTCACTTTGTTCGTTTTTTGTATCGACTTTTCGGAAATTTCGGAAATTTTCGTTTTTTCGGAACGTCTGTTCTCCTCGTTTCAAAGTGTCTACGATAATTCTGGCGATTCTATCGTGTTTTTTTTTATTAAATAAAGATCCTTTTTTTCTTATGAATAATTGAATATACATTTCACAACTTTATTTAATCATATTAAAATGATATGAAAGCCAAGGAACAAAAAAAATGAACAAAACGATTTAAAAAACGCTAAACTGACCCGATTGCCACAAGAAACAAGTGATACGCATTTACAAATACAAAATTTACAGAATCAGCGATATAACCGATAATAGTTAAATATACGATTTCCAGAATTACCGAAATGGAACCGAAATCACGAATGGAACCGAAATCATGAATAGAGCAAAAATAAATTTAGATTTGACACATTTCAAGTCCATTCGAAAAATCCGAAAAATTTTCGTTTCGGCTCGGAAAACTTTTCGGATCTATCAGTTTTCGGGTCCGACCCGATTCGGAAATTCAGCCGAATCCAAAAACAAGAATCGGGAAATTTCGTGAAAATTTCAAAATTCCGAAACCCGAAACGCACATCCCTACAAACTAGGACGCCAGGCTCAAATGGTTTGAACAGGAACTCAAGGTGTTATTCAGTAAAGATACCTTTTGCTGCAGATGAAAAAAAAAACAGTTGAATAACTATTTAATAAAAATGGGGATTTTTTTTACAATGAAACCTATGGGATTCACCTGCTTAAACCTGTCGAATGAAACCACCGACAATCTGGGCATTTCGACAACTTTTCAGTGCAGTTTGGCATTCTCTGAATAGATTAACCATTACTTCTCAATGGGCAATTACACTGCCGCTGAAGATCACCGTTTTTTGCTGCCAATTCGCCAATATTTTGCGTATTGCCAGCTTTTTGAATACTTGAATGCCCACGAAATTGCACTGTACGGGGAAATTCACTATACGGTGCAATTCGGTGCTCTCTGAATAACCCCTATAGTCTCCAGTATGAAGAACTGAAATTACAGAAAACAACCAGGACAGGGAATAGAAGCTACATAACTAGGGAGATAAAAGTGCAGACAGACAGATAAGTAATATTTCTCAAGGAAAACTTTATTAATAAAAACTTTTGCTAGACACACACATATAAAATACATATAAATCGAAGTATCAAAAACCAATACAGGTGGGCACAGATGGTATAATCACAATGAAATATGGGGATCGTTTATTTTGCTTTGCAAATACTGTTGTCGAAATAAATTTAGACTCTATAAGGCTTAATTAGCCAATTAGTGGAATCGCAAAGCAACCCTAGTCAGTTGAAGCAAACAAGAGGCAGCACAGAAATATACTGATGTAAATGAAGGCGGAAACACATAGTTTTATGGTGATGAGGAACTGTCATATAAAGTTTATTGTTCTAGAATCTAGTCTCGAAGGCTAGAGAATTTAACAGTTTTGACAAACGAGCAAACAAAAAAGGAGATTTGCAAGAGGGTTAGCCCACACCTTCTGTGACGGTTGTCCGCGGCCCCCCCTCCCGGCGCCTGGCAGCGGCTTCCTCGCTGCTCGCTGGCCAGGCGCCGAGTGATATCGCGGAACGCTTCCGCACACGTGGGACGCCGGGGGGCGGGGCCAGGCGTATGACGCGGACCCGCAGAGTTTAAAGCCCGGCTTCTCATTCTCACTGGTGCCCTGACGTGGTAGTTACTTCCCGCAGAGCTCTTGTATTCTGTTGTAAATTATTGGCTATTCTGTGTATTGACCCTTGGCATTTGGCAAACTGACCATTCTGTGTACCGACCCCTGGCATTGGCAAACGAACCATTCTGTGTACCGACCCCTGGCATTGGCAAACGAACCATTCTGTGTACCGACCCCTGGCATTGGCAAACGAACCATTCTGTGTACCGACCCCTGGCATTGGCAAACGAACCATTCTGTGTACCGACCCCTGGCATTGGCAAACAAACTATTCTGTGCATAACCCCTGGTATTGGCGTTTACTCTTCTATCTTAGTATTGAGGTCAGTCTGTGTGGCATCCTAAGCACGCATCAGACTACCTCTTCTATTGTTTAGGTCTTGGAAGAGCCAACCATTCTAAGGTCTTGTGTACCCTCCTAGTATCGTTCCTTGTGTATACCTATCTTGACGTATTCTGTATCTGTCTAGACGTGCCGACCACTCTAAGGATCGGAAGGGTAGTGAGCGGTCTGCGTAAAGGGACCACCATCTTGGTAACCAGGGGGATCCGTGACATTACGTCAGGGCCAATGGATCCCGCAGACCTCTCTTCTCAGTTGACAAGAATTGCAGCCCGACAAGAAGAGCAGGACCACAGGATGGACCAAATTGCTCTTGCTCTGCAAACCCTGTTGAATCGATCCACTACAAGTCCTCCAGAACCAGTATTGCCTAGGGCCAGTTCGGCCTCACCCGAGGGGTGTAGGCTCAGTATGAAGGCACCCGTACGCTATGATGGTACGCCTAACTTGTGTCGGGGTTTTTTGACCCAACTAGAGATTCTATTCGAGAACAATCCAGGCTCCTGTGTATCCGATAAAGCCAAAGTAGGCTACCTAATTAACCATTTAACTGATAAAGCGTTACTGTGGGCCACGCCATTGTGGGAAAACAAAAAGCCCATCATATATGACTATGAGGGCTTTACCTCTGAACTAAAACGTACGTTTGATCCCTCTAGAAGGGCCACCAATGCAGGCAGGTCCTTATTCCACATTAAGCAAGGTAATAGGAGAGTCTCCGACTATGCCATAGAATTTAAGACCTTGACTTCTGAGGTACACTGGCCTAACGACGTTTTAACCTTGGCGTTTACCGAAGGCCTGAACGAGGCTTTGATGTTTGAGCTGGCTCCCTTGAAGTTGCCAGAACATCTGGACCATTTGGTTGATTTCTGTATTGCCATGGACGACCAAATTAGGGACAGGAGGCATTCTAGAGACAGACCCAGAAGGGTTTTGCCTCCTTTACCCTTGGTACCCAGACACACCAATACGTCAGGTACTTCAGAGCCAGAAAGAACCGATCTACCGGTCGTAGAACCCATGCAGATAGGTAGAACAGGTATTTCAGAGGCTGAGAGAACTTACAGAAGGGAAAGGGGGCTCTGTTTTTACTGTGCCGGGGCAGGGCATTTTCGTCTTCAATGTCCTCAAAGACCCAGGGGTGGCAGGGGTGACACTGGCAAGCCGGGCCAGAGAACACCTACTAGCCAGGTAATCGTTCGCTCTATGCCTCCTTTGTTGATAACGAAAAAAAAAAAACCCGGATTCTGGTGCCCATCTCCTTAACCTGGGAGGGGGTGCACCTCGAGACTGAGGCGTTCCTAGACTCTGGAGCCTCAGGTAACTTTATGGATAGAGTGTTTGCCTCCAAGAACCTCATGCCTCTAGTTCTCAAAGAAAGACCTCTAATGGTGGAGGCCATAGACGGGAAACCCTTGTCATGTCCCCATATCACCCACGACACTATAGAGGTATGCATGAACACAGGGGTTTTGCACCGGGAAACCATACGATTCCAGATTATTGACTCTCCCTCATGCCCCGTCGTCCTAGGGTTTCCATGGTTGACTGAGCATAACCCAGTGATTGATTGGGTCCAGAGAGACATAAAATGTTGGGGTCCCAGTTGCCAGTTGAAATGCATGGGCAGGGTCACTGTTATTGGTAGCCTTAATATCGCCACAGCACCTCCTTTATCCACAGTAGTCCCTGACTGTTATCAGGCATTAAAGAGGTTTTTTCGAAGGCCAGGACTGAGGTTTTACCACCACATCGCCCGTATGACTGTGCCATAGAGTTACTCCCCGGTACTATGCCTCCCAGAGGACATGTATACCCCTTGTCGCAAAAGGAGAACGACATTATGGAGGAGTATATAAAAGAGAATCTCGAGCGTGGATTCATTAGACGGTCCTCCTCCCCAGCAGGAGCTGGTTTCTTTTTCGTCTCCAAGAAAGAGGGAGACTTGCGACCATGCATAGATTATAGAGGTTTAAACAGAATAACCATAAGAAATGCATATCCCATACCCCTTATAACTGAGTTGTTCGACCGACTGAAAGGGGCCCGTATATACACGAAGCTCGATTTACGCGGGGCCTACAATCTGATAAGGGTGAAAAAGGGGCACGAGTGGAAGACGGCTTTTAATACGCGTAGCGGGCATTACGAATACCTGGTAATGCCCTTTGGCTTATGTAACGCGCCAGCTGTGTTTCAGGATCTCATAAATGACACCCTAAGGGATTTTCTGCAAACATTCGTCATAGTGTATCTCGATGACATCCTGATATACTCTCCAGATAAGGAGACCCATCACGCCCATGTGCAACAAGTGTTAAGGAGACTATTGAAGGCCGGCTTATACTGCAAATTAGAAAAGTGCCTATTTGATATAGAGAAGGTGCACTTCCTTGGGTATATCATAACCCCTGAGGGGTTTCAGATGGATCCTGGTAAATTGTCGGCAATCCTCGACTGGCCCCTACCCCAAGGGCTTAAAGCCATTCAGAGGTTTCTAGGTTTTACCAACTATTATCGAAGGTTCATTAAAGACTTTTCGGCCTTGGTAGCTCCTCTCACGGCCATGACTAGGAAAGGGGTGGGAAATCAGAAATGGACACCCCAGGCCAGGCAAGCCTTCGAGGCCCTCAAACAGGCATTCACGACTGCCCCTGTTCTCCGACATCCTGATCCAGCTCTGCCCTTCCAACTCGAGGTTGACGCCTCCGAACTCGGTCTTGGAGCAGTCTTGTCCCAAGGCGGGCACCCGATAAACCTTTGCATCCATGCGGCTTCTATTCCGCGAAGTTGTCTCCGGCCGAGAGAAACTATGACATCGGTAATAGAGAGTTGTTAGCAGTTATCGCAGCCTTGGCAGAGTGGAGATACTTATTAGAGGGATCTACGGACCCAATCGTTATCATAACTGATCATAAGAATCTCACGTACATTGGAGACGCGAAACGATTGAACGCCAGACAAGCGAGATGGTCTTTGTTTCTTTCAAGTTTTAATTTCGTCCTCACATATAGACCTGGGTCAAGAAACATTAAAGCAGATGCGTTATCTAGACAGTATGAATCCTATGAACATAACGTGCAGGATCAACATCCCATTGTACCTCAGGAGAGGATTATAGCCTCTACCACGATTAGTGTCTCATCCCCTCTGATGATCCGATTGCAGACTGTCCAAGATAAGGCTCCGGGGGGGAGGCCTCCCGCGAAGCTCTTTGTACCTGAGAAGGAAAGAGAAGAAGTCCTTAAGATTTACCATGACAATAAAACCTCTGGGCATATGGGGATCACCAAAACAGTGGCTAGCATCCGAAAACTGCTATGGTGGCCCACGATGCGCCGGGATATTAAAGATTACATAGCCGTGTGCGAGGTATGCACAAAAATAAGAGTCCTAAGACAGCGCCCATTGGTTTACTCCAGCCCCTGCCTATCCCCGAACGACCATGGTCGCAGATAGCCATGGATTTTATAGTAGAGTTACCCGAGTCCAAAGGGAATACTGTTATACTCACGATTATAGATCGCTTTTCCAAAATGGGTCACTATGTTCCTCTTCGGAAGCTACCGTCAGCAGCCGAGCTGGTGCCCATTTTCATCGCCAACGTGGTCCGCATACACGGTATCCCTCTTGGGATTGTTTCTGATAGGGGGACCCAGTTTGTCTCCAGATTCTGGAGGGGGTTCTGCAAGAATGTGGGAATAGACCTGTCTTCTCCTCGGCCTATCACCCCCAAACGAACGGGGCAGCAGAAAGGGCCAATCAAAATGTTGAGAAGTATCTCAGGTGTTTCATATCTGAACGACAGGATAATTGGTCAGACCTGCTACCTTGGGCCGAGTATGCCCTAAACAGTGCCGTGAGTGAAGCCAGTGGTCATTCCCCTTTCTTCACGGTTTACGGATTTGATCCTCCCGTGCTTCCCACTGCATTTCCTGATACCGCGATTCCTGCTCTGGATGAGCACTTGGCGTCATTGACTGAGACCTGGGGGAGGTTAAACAGGCACTGGAGAGGAGCAGTATTGTCCAGAAAACGAAGGCCGATAGACGTAGGGGACCAGCACCTGTGTATCAAGTCGGGGACAGGGTTTGGCTTTCTTCGCGGAACATTAAGCTCTTAGTGCCATCGATGAAACTAGCCCCCAGATACATAGGCCCTTACAAGATACTGCGGCGACTCAGCCCGGTCTCCTATGCCTTGGCACTGCCCTCCCATATCAGGATACACAACGTGTTCCACGTGAGCCTTTTAAAACCGCTTTTGTGTAATCGGTACACCAGGGTCCGTGTCCCTCCTCCTCCGGTCTCTGTGGAGGGCGAGGAGGAGTTTGAAGTTAAGGCCATTCTGGACGCCAGGGTTTCTAGGGGGTTCTTCAGTACTTAGTGGACTGGGTGGGCTACGGTCCGGAGGACGCTCTTGGCTTCCGGCTACTGAGGTTCATGCCCCTCGCTTGGTGAAGGCCTTCTATTTGGCTCATCCCTGTCCCCTGGGGGTCGTCCAGTGGCCGCCCGTAGAGGGGGGGTTCTGTGACGGTTGTCCGCGGCCCCCCTCCCGGCGCCTGGCAGCGGCTTCCTCGCTGCTCGCTGGCCAGGCGCCGAGTGATATCGCGGAACGCTTCCGCACACGTGGGACGCCGGGGGGCGGGGCCAGGCGTATGACGCGGACCCGCAGAGTTTAAAGCCCGGCTTCTCATTCTCACTGGTGCCCTGACGTGGTAGTTACTTCCCGCAGAGCTCTTGTATTCTGTTGTAAATTATTGGCTATTCTGTGTATTGACCCTTGGCATTTGGCAAACTGACCATTCTGTGTACCGACCCCTGGCATTGGCAAACGAACCATTCTGTGTACCGACCCCTGGCATTGGCAAACGAACCATTCTGTGTACCGACCCCTGGCATTGGCAAACGAACCATTCTGTGTACCGACCCCTGGCATTGGCAAACGAACCATTCTGTGTACCGACCCCTGGCATTGGCAAACAAACTATTCTGTGCATAACCCCTGGTATTGGCGTTTACTCTTCTATCTTAGTATTGAGGTCAGTCTGTGTGGCATCCTAAGCACGCATCAGACTACCTCTTCTATTGTTTAGGTCTTGGGAAGAGCCAACCATTCTAAGGTCTTGTGTACCCTCCTAGTATCGTTCCTTGTGTATACCTATCTTGACGTATTCTGTATCTGTCTAGACGTGCCGACCACTCTAAGGATCGGAAGGGTAGTGAGCGGTCTGCGTAAAGGGACCACCATCTTGGTAACCAGGGGGATCCGTGACACCTTCAAGAACAATGTTCCTTAATCCCTAGGTCAATGCTGATCAGTTGTAACAACAAGATTACTGATAATTATATAACCATAGAAGTTAATCTTTAATTAAATTTGATATAGACCTTACTTTCAGAATAGGGAAATACGACGCCGTATGGAGGCAAAGAAAGCCCTCGGATTTTGCACAGTTTTGAAATCTAACAGTACATGGGTATATAGCAATTACCCACAGGGTCAGGACAGCCCGTTTTCTCAGTAGTGCACTCACGAAAAAAAAATTGGTCAATGCTTAGAAAGACAATCCCGGACCACTTTCCCAGGGCTATCTTGCAAAACTTTTAGCCGTGCTGTCTTGCAATACTTTTGGTAGGAGAACAATGGCTACAGTATACCGCCGTCAAATACACACACAAAGATGAATCGTCAAAGATATGACATTGCTGCTTCAAAAAGCCAAGTGCACACCCAACACAAACAAAAATGAAGCTGCTAAAAACTTCCCATCATGGGAAACAATTTTACATCTCAGTCAGGACGCGTTTCGCCGATAAACTACGTCGGCTTTTTCAAGAGATAAGGCAGATAAGTAAACATGAATTTAAAAAACAAGCTGCATGAAAACCTATAAACAGAATCTATAGTTGTAGACCTGAGTCAAAGACGTTTCCAGGTTGGAGCCTGACCTATTGTCTTATTCAGGAGAATACTGAATTAAATATGTCATTGAACATGAAACTCCTAGGTATGCAAAAGAGCTTGTTCTTCACTGATGTGTGTACTATATATTGTGTGGTTTTGGACAGACATGATTGAGACCCTAGAAATGAAAACATTGTATTTCCATGTGGTTGATTCTTCAAAACATCAAAGGTTACAGTTTCCTCAATGAATGCTTTTTTCTGGGTGTGTTGAACTTAAAGAATAGACTGAATTAAGTGTTTTCGAAGGGTGAGGGTGAGGGGATAGGGAAACAGTGCTGAAATTACTCATAACCTTCAAAACACCAGTCCCTTCCTAGCCCCAGAGTCTGACTGGGATTTAATGTTGTAAACAACTCAACCCAAGTGGCTCCTTGGAAGACAGTAAACAATATGACAAATAATGATTAGAGAAAACGAGGATGGGAAATGCCAGCCAAGGTATGGTCTCAGAGACATGGGTCATAACACAATCAATTATAAGTAAATCATGAAGTGGAAACCTAACACTAATGCTACCCACATGTGCTCCTTAAAGTAGTTGCACCATAGGTGGCATATAGGTATAGATACATTATATAGAGGGGGGCTGAAGCACACTAACTCATTAGTATGAGTAAGACGTGCATTACCCGTGGTTCTTGTAGAAGCATCTCAACCTCATTAACTAGGAGCTGTAATGAACATTAACCCCTTTCTATGTCCATAATAACTGGGCAGATGCTGCTGACAACATGTGCCCGATTATTTTTAGTTTTTTTATTATAGCTGCTAATACTCACCTCTTCGCCCTCAGCATGCACTGCTCATCCCCTTTAGCTTGGAGCTTCCTAAATCTGGACATCCCTGCAGATTTTCTACTCAGTTTACACACTGACGCAAATCGTGTTGCGCAGGGTACAAAAATGTGCATTGCTCAGAACTCGCGCACTGTTCTATGCCGGTATCATAGTGCCTGTGCAGAACGATGGATTGGAGCTTCTGTCGCATATGCACAACCAATTCGTTGGCTGCTTCTCTCAGGATATTCACTATTGTGGTTGGTCTGAGAGAGGATGATGTCAGCATGCTTTGTGTGTTGACATCATCAGTGATTGATCTGGTGACGGCAATCAGGAAATTCAAAATACTCGCTTCCTGAGGCGCGTTCAATACCTCAGCCGTTGCAAGTGCTAAGTTAGCAACTTGCCATTGAACGCAGTTCTGCCGCTCAGCGCTCAGCACTGCTAACTTAGCACTTGCAGCGACCCGAGGAGATGCTGCGAGTAGCTGAGTATGACGTATTAAAGATGGCCGCTGCCATGAAGCAAGTAACAATTCCGTACAGTAAGATGGCCGCCGCCATGAAGCAAGTAACAATTCCGTACAGCAATGTTAATTTTGAGGTTTTTGTTCACCAAAGCACAAAATATTTATTAATTATTTACCCCTGCACATAGACATATATTACAGTTCAATTTATATTTTGTTTCAGAAGTAAACATAATGTTTATTCAATAAAAACTATCATTTGTGGTGTGTGTGCATACATAACGGAATTGTGCTGACTGCTTTTCTTTATAATATTTTGTCCGAGTGATACGAAAAACGATCTGAATCTTTCATTAAAAAATCGTTGGCCATTTTGGATTCGAAATTCGCATCCAAAGCGTTCAATGACCCTGCTGCAGCAAACTGAATTGCTGCGCTGCAGCAATTCAGCAGCTGCTGAGTTATTGAACGGGGCTCTGGTGACGCATGTGTGGGCGGAGGGGGAGGAGCACTCCACACATCCTGACCATTTTAAAAGGATAAATGGTCAGGCTGTGTAGAGTTTTTCTTTAATATGTTTATCTGTTGCCAGCACACAGCTATTGTAGTCATTTATATGGTTATAGCCACTCTGTTCCCCCTTTGCCCTTTGTAGACTTTGCCTTCATTCCCAGCCCTTCTATCTGATGGCTCTCTTGGGTTTAAGATGAATATATTCTGCTACCCGATATACAATGCTTATATACTAAACCAGATGATATCAGATTTGGCAGTCTCTTTGATAAGCAATATGTGCTGGAAGAAAATGTTAACATCAATATTTTAATATTTAACATCTTGCATTTCACTTTTCCTCCTACGTTCTACTCTTTGAATATATATATATATATATATATATATATATATATATATATATATATATATATATATATATATATTCATCTCAAGACAGTATAATACAACAAACCAAGAAGAGAGCACTCCAAACAACATGCACAAACAGTACAGAAGAAACCACAACAGCAGCTAAATTCATTTAAAAACAGGAGATTTAACCAGGTTTAACCCTTTAAATGCCTACAAACAATTCTTATTCCCTTCAAATGCACTATAGATCTTAACCCTTGAATGTTGAGCTGTGTTGAAAATGGTGGAAGTTTAGTTTGCAATGGATGGCCATGGATTGCGTAAGCCTGCCAACAGCGACAATGTATTCCACCCTTGGCAGGTCCTATCATACTAACCTAATGACTGCTCTTATGGGATAAACTTACTTATTAAGGACCCAGTCCTTTCTGAAGCTCCCTGCAGATCAAGGTTAAATAGAACCTGCGGGTGGAGCACCTGAGACAGGGAGGGGTGCTTGCCCAAGGGTTGTCAGCCCTTTTCATACAAAATACACAAGAAGGGCAGCACTCAACCTTAACTACGCTTTCAGTGCGGGTGCATCTCAAGACAGTATAATACAACAAACCAAGAAGAGAGCACTCCAAACAACATGCACAAACAGTACAGAAGAAACCACAACAGCAGCTAAATTCATTTAAAAACAGGAGATTTAACCAGGTTTAACCCTTTAAATGCCTACAAACAATTCTTATTCCCTTCAAATGCACTATAGATCTTAACCCTTGAATGTTGAGCTGTGTTGAAAATGGTGGAAGTTTAGTTTGCAATGGATGGCCATGGATTGCGTAAGCCTGCCAACAGCGACAATGTATTCCACCCTTGGCAGGTCCTATCATACTAACCTAATGACTGCTCTTATGGGATAAATTTACTTATTAAGGACCCAGTCCTTTCTGAAGCTCCCTGCAGATCAAGGTTAAATAGAACCTGCGGGTGGAGCACCTGTGACAGGGAGGGGTGCTTGCCCAAGGGTTGTCAGCCCTTTTCATACAAAATACACAAGAAGGGCAGCACTCAACCTTAACTACGCTTTCAGTGCGGGTGCATCTCAGGTTAGTATGATAGGACCTGCCAAGGGTGGAATACATTGTCGCTGTTGGCAGGCTTACGCAATCCATGGCCATCCATTGCAAACTAAACTTCCACCATTTTCAACACAGCTCAACATTCAAGGGTTAAGATCTATAGTGCATTTGAAGGGAATAAGAATTGTTTGTAGGCATTTAAAGGGTTAAACCTGGTTAAATCTCCTGTTTTTAAATGAATTTAGCTGCTGTTGTGGTTTCTTCTGTACTGTTTGTGCATGTTGTTTGGAGTGCTCTCTTCTTGGTTTGTTTATATATATATATATATATAATCAAAAGATTGCCAGCACTCCAGGGTTTCTCCAAAATACAAAATTTATTAATCCATGTTTTATAAAAACATCAACGTTTCGGTTCCAACCTGGGACCCTCTTCAGGATGAAAACATAACATACCCCACTCTCAACCTGATGGTTTAAATAGAGATCATAATTAAACAAAAGTAAAATCACCGGTCACTCGACCTTCCCAGCGTGCGAGGTGTCCAGCAGGCTTGTAGGCTCATCGCGCATGCGCCGATTTTCCGGCGCATCCTGATGACGTCCTCCCTGTTGTCCTAGTAACCTAGACGCCAACATAGATCGCAGCTGCTTACCTATACCACCTTCCACTCGAAGGAAATGACCGCCCGCCCCTTCCCCGCACACCAACGGGTGGCAATCAATGTGGTCTAAAAATACTAGCGTTCTCTGTGGATCACAAAAAACAATGCACAAAACCATTAAAGCAATTATGTATAATTACACAAACATTGCAGATTTTCTAATTGCCCTCAAGTTTAATGTTGCTCCCAAATCCTATGCCTCAAATGTATACAGAGTACATGTTTCTTTCATTTAAACCCCGTGGAAAAACCGTATCTAATACATGGATCATGGGTCCATCGTGCTTCCTTTTTAAGCAAAATTAAACTCCTATCTCCACCTCTTCTAAGGGGGGGGGGGGTACATGATCTATCGCAACAAATCTCAAAGAAGATAATGGGTGGCCCTGCTCTAAAAAATGTCTGGCAGCCGGCTTGTCAGAACGACCATCCCTGTAGGCTATTCTGATATTGGATCCGAGGTTCCTGATTCTTTCACACAATTGTGTTGTGGTTTTACCAATATATGTTAAGCCACAAGGGCACGTTATTTTATAAATGACAAATTCTGTCTTACAAGTTATCGTGTGTCGTGTATTCTATGATATTACTCAGTAAAGCTTCCAGGCCTGAAGAAGAGAGGAATCCTCTTGAAAGCTTGTCTTTTAAATGTAACGTTAGTACAATAAAAAAATATCACTACGTACAGCTATACTCATGATTTATATATATATATATATACTGTACAGTAGGGATGCACCGATACTAGTATCGGTGCCGATACTGTCGTTTGCCGCTGGGCCGGCTTGCCGGTATCTGCGGGGCTGGAGAAGCTGGCCGCGTGCATGAAAAGCACTCGGCCAGCGTTCCCCTCTGGCGTGCTGCAATACTCACCCCTTCCGAAGGTCCGGTCGCACGGCTGCAACACGTTCACGCGGCCGCCGGGTGCTTCTGTGACGATGCTTCTCGGCTGGAGGCAGCGTCACAGAGGCGCCCGGCAGCCACGTGATCGCGCCACAGCCGTGCGACCGGACCTTCGGAAGGGGGGAGTATTGCAGCACGCCGGAGGGGAACGCTGGCCGAGTGCTTTTCATGCACGCGGCCAGCATCCCCAGCGTTCGATATAGGTCTGTGAGACCTGGGGGCATATCCATGAGAGCTGGGGTATATCCATGAGAGCTGGGGGCAAATCCATGAGAGCTGGGGCATATCCATGAGAGCTGGGGGCAAATCCATGAGAGCTGGGGCATATCCATGTGAGCTGGGGGCATATCCATGAGAGCTAGGGGATATCCATGAGAGCTGGGGGCATATCCATGAGAGCTGGGGGAAAATCCATGAGAGCTGGGGGCAATATCCATGAGAGCTGGGGGCATATCCATGTGAGCTGGGGCAATATCCATGTGAGCTGGGGGCATATCCATGAGAGCTGGGGGCATATCCATGAGAGCTGGGGGCAATCTCCATGTGAGCTGGGGGCAATCTCCATGTGAGCTGGGGGCAATCTCCATGTGAGCTGGGGGCATTCTGTATATATATATCTGGGGGGCATATATACATGTGAGCTGAGGGCATTTTTATATGAGGTTTGTTCTTATTGGAAAGTGTTCACATGACATAAAATAAAAGTATCGGTACTCGTGGCCTATTCTCGCTCAACATCATTAGTAGTACCAGTTCTCTTGTTCCACTGCCAATATGTTATTCTCCACTATATCCACCATTAGCTTATAGGCAGGATAGTGCTTCCAGAGCTAGTGCCACAGAAAGGCAGGTCAGGTATACTGTAGCTGTTTTAGAACAATACATGGTGCACAAACAGCCCCAACATACTTCAATGCCTCACAGGTAACCCCCCCCCCCACTCCTACGTCACACAGATAATTCTCCACTGACTCCCATTTTACACTGCTATTCACAGGGCCGTACCTTGAACATTTGGCACCCAGGGCGGATCCTATAATTTTGTCACCCCCAACTTCAAACTGTAAAAAAAACACCCACACTTTTTCCTAATGTTTCTATATGTTTATTGCACAAATTGTATGTCAGCTGACAGTAATGTGCAGTGTGTATGAGCGTATCACAGTGCTCCACAGCAATAAAATTCACAGTAATGTGCAGTGTGTATGAGTGCATCACAGAGCTCCACATTAATAAAACTCACAGCAATGTGCGGTGTGTATGAGCGTATCACAGAGCACCAAAGCAGTATAACTCTCATGGTAACAGCAGTAAGTATGAAGGTATACAGGATTCACAGCAATAAAACTCTCATGGTAAAGGCAGTGAATATGAGAGCACACAGGATCCACAGCAATAAAACTCTCATAAAGACAGTGAATATGAACCTAGACAGGATCCACATTAACAAAACTCTCATAAAGGCAGTAAATATGAACACACACAGGATCCACAGCAATAAACCTCTCATAATAAAGGCAGTGAATATGAACACACACAGGACCACAGCAATAAAACTCTCATAAAGGCAGTGAATATGAACGCACACAGGACCACAGCAATAAAACTCTCATAAAGGCAGTGAATATGATGTACTGGATGTACAGTATAGTGCCCCAGCTCACATATGGATATATATTGCCCTCAGCTCACACATGGATGTATAGTGCCCAGTTCACACATGGATGTATAATGCCCAGCTCACACACGGATGTATATTGCCCAGCTCACACACGGATGTATAGTGCCCAGCTCACACATGGATGTATAGTGCCCAGCTCACACATGGATGTATAGTGCCCAGCTCACACATGAATGTATAGTGCCCAGCTCACACATGAATGTATAGTGCCCAGCTCACATATGGATGTATAGTGCCCAGCTCATATATGGATGTATAATGCCCAGCTCACACATGGAAGTATAGTGCCCAGGTCACACATGGATGTATAATGCCCAGTTAACACATGGATGTATATTGACAGCTCACACATGAATGTATATTGCCCAGCTCACACATGGATGTATATTGCCCAGCTCACACATGGATGTTTATTGCCCAGCTCACACATGGATGTATAGTGCCCAGCTCACACCTGGATGTATAGTGCCCAGCTCACACATGAATGTATAGTGCCCAGCTCACACATGGATGTATACTGCCCAGCTCACACATGGATGTATAGTGCCCAGCTCACACATGTATGTATAGTGCCCAGCTCACACATGGATGTATAGTGCCCAGCTCACACATGGATGTATAATGCCCAGCTCACACATGGATGTATACTGACCCCAGCAGGCATCCTCAGTAGCCCGGTTTTGTAAGGGACGTTAACTTCCGACCACGGCGGCACACTAACAAACTACCTCGTCGGCGGCGTTCCAGCGTGTCTTCCTGGGCCCCACGTGCACCCTGCATTGACACCGCCCCCACGTGATGCGCGCGCTTCATGTGAGGGGGCGGTATCAATGCAAGGTGCATGTGGGGCCCAGGAAGGCATGCTGGAATGCCGCCGACAAGGCGGTTTGTTAGTGCGCCAATGGGTCAGTCCGCCCAAGACTTTCATTTTTGAACCGGCCACCGGTGCGGCCGGTTCAAAAATCAAAGTCTTTGGTGTCACCCTAAGGGCGGGCGTCGCCCGGTGCGGGCCGAACCCCCCGCCCCCACCCAGCGACGCTAGTGCGTGCAAGCTGTGAAGCGCTGATTTCACCCCAGTGTAGCGTTAACTATGGAATATTTATGCCAACCGTTAAAATTACTAATCCTAGCGGTAACGCTTACATATCGTGACACTACAATAGCAAAAGCTATGGAATAGAGCTCTCTAATGGCTCTGGTTAGTTTACAACAGCTCTGGTTAAGTTTACACCAACCTTGTAATAGCGCCCTGTGCCCTTTTCCTTCCACTATATACCCCAAGCTAATTATCTGGTGCTATATATATATATATATATTCACATGCACATTCATAAAGTATATATACTCAAATTATAAGAAAATATAAATATAAGGCAAATAATGTATACTCAGAAAGCAAAGAATAATCCAGAAGATACTTTGTAAAATTGGAAGGGCAAGGGGTTTCTTCCCTTGTTCATGAAATATGAAAATTTATAATTACTTCTGTATGACTGTAATTGAATTTAAATGTTAGAACAAATTCCAAATGTCCCATTTTTGTTTAATCATGTTATTTACTGTGGAATTGAGCAATTTTCACAAATTATGCTTTAATTCCATCATTGGGTCATCCTGAGCATACCATTTGTAAAATATTTATTTGCCATGATTGCAAAGTATGATCTCTAAGCATAGGCGTCTCTACAGGGGGGCAAGGCGGGGCAATTGCCCCCCTAGGTTATTTCTTGCCCCCCATGTGCCCCCCCCCCACCAAAAATCAGCATCCAACATCCCACACTTTTCGGACCACGGTATCTCCATTCCTCTGCACCCTAGGTGTCATTGGAAAGGGCAGATTCTGGCCTTTCCAATGATACCCAACATGACCATATTCAGTGTAAAGTAAAAGTCATAAAACATTAAATAAAAACGTGCACTTAAACATAAACATTTTCACAGGGTTGAAATGGCTCAGCAGTGAAGTGGTTAATGTTCAGACTATACATTACATTGTGTATTACGTTAGTTTTTGCCTTGGTTTTAGTTGTATATTAAGGGTTAATGGGTAGGCTTCATCCCTCACAGTATACATTTTATTTTTTCCTTGATTAATGGCATTTTCAGGGTTATGGGTTGGCTACATGCCTCACAGTGTATTCATTTCATGTTTTCCCTTGATCAGTTGCATATTAGGGGTTAAGGGGTAGGCTAAATGCCACATTGTTTATTAATTTTATTGTATTTCCCTGGGTTTATGGCATTTTAGGGGTTATTATGGAAGTTAGAATCTAAAGGGTCTATTCATTTTTAGATCCTCTTCTTTTCGTCACATTTCGGGGAATTTTTTTTGCCGAAAACAAGGTGAATTCCCTATTTAGTGAATGGTCACTGTAATTTGATAAAAGTGGAGTTGCTGAAGCAGCTATCAGACATTCAGTGAAAACCGCCGAATTGCGGCAATTAAAATATTGAATTTAAGTGTCAGGTTAATACAATAAAAAGGCATCATTGCATCACATTACTCTGGGGTTTTGGAATCTTATTTATATATATACTTATTTAGGGCACTATCACCTGGTGTGAGCTAACCCTTGCGTCAGCATGGTTTTGCGTTAGCGCCAGGTTAATTGAGTCTAGCGCCTGACCAACAGATTGTTTACCTCCTGCTACAAACGGTAAAAATCACTTAGTGCGTTGCTATTAGCAATTTGTGCCGCAACCTTACTGTACTTTCCGCATCCTTTACTTAACATGGGGAGCGCTAGAGATCTCTAGCGCTTTTCCAGCTAACAGATCACTTTGGGCCTGCGGTAATTTTTTGAGGGGTGCTAATTGCAACATTTTACCTACTGCTCAACCCTGGTGCGAACTCCAAAAAAACAGAAAAAACAGGTCCTCGCCCAAAATTAACAGGCAATTAACAGGCAATCGAAAAGAATGCAGCACAGGTGTTCTCTTGGCCCCATACACCATAGTAATGGATCTGGTCAGCATTGTCGTTGCAGTAGGCTCTATTATAAATGTATCCTTTAGCCACATGTATTCTAATTCTAATACATTGCCTAATTTAAACCTTTTTTGCTGGGTGTTATTCATACCATGTAAGCGGTTGATTATTAGGGTGACTGTGTGGACCATGTTTAAAGGGACACATGAATACGTCTTGCCCTGAAACATGTATTATTTATATGCTGCAGCAAGGAAATTTGTGTCGCACACCTGGCCTTCCTTTTGGATCTAATAAATGCAGTGTAAGGATTCTACATGCTGCTGGGTGGCATTTATCATGCAATGCCCATCAGCCTTAATATATGTGTGCATCAAAACATGGATGATACGACCAACGTGGAGGATTTTAATAATGCAGGGGTGTGAGGTTATTCACTAGATGTGTTCATATTCAAGCTTGTGAGGGCGGGGGATAGGTATGGCCCGGCACTCTGCACTGGAAAAAAAACAGTTCTATCCTGTACACAACCGCATTAGTTTCCCTAGCGTGCGCTAAACGACCTTGTTCATGGACTACCGTGGACAAGGTGATCTGTTAGTAGGTTGTCAGGCACTACGTTTTAGCAACTCACGCTAAATTTTTCCTTTAGTGATGGTGTTTTACCTCACACCAGCTGATAGGGCCCTTAGTTTTATTCAGTGGTATGATTTAGTGGTGAAAATTATTAGTGCCCCCAGTTTTGCCTGCAGTATCCTATGTGCCCCCCCCTAAATATTGTTCCTAGAGTCACCACTGTCTCTAAGTAACAGTTACAATGTCCCTATAGTAAACTTTACAATGATCTGTAGTTGTCAAAATGTCAGTTTATGTCCCAAAACAGGTTTGTGTGCATTGTAGCATGTTTCTCTTCCAGCAGATGTTGGGACACAGACTTCCTCATACATAAAAATGGCAAAGTCTACCCCCCCCCCATGCTTCGGCTCAGTGCCAGAGCATCTGCTCTCTGGAAAGCGCTGGATGACCAGGCTATTCATGACCAGATCCCTTTGCATATTGACTAGCACAGCTGGACATTGAATATGACGTGGATGACTCAAGAGGACTGTACATTTCAAGGAACTTAATTCATATGTTCTAAAAATAACGTGACTTTGCTAAAATCTATATGGACCAGGATTGCACATCACCCCTCCCCCAACTTCAAATGAATTGATTGGGGTAACTAATGGAACCCCTCCTACCATACATAGTGCATACGGTTCTATAAGTTCCGGAAGGCTAGACCTTGGCTATTGTTTATATTATTTTCGCCACCAGCGATCAAAATTAAATCAATGATTTTGAATTCTGGATTTGTTATTTTTCAAGCTAGTGTTACAAGTTAAAAAAAAAATATTCCTCATTCTACAAAATGTTGTTAAGTGATTTTAGAAAGGAAAGAAATCACCTTATAACAGAAAAAATACAACTAAAACACATACACACCCTTTAGTCTTTTACCCTGGACCTTCCAGAATACACCGTACCTTCATCTTCCTAAAAGCAGAAGACCCCTCTGATATCTTGCACAAGAAGCTTTCCAGACATTTGGTAAGACAGTAAAGTCCTATTGGCTAAGCAAGATGTAATGCTAGTGGTATTTGTGGTGTGCTGAAACCTATTAATGAAACCCAAGACGTCTCGTTTTATCCAGAACACTACAGTATTAGAGAATGGCATATCTGCGAAACACTCCAGGCACTTATACCATTCAATGCATCCTTCAGGGGGGCTCTCGAAGGGCTTATTCAGCCCTCCAAGGGTGGTGGACTAGCCTTGCTCAGGGGATAAACAGATCTTGATCTGAAATCTGATCTGCTGGTCAGGCTTCTGTGCAAAAGGTTTGCCTTACCAGCAGTCCATTCCTGGCTCTAGTCAATGGTTTTAGTGTGCGTGCATGGAGAGCTGTTGAATTGGCTAGACGAGATGATTAATTGAGCATCCAGCCTCTCCCTGGTCCCAAGACAGTTTCAACAGAAGCCACAACGTGTCACATCTGGACCAGTGTCGAGGTAGCTCAGCTCCCACATGAAAATGAGTTTTAAACTTACTGTAGAGTTAGTCAGGGTGCAGGTGAACACCTCTGACTGGTGTGCTATAGAGGTGTTCAGGTGGGGAGCCAGTCATTTGGGTGATGATTTCTTCAGCTGGCCTTGTGAAAGGTAGCAGTAAGGAATTGAAGCATTTGGCCCTGCCAGTTGTACCTCTGTCGGTGGCAGCTCACAAATTCTTGCGGCAGGCACTCTAATGCCTCACCTGCCTGAGCCTCCTTCTGCCTGCTAAGAGGAGATGGATATTTAAACCAGCCTCCAGCCAAGGCAAGGAACAAAGTGTGTGTCTGTTAGTGTGCGAGGCTAATAACGATTTAATGAAACGCATTTTGTCCCAGTCCAGCCTGAATGTGAGCCCTCTGTACACAAGTGTAAGGTTTGTCATTTTAAAACATGGTCATAGATATATACAGTAATAAGTCCCTTGTGAGTGGACTATTTTGGAGTTTTCAAAAAAACAAAACTGCAGAGAATTAACATGGGAATTGAAATTTTAGACCAAAATAGGTGAACTGGAAGAAAGCTCCAACTCTGCAAATTTTCCATCTCAGATATTGTAGATTTCTGAAGTTCCCTCGAGTAAATGAAACCAGTGTGCACCTGATGTCATCTTTCCCAATTTTGCTTAATTTTGTTTCAAACTAGAAAATGTTCTTCACAGCGAGTAAATATTTTAAAAAATGTGATGAGAAAGTTCATATAAGCCACTTTTAAGAATACCGCTGTGGATGTGATAACTTTGCGTATGATACACTTGCATATCAAAGAGGGACACGGGAGGATCTATTCACAAAGATCTGCAATTGCATGCAATTTTGGTGCTTTTATTTTCACCACACTTCACTATTTAGCCAAAACTGGAGTTGCCAAAGTAGTTATCGGGCATCTGAGAAAACCGTCGAACTGCGCCAAATTGGCATGAGCAAATTCCACCGAATTGCAAAAAAACCAAAACGGAACTCTCCTATTCTAATAAGTATTTAAACCAATAAAAATGTAGTAGGAGGTGTCTAAATAACAAAAAAGGTGCTTTAAAAAAAATGATAAAAAGGTCTTTTACAGAATTTAAAAAAAAGACTTTTTAAAAAATACAAAAAGTGTTCTAAAAAATATTAAGGCTTTTTGCTGAAAATGAAAAGAATAAACAGTCTTAAAAAAAATTATGGGAAGAAGGAATTGGAAGACCTCAGCGTCTAGAAATAGGTCCCCGTTGGTCTATTCAAGCAGACCACGGGTACTGGAATCGCCAAAATTAACAAGAAGATGGGTGTAGGATAAAAACTTTTATTCCAAAATAAATAAAAATATGAATAAAATAACATACACAAGGCCCAACGCGTTTCGTCTATAAAATAGACTTTTTCAAGGGCAATACAAAATATAAATTGTGAAAATCAAAGTAATATATAGTATATTACTTTGATTTTCACAATTTATATTTTGTATTGCCCTTGAAAAAGTCTATTTTACAGACGAAACGCGTTGGGCCTTGTGTATGTTATTTTATTCATATTTTTATTTATTTTGGAATAAAAGTTTTTATCCTACACCCATCTTCTTGTTAATTTTAGCGATTCCAGTACCCGTGGTCCGCTTGAATAGACCAACAGGGACCTATTTCTAGACGCTGAGGTCTTCCAATTCCTTCTTCTTGTCTTTGTGTGGAGTTTGGACCATCTCCAGGGAACCTCCTCAGCATTTCATCTTAAAGATAAGTGACGTTTTTCTCCCTATCACCAATTGCTGGTTATTATTAAAAAAAAATATAAATGATATTACGTTTTACATTGAATTCTATTGGATTTGCCTTTTTAAAGTTGTAGAACTGAAACACTGGAAATCAAGGCATTTCGCCAGACCTTCGGTGCAGTACGGTGTTCTCTGAATAGAAGACACGATGGGTCTTCTATGTGTCAATTTCGGTGCCATCGAACGCTGCTGAATTGCATTGTAGTTTGCTGTCAGTTCACCAGAATTTGGCGACTTTACAGCTTAGTGTATAGACGAATTTGTCCGAAATTGCACCAAATGGTGATATTCACTGTTTAGTGCAATTCGATGGCAAATTCGGATGTTAGTGAATAACCCCTTTATGTGTTTTATGGAAGTGTAGCTGGAGAGGGGCCATAAACAAGCATATTTCCATGTTGTTTAATTGTGGTGGTAATTCCACCAATTTGGGAGTGTTTGTGTCTATATCATTATTTACACCAGGTGATTTATACCAACACCTATTATTGTTTAGTAAGTAATTCCTGGGAATTTTGTTGTTTTGCAGCTCTGTTCCACCTGCACACCCCAAATAAATAGCGGAGACCCTGAAATAAGGAACAGAAGTTTGGGTCCAAATTAGAGACTGTCCCAAATAAATAGACACTCTTGATTGAGAGGTATGTACTTGGCTAAGTCAGTGTTGGATTAAGGCATGGGTTAGCAACCTAGGACCTCCAGATGTTTTGGAACACCATCTCCCATCATGCTCATCTACTCTTCCGGTTGGCATAGTCTCATGGTAAAAGTAAACCAAAGTACAATACAAAAGAGCGCAATGGAAGGACAAATAATTAAATCTACAGATAGTAATGATGTTCTTCAATACCGTAAAGTCACTTCTGCTAGGCCCTTAAAACTGTCAGTATCAGTAAGAATGTAGAATACAATGGGGGTCTAAACAAAGAAATAGATGTCATTAATTGTATTTAATTATTGTTGGTTTACTCACATCTTAATCCTCTTCATTCATTAGATTCATTCATTAGATTGGTTTTTGGGATTAACTCCCTTTTATTAAATCTCTTTTACTTCTCCTTTACTGTTTATATTCGTTTATAAATAAAGTTTGTTGCATTATTATTATTTTTTTATTGAATACCCCCTCTCTCTGTTCCCCCCCCCTTGCATCATATAACCGCGATATAAGCGGAGTTTAGAAGTATGAAGCTTAAAAAGATCAGAAGAGGTGGCCACAGGAAGTGGAACAGGTTTAAGCCTGTACCAAGATGGAGGCTACCAGGAAGAAGGTCATTGGACACTGAATAGAGATGTGCCTGCACCAAAATGGCGGACTTCAGGAAGAAGGTCACCGGAAGTCGCCACAAGCGCCCAAACCAGAACCGGAAGTAGCGATATCAGCGGAATAATATGAGAATTGAAGAGAGAAGAGATGTTTGGGACACAGGGGGGGACTATAAAAGGAAGGGGAGTGTTGTGTATCTTATCCCTGATGAAGTTAGCCTTTATGGCTGACGAAACGCGTCGGATTTTTTAAACTGGTCAAATAAATCCTTTTTTGTACTTTATCTCTGCTGTCTGGCTGAATCTCTTCCAAAGTGGAACTTCCTTGCTGAGCGCAGTCCTGGCATCCATCTCAGGAGCAGTGGAGTCACACGGAATCTGGTGAGACCGCAGGATAGCATTCTGGGCCAATCAAAGATAACGCTACATGCATTGATATCCCTTGCATCTTGTGAGTGAGATTTTAACAGAGGCTCCATGTAACTGCAACTGTTTTTACAGTATTACACTATGTACCATTCCTGTTCCTTTTAGATCTCTATCCCCATTTTTCCAGAATGTAGAATACGAATTCTGTAGATTTCAACTCTTTCAGATACAGAAAAATATAGTGGGTACCGCAGTGGACCTCTAAATACAACAATGTGTATAGATCTACTTTCATGAACCTTTTTGATCTGTTTACTGGAGGGGGTAACTAAGGAGAAAGAGAGGCATGGAGAACTACATATGAAGGGGTGAAGGACAATGCCAAAAGGTTCTTCATTTGGAGTTGGTAGAAGAAGGACCCAAGATTTGGACCTAGGTGCAATGAACTGAGCCAAGATTGGGCTCAGAAACATGCGAGTGGGAAACTTTTAGTTTTTCTTTATTGTAATTGGAAGTCTCTGTACTAGATTCTCTCTATTTTTATATTTGAGCTAAAGAGAAGGAGTTGAAATCTACAGAATTTGTATTCTAAATTCATACTGACAGTATTAAGGGCCTAGCAGAAGTGACTTTATTGAAGAGCATCATTACAATATGTAGAAGTATTTACTTCTTTGTCCTTATATTGCGCTAGCCCTTTTGTGTTGTACTTTGGTTTATATTTTGAATGTTGTTACCTGGGATTGTGACATTCTAGAGCAGTGCTTCCCAAATTCAGTCCTCAAGTACATCTAATAGGCCAGGTTTGCCAGATATCTGAAGCACAGCACAGGTGAAATGATTTGCTGCTCAGTGATTGCAGGAATCCGTCTTCATTTCCCCAATGGAATTCTTAAAATCTGGCCATTTAGTTGAACTTGAGTACCGCGGTTGAGAACCACTTTTCTAGAGGCTTTTATATGCAAATTCTTGTACCCATCGCCCTGAAGAAGCACTAATCTTTCTTTTATGTCATGGGAAAAGTAGTTTCAAAACATCTGGAAGACCAAGGTTGCTGACCCCTGGATTAAGGGCTTCATGGCCCTGCATCTGAAGATCTTAATCTAATTTTGGTGGTTGCAGTTGGGGCTGACATACAGGGTTATTCAGAGAGCGTGAAAAGCAGGAGAATGACTGGAGAATGAAAAATTCTAGGTCAAAATAGCCGATTTGGAAAGTGAGCTGAAAGGGAGAATTTTTCTGGTTTGGCTATTTTGACCTAGAATTTTTCATTCTCCAGTCATTCTCCTGCTTTTCACGCTCTCTGAATAACCGTAATAGTTAACTTTTCTCTAGGCTACTGGTTCCCAACTGCGGTCAAGTACCCCTAACAGGCCAGATTTTAAGGATCACCTTGGGGAAATGCAGACTGAATCCTGCAATCACTGAGCAGCAAATCATTTCACCTGAAATTCACCATTCGGTGCGATTCGGTGGCATTTTAAGAGGTTAGTGAATAACCTCCTAGGTCAGTGGTTCCCAACCACAGTCCTCAAGTACCCCTAACAGGCCAGGTTTTGCAGATCACCTTGGAGAAATGCAGACTGAATCCTGCAAACACTGAGCAGCAAATCATATCACTTGTGCTGTGCTTCACATATCTGGAAAAACTGACCTGCTAGGGGTACTTGGAGGACCGCGGTTGGGAACCACTGCTCTAGGCCAATTTTGTGGCATAGGCCTGCAACTACACCCCAATAGTTCTATGTTAACCTGGCCTTGCAGTAAATGTTTAAAGATGTAGATGCATCTGCCGACCCTTTTTGTCCATTCATAAGAATTTATAGCAAAGTAATAATTTATTATTTTTATGTGTGGTTCCTTCATGCTGAATATATATCAGATGTAGAAAAAGTGAGAAAAACCAGTGTGGCTTACTGGTCCTTGGGATGCTTTGGATACAAGAAAAGACAGAACTTTGGAGAGAAGCGAAAATCTAATAGCTCACACTACACAGGCCTGTTCTTAAAAATAATAACTGTGGAGTACCTTAGCAAAAAATTGTATGAAAAGACAAGGGCAGACAGAAACAAAATAGGTCTATAGCGGGCAATAACTCATAATAATAATAACTCACAATAGTAGACAGGACAGGTTGGTCACAGGCTTCAGAGTGGCCACCTTGAACCTCCTAAGCTTGATAAAGTCTGCTAGTCCAGCTGAAACATTCGCTGCTGCTTTGGTAAATATCCAATAAATTGCCACATTTGCAAAGGAATGGTAGATCTCCCCAAATTTTTCTTTTGCAGAAATAGAATACGTGGCTGATCAGAAACTGGATGATGTTACATAGTTATATAGGCTGAAAAAAGACATGCGTCCATCGGGTTCAGCCTCTCCCACATAACCTACTGCTGTTGATCCAAAAGAAGGCAAAAAACCCAGTCTGAAATGCTTGCCAATATGCAACATACTGGGAAAAAATTCCTTCTTGACCCCAGAATGGCAGTCAGATTTCTCCTTGGATCAAGAAAAAAAATCAAGATGTCATCCCCCATCAATGACAATTGATGTACCTGGATGTGCCCAAACCCTTTAATCATATAGAGGTGCAGTGGAAGTGACAGTTCTGACTATTTATGAAAAACTAAGAAACAAGGAATATTAAAGAACACAAAACTTAATTATTCGTACCTTCTCAGAGCTGTTTGGACCAGTGGAATGAAATGCCTGGTTTAATGTCTCTATACAGACCTGTCAAGAATGTCCTTAGCAGCATGGTTTATATCAGACAGTGTCTAATATAAAAAGGTATGGCTTGAATAGGAAGTAACTGTTTTTTGGCTATTGCAGGCAGTTTATTTATGCAAATAGAATATATTCCCATGGTCCATCATAGTCCATGTAGTGTAAATAGCGTAGGGAGAAAGAGGATGTCCCTTGTGGACTGCCACCATAAATGGCTTTCTGCTTCTAAAATTATCCTTTTAAAAACATTGACAGTCTGATTTTTTTTTGAAAAGAAAAAACACTTCCAGGCGCACCTTACTAAAATTTCCACTTTTTTTAAAACCAAAAATGGCCAATGTGCAAACATCTAATGAATTAATATTTAAACAAAACAGTGGTTATATTATAATGATAAATGTGTATAACTGAAGGAATACTTATATTTCAGTGGTGTTTCTTTTTTTTCCCCCTCTCTCAGCATGGGATCCTGCGATGTAGCTGTTCCGTATCCCAAGAAAAGAGGAGGGGAAAGGGTATTTCTCCACTTGATGTTATAAAAAAGCAGAGCGGCAGATAATTCAATTAAAATGCATTTATTAATCAATAAAAAGGTAGACCTTCAACTATAAAATCAATTGTTAAAGTACTAATTAAGTAGGATCAACAAAAACGCGCTTTCACCAATAGGCTTCATCAGTTGTTATCCTTTCTGAATGATCAGTCTGTGCAAGAAGTGCAAAAAGTCCAAGTTTTTCTCCCACTCTCTACTTTTTACTGAATAAGGGGACTCATCAACAGAACCCCGACTCTCATTAGGAGACCCTCTTCCTCGTCTATCAGTCATTATGTACTTGGGCCCTCTTGGACCACGAGTTCGCTGGTGACCTTGCTTCTTCATTCTCCCAATGTGTTTCCGCTCCTTTTTTGTCTACCCTACCCTTCCCCCTCCCTACTTACTTTTCCTCGCCTACTCTTCCCTTAGACTCCTGGGCTTCACTTACTGTACGTACACTACCCTTTACACACTTCCTCATCTCCCTCTCAGCTTCTGGATTTGCGCTCTAAGTAACTGATATAGCCTGTTGGATGTATCGGACTTCGTATTGGAGATTTGAGGAGGTGGAGAGCTTGTACTTCTGCTAGAAACCTATGTTTCATATACTATGCACACTTTCCGACTTTGAAGTTGTAAATATGCTGATTGAATTCTTATATGTATTGTACCTGTTGCTTCGAATAAAAAAAATAATTTGTAATAATGTGATTATTCCTGGGATTTAAGCAATAAATAAATGAGATGTTTGCACATTGGAAATTTTAGTAAGGTGCGCCTGGAAGTGTTTTTTCTTTTCTATTATATTCGTGTTTTTGAGGTTGTAAACACATATCTTCTAGCTTGCAGCACCGACCTATATTGAGCACGCCTTAATAATCTTACAACCACTAAGAAAAGCGCCAGATTCACGCTGTCTTTTACTTCTAGTCTGATTTTTTTTGACAAGACATTCCAGGAAAACCATTTCCTTCTCTCTAGCTACAGGCCCTCACTACATTCTGATCTTTATTTCTAACTATACGAGCTGTAGCAAACCAACATCTGTAGAACCAAGGATAGAGATCAATGTCATTGTGGGATCCAAGTAATGAAAAACCACTAAGGGCTGTATTCCAACCCTGGTGTAACCGTAACCAGAGCTGTTGTAAACATACAGGTCTATTCACAAAAGGTGAAATTCATATTCTAGGTCAAAATAGTCAAATCCAGGGGCGTAACTGGGCCCCCGAGTTCAGGGGACCCACACACAGCCGGCCACTGCCTCACCTATGATTCACTCATACACAGCACACATTACTGTGAGTTTTATTGAGTTCTATTGCTGAGTTTTATTGCGGTGGAGCTCTGTGATATAAATAGTGCAAAGTACATTAAAAATGGGATGGAATGAAGTGGTTGTAGTGGACCTGGAAAAAAATGGGACACGGATTGTCTAGAATCAACATTGTGGACCTGGAGTGGTCCAGTGCATGGGGATGATGTGGGTGGGGTATGTTTTTACCAAGAGTAGGGGGTGGCTCTTCATGGATTCCCGCACCTGGGCCCTTAGGTTTCTAGTTATGCCTCTGGCCAAATCAGAAACATGTTTCCATTTATCTCACTTTCCAAATCGGCTATTTAGTCTAGATTGTTCTCTTCTCCTGATAATTCTGAGTGTCACCTTTTACTGAATAGAATTGATAGTAAATGCATAGATTAGGGGCCAGATCACAACCTGGATAGTGCAGCATGATGGCTCAAGCACTAGGATTAATTTTAACTCGTCCTAATCCAAGCTCTGCATCTCGGATGTAGCACCAGGTTACTGTACATTAACGTCTCCTATACATTGTAAGGGAAACATAATGTGCCCCCAGCAGATGCAGAACATGCAATTCCAACTAGCTTGTTCTCCATCTGTGCCTGACATTATTTAGGTTTTAATGTCTTTTTAATCCAGGTGTTAAAAGGACACTACCATTTACAAAAGCTGTAACTAGATTACTTGTACACTAAAAACACTTAAAAAAATATGTTACTGAGTTTTTTCTTTGAAGTAATTGCATGTACAAAGGAAAAAAAAGTAAGGTTTATTTTGTGAATTTTTCCCATGATACAACATTTACCAGAAGCCATACTTTGTAGCTCTTGTTTATTTAATATACAGTATTTAACAATGTATGATATGAAATGTGGATGTGTGTTGGGTTGTCTAAGTGGCATGGGAGTGAATGTGGCTGCATAACGTGGAAATGATGGGCTGAGTGGGGTGGGAGTGAGCTTTGTAATTAAATGAGTAAGGTAGGAGTACGTAGGTGGTTTACTGAGTGTAATTGTGTGGTTGGCCAAGTTAAGTAGGAGTGAATGTGTGGTTAGTTGCATGGGGTTGAAGAGAGTGTTTAGCTGAGCGTAATACAAGTGGCCAGGAGGATGTATGGTTGGCTGCTTGAGTTAGAAGACATCAGTGTGTAGTTTGTTGACTGCATACTGCACATACTACACTATACCCCTACTGAACATAGCTTTTTTTTCTCCTTTGTGAGATTTCGGCTGTAATATTTGCATGTGTGGTTTCCAACCAATCACATAGTGTTGCATGTTGACCTCTGCCCTCCCTGGTTTCAGTTGGGACAGTTGAATGTCTTTGTGCTAGCATTTCAGGTTGCACTTGCCCATTGAATGCCTTGCAGTTAAAGGCGAGGTGCTAGTTGTAGACTCCGAACTGAATCCTGAGAGAGAAAAGGTCAACAGGCAACACTTACACCACTATGTGATTGTTGGAAATCACACTTGCAAATACTACATCAGCATGCCGCGGGGGGAAGACATGTTGGAGAGTCGTCCTACAGGACAGGCCCCCACTCAGTCCGTGATCACCATTGGTTGTTTGCATGATGACTGATAAGTCAGCACACCAATGTCAGCTCTGAGAATTAATCACATATTGCTACATGGTGTTATCACAAAGTAAGCACCACCACCTACAGCAGGCCAAGCACTGTGGCGGCAATTTCTGGCACAATAGGAGTACAAAAAAAGAAACAGGGATTGGGATAATACAGCAAGTGTAAAGAAAAATTTAGTCCAGATTAAAAGGTGTATCTGGGCACATTAATACGGTCTTTGATTTATTTTTTTGCCCGGGGCTCCGCTTTCATTAGAATATTTCCAAATACAATGAACATAAAGCGGATTATTTCACCAGCATAACCCTACAAGTATAGTTACTGCTGAAACTTTTATGCACAAGCTGCTTTGTGTACCTAGTTAACAGGTTTGAGCAAATGTAATTTAAAAGGGATATCGAAGGACAAAGATATTATTTAATGGGTGAAATGTTGCCAAGTGACATTTTGTTCAATTTGCAACCCAAAGTAAACGGTGGGGTTTGCTGTCACAGCACCAATTCTGATCTCCTGCTCTCTGAACTGGTTTCTGTTGTCACTTATTGATACAGGCATGATAATTGTGCCTGTTTGATTATGATATGATCTGATATGTATTCTACATAAGCATTGAAGCCTCCTCAGCTTTACAAAGTGAATTTACAGCATGTATGGCATTGGCTAGCACTGCTGCTGCAGTTCACTGTGCAGTGTTAATTTCAATGACCAACAAACAAGAAAAGGGAGGAGCACTATAGAGGCAATCGACAGGGCTTAACCCAAAAAGAATATCGAAAAACCAACTTGCACTGAAAGTGTAACAAGAGTGCCAATACCACAATATATTTAATAAACAAAAGGCACACATCAATAAAAAAGTGAGATAGAAATGATAAGTCCTACGTAGGTATACCCGGCAAAAAAATATGTATTTGTAGACCACACGGCTATCAACCATAGCTAATGATAGAAGCCAATAAAAGGTAGAGCAAGTAGAATGCTAACTACTACCTCGGCGGTTCAAGCCGCCTACACACCTGCTAACTAATGTAGAGGAAGCCTAGGTCATTCAATAGTAATTAGCAGTAGGACTCAAACCAGATAGAAAACACTGTTAAAAATTAACAAGAGACATCGCTCGAAGCGTTTCGCCCGTCCTGGACTTAGTCCTGAGCTGAAGTGATGATCATTGAAACGCTGGGTATATATACACATTTATCCAAAAATGTTTGGTAAGATGGTTTTAGCCACTCATTAAATCAATTTCTGTGGACATCATAGCGTCGGGTATCCCCACGTACGTACCACAGCACGTGACCAGAGTGGCAGCCAATGGAAGCCCACTGTAAACGTCATGTCACGTGATAACAGAACCACCAATCAAGGGTGGAATAACCAAAGTAATGAAAACGAAAAAAAACAACACGGGGCAAGATAGAAAAACAATAAGTACGCGGCTCAATGCATTCATAGGGACACTTCGCAAAACGGGTCTTGTTAAATATACAACCATATGTCTCTAATAGATCCCAGTATGGCGCATATTAAATAACCAGAGAGCATATGAAAGCTACTCTACCCAGCATAAGCCAGAAATTAATAATGAATATACTCAAAATCTTCAAAATTTGACCCTAGCCTAAATCTGAACAAAAATATATCTAAAACTAGGATTAACACCCATTGACATTTTAGTCAACGAATAAAACCTAGACTTGGCCAGTCTTCCTTGACTTGCCAAATCACATGATCCACCATGTGGACCAATTTTTTCCACAGACCTCCAATTACTGGACAACATTTGTCTGTCACCTGTTTTTTGGGAGGCTCGAAGACACTTTGTGCTCATATGGCGAGAATGAGTGCTTTTGCAGCCCATACATGAAAGTTGCATTCACACTGCTTGGCGGCTTTGCAGGCCACCTCTCAGTACATGAACTGATGCCAATTTGTGGCAGTCACTTCCCTTCGGCACAAACACGCTTCCTCCTGATCCTAGACCTGCAAATGTTGGCAAGCCTGGCTTCCTAAAGTTTCTTAAAATGTGCAGCGGTTTGTCCCAAGCTATTCATGTGGTGTCCACAGCCATATATCATTTTCTTCTAACTAGAAACGCATATCCTGAGGACAGTCACTGATTCCTTGTAGAACACCTGGTTATCCAGCATTCATATATTCCGCAGTCACCCTAAATGTAATTTGCATCGCTAGATAGAGAATACCTGTAGTTTAACCAATTCACAAAAAAAAAGTTACGGTTTGCATTAACTTTAAGTAGTTGCAACACTGGAGAAAGTCACTGACACACACTCCTGGGGTGGAGGCGTTTAATTTCCCAAGCATGCCCTGGTCCTCTAAGAAGCAAGTTTTTGTCTTCCTGTATTTTTTGAGCAGGACATATTAGTTCCAATTCCAACAGAAGCTCAAACACAAACTCTTTGCAGCACGCCATTAAGTACTAAGCTACTGTATTAGCAGTTCAGAATACTAGTAGGCCCCTTGACACAGAAAACCCCACCGCTGGTATTGGCTCCTGGAATCCAGATCCAAAAAGAACTCCAGTGAAACACTGCCCTACGTGAGATCATGTACACATAGGACACTGGTTGGAATAGCAGCTGGAGCCATTACGTACACAGTCATACGATCTTTTACAGATTTACTTGTAAGGTTAAACCATTTGCTTTCCTTTCTGCATTTCTAAAATTGCACCAATCCAGAATTTGGGGAGATCTATATATTTTCACCTGTCCCAAAGTAGTGATTGAACCAGTTTTTTTCTAATTATTTTTTTTTTTTAACAAAAGCAGGCCCAGAAATTCTAACAGACTCTATTAAGTGACCCTGAGGCACTTCCCAGAGAACAATCTCAAAGTGTACTTCGTGTATACCAAGTATAATGTATTATTTTCCAAGTTTTCCTTGTTAAAGTGCAGGAGACACATACTGGACATAAGACAGATGTGTGAAAAGTGCTGCCCTAAGCATGCAGAAACTAAACTGCAAGTAGTATTCCAATTCATTAAGGTGGGATTCAAACTGAATTTCCTCAATCAGGAAATAACATTCCTTCCTAGAGCACCTCAGTGTTGCAGGGTAGAATCACCCCTCCCTTTTTGTGAAAGCAGTGTGTCCAGGTGAAGGACGTTCATCCACAAGTTGACAAAATCTGAGCAGCATTTCATATGTGCAATTAGATGAGCAAAGGGAGTGCAACTCTTCAGACTCGATCCGAGCCAAGCAAATCGAAAGGGGCAACAAAACCACATAGGTCATTGTCGTTAGAACTACATTGCAGTCACATTTATTAGTACAAGTGACAAGCTCAAGACAGTAATTTACATTAACGAACATCCGTGAAAGAAAAAATAAATCCTAGGATACATCTTTAATCAGTATATCTGACACTCTGCATGGATGTATACTTTATCCTACCTAGGAGCTGTAACATTCTCTAACGATTAAAAAAAAAAAAAAAATTATTAAAAATTCTAGTAACATGTAAAGAACTCAGCAGGATTAGGGGGGGCTGATAACATTCAAGTATTTAGACCTTATACGTTTTGTTTTTTACTGGCCTGAGATTACATTTAATAGAACAGACTTGCGTTTTGTCTAGCAGTCAGATGGAATGCTGGAACTTTATTAAACCTTCACAGAAACGTATGAAAACAATACTGGGTTCAACCAAAAAAAATTGATCGCCCAACTTTGAATCCTCATTTCTAGACAGATCAGAGCTAACAGAAGGAAGAATCCACATTGCCATTCGGTGTAGGCATCACTGGAGCAACGAGGCCGTCGCTGGAAGGTTCTGCCCCAACGACCTGTAGTTGACTCTGAAAATATGAAAATACGCATTTAGGTTACACCCTAAGGGGAAGCAATGCGCACACTAAATATTTCATGCAGAAATATTTCTTCCAACTGAATTGGCTGGGTCAAATCGAAAATATGCACAGCCAACAGACCACAGGAAGAGGTTGATCTGGGCTCCTGCTTGAAACTAATAGCTACAACAAGCCACCAGCCTTGATTCAGGGCCATCGGAAATTCTAGATCAGTGATTTTCAGCCACCATGCATTGCTGCACATTGGCACAATGAGGTGCAAAAGTACAAGGGCAGCGGCACATTGTGGGTGTAACAGAGCAATGGCTCAAAAAGGAGATTACATTTAAGAAAAAAAAACCTTCAGAACATATTAAGATGCTTTTTTAATGAAAATGTTATGCGCTGTAACTATTTTGTGCCCATCTGTGTGCCACGACATTAAAAGGTTGAAGAGGAAAAAAAGAAAACTTAAGGATGTTCAGTAAAAACAAGCATTTTGTAAGATATTTAGACATTTCCACCGAGGGTTGGGGGGGGGGGGGCAGCTGGTTACTATTCTGCTTAACAGGTCTTGTGTATGTATAAATTTTGCAGAAATAATACTAATGGTTTGTACCTGCCCTGCGTTTCGTAAAGGATCTGCTGCCAAGATGGGCTGATTGCCAGTGACCCTTTGAGATCCTTCAGCAAGTATGTCATGCGGTGTCCTTGAAACATCTTTTGTGGCAAGGTCAGCAGAAGGATCAAAAAGGAGAGGAGACGGCGGACACTGCATTCCATCGCCTACAACATCAAGGTCCTTTAAGAGGAATTAAAACAAAGCGTTAATAAAAGCCAAGAAATTTGTGGTGCAAAATAAAAGAGTGCAGATCATAACTCACATCACTGAATTCCAGCGGTAAATTTTCAGTGGGCTGCAACTCAGCAGTGCTCATGTAAAGCTCCAGAGGAGACACGTCCATTGGCAGCGGGGCAGTCAGAGCTGGTTCAGACTTGTACATGGGTGAAGGTAATCTGTAATGAAGGGGGCACCTCGGCTCCTCTGAAAGGCTGACTGGCTGTGGTTTGTTACAAGGGATATCTTCTAAACCAGCACACATTTTGAACAGAACCTGATTATTGTCTTGGCAAATATCTGATCAAGTGAAAGTCAAGGGATTTTTTAAATTTTATTTCAAGCCTTAACAGTCCATAATTGTTTAGGGATGAACGCGAAAATGTTACTTTAATGTAAATGCAATTTGTATATTGTGACCAAGTCAAAAGAAAACCAAGATTATTGGCCAATTTGTAAACCGCAAGGCAAGGAAGTGATCACCTTCTCTCCAATATTTGCTACAGTGAAAATACAGGGAGTCAAAAAAAAAAAAAAAAAGTTCTCTTGAAGCGCCTAAAAATCTGCCAGAAATTAAAGCAAGATCGCTTAGGGGATTTCCTAGGAACTTCCAGCTGTGGATAAAGTAGAAAGTCTGGCAAAATACATTTTAGATTTGATAAAACAGAAAATCATGCCATTTTTATATAGTCTATACAAGTGTCATGTATTTCTAGTTATTAATGCACAACATAAAAATAAAGTGTCCTGTCCTTAACACCTTTGGACAATTATTCCTCTTCGATAGTAAAAACTTAACGCTTTGTTAGTGAGGCTAGTTCCTTGCCAGACTACAAAACGTTCCCCGGTGGAGGTTTACTTCTGCATGCAGTGTATTAGTGCACAACAGAAAGTAGCAGAAAAGAACATAGTTGCGTTATACAATTTTGAGACTTAACCCCTACGCAGCGGAGCTATTTCACCACCGTGTGCAGAGCTCGTTTTGACAGGTTTTGCTCATCATGCTTAAACGTGATTTGAAGTCATGTTTTATAGTAGGACCCAAATTTTATATATATTTTTTCCCCCAGCAGACTCATCAAGATTCAAAATATATCATTGTGTATACGTCATGTCCCGTCAGAATGCTATACCAAAAAGATGTGGGGGAAAAACCCCATTAAAATTGTAAATTTTAAGGTAGGCTCGGAGGCTTCATATTTGCAATCCCTTTCTTTATTGTACCCACAGCAGTAAAGAACAGTGACAATAAAGAACAAGAAAAAAACAAGAAAACAAGCCCCCAACGTGGGGGTACACTCCCGATCTGTAAGCCCCGCCCCCAAGTCTATAAATGGTCTGGGCTGGAGCAGTCACACCCTCTTTCTTTACTGCTCCTGCATCAGACCAGATAAGTATCTCTTCTCTTACTTTCTGGTATGTATTTACTTGTTTATTTAATTATTTTACTATTTGCCTGATATGTATATTTTACTTAGGGTGCCGACTTTCCCCCGGCTATAACCGCAGGGGGTTGGCTGCCCGTCCGGCGGGTAAATTCAGCTGGTCTTTAAAACGTCCGTTCTGAGTTTCCCGCTGGCTACTGGTTTTTGTATTGTTTCCCTGTTCATAGGGCTCGCTTTTTAGCCAGCGTTGCGGGATTATTTGGGCTGGGCGCGCAGCGCTCGACAACTTTGGCATCCTAGCGGCCGTCCGGGTTCTCACGAGAACTCGAGCGGGATCCCGGCGGCCATCTTGGAATCACATGAACACGTGCGGCTACCAGCATTTCACGACACTCCTTCCCTAGGACGGACCTCAGTCGCGATCAGCATGGCCCATACTTCGCAGACAGAGGGTAGTGGGGCTTCCCAAACCGGGGAATCCGTTTCTGCTGCTGGCTCCCGACACTCCCAGGCCTTTGCTTCCCCCCCCCCCTCCTAAGAAGCAATCTAGATCAGCCTCCAGATTCGCGGCTATGGAGGCCGCACTTCAGGCCTCCATTTCCCGGTCTCTGTCATCAGCTGTCTCAACCTTGTCTTTGTCCTTTTGAAGGACTATGGATGAAGCGGTGGCTTCAGTTAAGGGACTTCCCACTACCAGTGCAGGCCCGGTTCCCCCTCTAGACCCGGCTGCCCCTTCTGATTCAGGCCAGAGTGGCTTTAAGCGACGTGCAAAAACGAAGCACTTAGATGTTCCGAGAGGGGCTGGCATCCCCGACAATCTGCCTGCTGAGATTCGTGAGGTGACCTTGCATAAGAGAACCCCTAGCCGCGGGGCTTTGGTGGTTGCGGTTTCCAAGGACAGGCCTCAACCTAAGGGTTCTGGCCGACTCCCCATACGTACTGACTCGGGAGGGTGAGGAACCCGAGCAAGGGGAGGATGGAGTCATAGAACTCTATGCTCTGCATGATGTAGGCCTGATGGCCGAGGACGGACCCCCACCACCTTTGTTGTCTAATGAGGTGGTTTGCGACCCTCAGGGCCGCCCGATGTCACCAGCAGGGGTCTTACAGCTGCGATCAACCACATGGTCCTCTATGCCCCACGTGGAGTTGTGGGTTGATGCCCACATGCATCTCCCTATGGACAAGGGAGACACGGGTTAATATGAGGGCTGAAGGTCCTCATCCTACCACCGCGGACAAGACTTCTCTCACTCCGGTTGTGGATAAAGATTGTTAAATTCATGACTAATAAGGGGTGGTCCCCTAAGAAGGGTCTCAATATGGTGTTAAGAGTTTGTGAGGACAAGGTTCTCGATGTGGCCCCTCCATTGATCTACCTCCTGGATATGGTGGAGGATGTCCGCTTGCACGATTCCCCCTTGGACCTAGACGATGCCACGGGTTGGGTTCAGCGCTCATTGTGCTTGTTGGGTGGCGCTAATGCGGCATTGGCCGCCGAACAACGCAAGTCAATGATTTTGAGGATGGATCCTCAGCTTACAGCCATGGCCACTAGAGACAAGGGTGCCTTGGCTAAGGGAATGCTTTTTGGTGATGGGTACCTACACCAGCGCCTTTACTGCTCTGGATAAGGTAGAAACAGCCATCAAGGTGTTCCCCAAGAAGGTTTTTGACTGGGCTGGCAGAGGAAGGGGCCGCTCTGCCAGCCGCACCGGTTCTGTGGGCATTACCAGAGGCTCCTTCCGGGTCTCCATGGCCACAGGTTCCGCCGCCTACGGACCTTCTACCCGAGCACAGGCCTGGAGAGGCCGTGGATTCCGGGGTGATCGAGGTTCGTTCCGTACCCGACATCCGAATGGTAAGTCTTCCATGTCTTATTCCACATTTGTCTGTTCAGGTGGCGGGCCGCATCCGCTATTTTCTTAAGAGATGGGAGGTTATAACCACAGACCCTTGGGTCCTGAATACTGTAAGGGGATTCGAAATAGAATTTGAGTCTACCCCCCCCCCCCGGCCTCTCTACCTTTCCGTAGACCAAGAACTCTTGGTTCAGGAAGAAGTCACGGCTCTGGTGTTGAAAGGTGCTATAGAGGAAGTCGCTTGGGACTCCAGGTTCGTGAGCAATTTGTTGCCAAAAAAGGGGGTGGAATGCGCCCAGTTCTAAATCTCAGTCATTTCTAGATTGAAGGTTTTCATACTCTGAGATGATCTACGAGAACGATTGGCTTGTCAAGCTGGATTTGAAGGACGCGTACCTGTCAGTTCCCATGGCACCAGCGTCCAGAGATTTCCTATGTTTCCCCTGGCACCACCGCATGTGGCGCTTCGCATGTCTACCGTTCGGCCTTTCATCCGCTCCGTGGTGCTTCACGAAGCTCATGAAACCGATTATAGAATCACTACAAATGCGGGGCGTACGCCTCGTCATCTATTTAGACGACGTTCTGTTGATGTCAGATTCCGCAGAATCTCTTCTCCATTTGTCATGGACAATCTTGCTCCTGCAGGATTTGGGTTTCCTGATAAACGAGGAAAAGTCTCTGTTGGTGCCCACTCGGGACTTGGGAGTTTCTAGGTTTTCAACTAGATTCACACGGCATGACGCTCAGTGTTCCTCCTTCCAAGGTTCGTTCCATTCACAAGGAGGTTCGTTCTCTATTGCGGGACCCCTCACCCACGCAAGGGAACTGGCGAGGGCGATTGGAGGGCCCTGTAATGAAGCGGGGCCGGGAGAACCGCCAGAGATTGAAGGCCCATTCTCTCCGTTATGTGGCGGATTATTCCCGCAGGGTACCCCTCTCCGACGATGCAAAGAGGGACCTGGAGTGGTGGTTGACGGATTGGCCTTGTTGGTACGCTCGCCTGGTGTGGCTTCCTTTACTGACATTGACCATAGAATCCTATGCGAGCTGTTCAGGTTGGGGGGCCTTGATGCGGCGTTGTGGAGACAGGCGGTGGTTGGTCGATCCAGGAACAGTGTCTCCATATAAACGCTCGAGCTGCTGGCGGCGGTCTTCGCCCTCAAGTGCTTTTCCAGGGGGACCGATCACCGCTGTGTCCTCTTCAAGCTAGACAACCTGTCAGCAGTCAGGTACATCAATGCTCTGGGGGGGACCTTGCTCGATGGCTCTGACTTCGGTGGCCACCGACCTGTGGAGTTTTTGCCTTCCTCGGGGTCTGTTTGTGGTAGCCCAGTATCATCCAGGTCTCGCCAATACAGTGGCAGACTGGAATTCACACCACCTGATGGACTCGGGGGATTGGCATCTGCAACCATCTGTGTTCGCCGCCATCAACGAGTTGTGGGGTCCTCTCAGGATGGATCTCTTTGCTTCCAGGCTGAATCGTCAGTTGAAGTTTTACAGTTGGCGCCCAGATCCGGAGGGCACGGACGTCTTCGTCCAGATTTGGCCAGAGGGTCGTCTCTATGCCTTCTCTCAGTTTCAACTGTTGCGCGTTTTGAGGCGTCTCTGCGATACGGGGTAGGAATTGGTGTTGGTGACACCATTCTGGCGAACCCAGCCATGGTTCCCCCTGCTGTTGGAACGCTCACTGGCTCCGCCCAGGTTGATTCCGCACTCATCCTCCCTGCTGTTGGGGCTGGACGGCCTTCCTCACCCGTTGTTACTGGAGGAGCGGTTGTCCCTAGTGGTTTGGTTGATTTCCGGTTCTCCTGGCAGGCCACAAGCATTTCGGCTCGAACTGAAGAACTGCTGCAGCATGCTTGGGCCTCGGGTACGATGGGGGCCTATGGCTCTGCCTGGTCTGCTTGGCACAATTGGTGTTTGCGATGGGGTGAGGATTCCACTTCGGCCCCTCTAGGGTCGGTTTTGGATTTCTTGTCCTCTCTATTTGATTCAGGATTGGCGTTTCGTACCATCAATGTTTACCGTTCCGCACTGTCTGCAGGTCACCGGGGTTTCGATGATTCCTCGCTAGGTCGTCACCCCTTGGTATGTCATCTCCTTAAGGGGGTGCGTTTGTCTCGGCCTCCAGCTCCACGTTATTCCTCTACATGGGAGGTTTCTATGGTACTGACTTTTCTTCCTTCTTGGCCGGTTAAAGCTTCTTTGCCCTTGCGTCAATTATCTGCTAAATTGTTGGTGTTACCGTGTCTGATCTCCTGTAAACGGGTCGGCGATGTTCAGGCGCTGGACTTTGGGACGCCATCTTTTCTCCTGGAGGGAGTTTGTTTTGATGTGTCTCGACGGACTAAGACCACAATACGTACTGTTTTTTCCAGATTTGTGCCCCGTCCTTTGTCTTAAGGAATATGAGGGTCGCACTCTGGCTTTTCGTTCACTTCCTGTGTCTCCACTGTTTATCTCCTTTTGTGCCCCGCACAAACCTGTTAGTTCGCCTACATTAGCGAGATGGGCGCGTTGGTTATTGGATCTTGCTGGCGTGGACATTTCACGTTTTGGTGCGCACTCTATTCGTAGCGCGGCGGCTTCTAATGCTTTCCTTACGGGTTGCCGCCTGGAGGACATTATGAAGTCTGCAGATTGGTCGCGAGAGTCTACTTTTCATACCTTTTACTTTAAGCCGGTCTCTCATTGGTCTCAGGCACTGATGCATTGAACGTGCAAATATGAAGCCTCCGAGCCGGCCTTAAAATTACCAAATTTTCCTACTTCCGATGACGGAAAGTTTGGATTTTAATAAGGACTCGGAGGCGAGTATTTCCCGCCTCTCCCGCCCTGGGGGGGGGGGGGGTGTTCTCGACTGGCTGGGTAGTTGCTGTGGGGGGGCGCAGCGCATGACTTTGATTTGGTTCCTCGTGTTTGGGGTTGAGTACCGGTGTTTTTGCTGTCCGCTCTTCCTTAGATTTGGCTTCGTGTTATGTGTTTCTTACAGCCATTTGATTTCCTATGGAATGGATCTTCGTGTGGACTTGACGTGCGCCTTGGACTTGGTTCCTGGGCCTCCTTCCATTAGTCGCATGAAGAAAGGGTGTAACTGCTCCAGCCCAGACCATTTATAGACTTGGGGGCGGGGCTTACAGATCAGGAGTGTACCCCCACGTTGGGGGCTTGTTTTCTTGTTCTTTACTGCTGTGGGTGCAATAAAGAAAAGGATTGCAAATACGCGCCTCCGAGTCCTTATTAAAATCCAAACTTTCCGTCGTCATCGGATGTAGGAAAATTTGGTAATTTCCATTCAGATTTCTATTATTTACAGCGTGTAAAATTACTTCATTTTATCCAAAACTGGGTACAAGGAAAAATTTTCACTTGTACTTTGGGAGAATTGCGTTTTAGGATTAATATGACCAAGTATAAACCAATGAACTCGCTTCCAGAGTGGGGAATGAGAAGGCGAGTACTGACCGTGGTATTGCTCATTTTATGTGACGAAGAGACAATACCATTGCTTTGGAACAATATTTCTCCACCCCCCCCTTATATTTTTTTCATGGTCATGTTTGGCATCATTGGAAAGGACTCAGACCTGTCCAATGACACCTTACTTGACTATGTTGAGTGTAGGGAATAGAGATCCAGATCCACTTGCATTTTCGACGGACCAATGCATAACAACGTAATACGCCGTCACCTCCCATTTGCTCCAGTCGTTTGAATCAAGAAGGTAAGTTAAAATGCAAATCCTGCTGTGCTAAGTAAAAGACAACGCCACTGCCTTAGAAAAGTAAATTTTGCATTTGTTTCCCATTTTTTCAGGACTGAAGCAACCAATCAATTAATGCGAATAGTTGACAACTATTCTAATTGAATAGACTCGTGTACTGTACACACCGTCTGAAGTCAGCTAAACGTGAATAACTTCAAATGCGACTTTGAACCTGATTAGAGAAGACGTGCCACTGCTTTACCAAGTAGGATTTAGTTCTAGGGTTATGTTTATAGGAGGTAACCTGTTTTTATTAACTTTCAACAGTAGCAGCACTATAGCACAGATCCTAGGGTACTGCAACTGGGTGGAGGAGTTTTACACTTACTAGGAGCTGGAATACTCTGTTGCTACTTCACGCCCTTTCTCTGGTCCTGATCTGCCATCCCTCCCTTGGGGAAGGGAATGGACCAAACTCACTCTCACACTTGGGTATGGTCCTTCGGCAAAACTTTCTCCCACCTTTGTGTCCCTCCCAGCAATTTGTTCAAAATTATTTTGAAAGGAAAAAAAAAAGTCAAGCTGTGTGAGTTGCCCCCTTCTCACCCCGCTTTGTGTACAGACATATCTATCCAAGTGTCTGTAGCATCGTTCATTCAGGGAGAAAGCAGATATGGGCTTGAGCTGTACAAGCAGCATCTATCACTGAGTGTGCCAAAAGTATACTGGTTACACAATTTACGTGTGTGCATATAAAAGTTACGTACACTTTGAAAATTGTGTAATGAAAAAAGGGATTAATTTATACAGTGTCCATTCAAGTTTAAGCTTTCCTGGACATCCTGGAGAGATGTTTGGGTGAGTTAAGCGTCGTTAGGCACAGATATACGCATATGTACTTTGCAAGTGCACTTTATTAAAAGATTTTTGTATACTCTGCATCGTTGTTTTTCAGGAAGATCTATTCCATTTAAAAAAAAATTTTATCTAGACATCACAACTACTTTATTATGAAGGAAAGGAGGGGTTTGTGAGGGTCCTGAGGACGAGCAACAGCACTAGTGGCCTGCTCAGGTCTCACAAGGTTTTAGCTTGCTTGTGCCATAACAGGGATGAATGCTCCATATGCAAATCAGTCTGCTCTCACCCAAAAAGGGTGGCCAGTACTGACTGCCAAGGACGTCATCCCTGCACGAGAGGTGCAGCAACGACCGATCGTTTCGGCTTTGTTAGGCCTCGTCAGGAGGCTATAGCTGACACCACTCTAGGCATATCAAGCAAGGGGTCCACGTCTGGATGACCCTGTAAACTTATAGTGAGGGAAAGTGAGGGTTTGTGAGGGTCCTAAGGACGAGCAATAGCACTAATGGCCTGCTCTACGGTGGGTGCCCGCTCAGGTCAAGGTTTTAGCTTGCTTGTGCCATTACAGGGATGAATGCTCCATACGCAAATCAGCCTGCTCTCACCCAAAAAGGGTGGTTGCTGCTTCTCTCGTGCAGGGATGACGTCCTTGGTAGTCCGTACTAGCCACCCTTTTTGGGTGAGAGCAGGCTGATTTGCATATGGAGGACTCATCCCTGTAATGGCACAAGCAAGCTAAAACCTCGAGACCTGAGTGGGCACCCACCATAGACCAGGACCACTAGTGCTGTTGCTCATAATCAGGACCCCCCCCCCCCCCGTTTATTATGAAGATAATCTTTAGCTGCAGGGTGCTCGTATTTGGCATCCTTGGAAAGGCCAGAGTCTGAAATGTCCAATTACACTGCACAAGGTCACGTGAGGTGTTAACATTAGAGACGCAGGGTTCCAGAGAACCCCCAGCATTCCTCACTGTAGTTTGGCGGTTTAGTTTCTTGAGGGAACAATGCGTAAATTGCATTGTGCCATGAGAAATTATACTGTACTGACAAGTGGGAAAAGAAAAATGTTACATAAAACCTGATCATGCTCTGGCCTTTCCAGTTATACCTCACATAACCCTCTAAGCTACTATGGTTGAGATACAGGGGTCCAAAGGATCCCTGTATCTCCAAGGGAATTCCCTTCCCAGCCGGCAGCCAGATGTCAGTCCCCTGCAGGAATCGTGCAGAGCCGTTAACTTTGATGTGTTGAAGATGTCCTCCGCATGCTAGCATGAAAGCTGAGGATGTCTCCAGCATGTCTTCTACAGCCAAGGGGTTAAATGAGCGAAACTGTACCTTCCAACTGAATTGGATGAGCCCGGTGGTCACTGGCACATCCAACAGACCATAGGAAGTAGTTTCTCTTGGCTCCTGCTTGAAACCAGCAGCTACAGCAAGCTACCAGCCTTGATTCAGGTCCAATGTTGTCCAAAATAGTGGCGATAATATTGTCATGCTCAGGGAGCATAAGTCCTTATATATCATTGTAAGTCTAGTCAATAGGAAGAAGTGGAGTATTAAATGCATGCAATGGATGCTCAAAGGTGGCAAGAACGGTTTAAGATGTGACCAGGTTTAATCCGTTCTAGCCAGCATACACGTGGCAAGACTTCAAAATCAGCATCCTTTGAAGTCAGAAAGTGGTATATAGATGTGCCTATTTTAATTAGCACTTAAGGCTTCACAGGGTGGCACTCTACACCACGACCAGACTGAATGGAATCATCAGGCTCTGTATTAACAGACAGTTTTCCACAGTGTGGCTCGGGGTTAACTTTCAGTGCTGAAAGCGGTAACCCTGAGCAACACTCTGGCTGCATACATTACCTGTCCCAGCGCTCACCACCGCAGTCTCCTCCAGCGATCGCAACCTCATACTTCCTGGTTCCCTACTCACGAGAAGGGAACTAGGACGTAGGAGGATCACGATCGCCGCAGGAGACTGCGGGGGACAGTGAGGGAGCGCAGGGACAGGTGATGTATCCCGCGGCATCCCGAGGGTGGCTCGGGGTTACCGCTTCCAGCATAGGAATTTAACCCCAAGCCACACTCTGGAATACCGCTAGGGGGCCCAAATTAAAGATTTTATTTTTTTTTAAAAAAGGGGAACGATTCTGACATCTAAAAAGATGTCAGAATCGTAACGCCAGGAAGGTTAATGGAATAAATAGACAACCTCTTGCCCGCGAGGGTTATTTAAAAATCTTAATTATAACTCCAGGAATTATTGTTTAGGGCCATGTCAGACGAGCTCACTATGTGCATCCATTCATAAAGCCTCCCCGAAGCTCTATGTCGCGCGTTTGACGTGGCTACAAAGCGCTGTCTTCCATAGGAAGAGCGAGCCTTGCAGCGCTGAGCACACTAACTGCGCTCAACGAGGTGGCCAGACGGGCGTCAGAGTGCAAGGAACGTCGACTCTCAGACGTTCGTTCCGCTCTTAAAAACGCTCGTCTGACACCAACCTTAAACTTTTTATCTCTGGAACTGCACAAACTGAGGGCACTCAGATCTTCACATAAAAGTCCAATCTATATTGATACAGGCTCGTATGAGCTGAAACATTGATGAATTTAAAATAAAGATAGAACTTTTATATGAAAACCCGTGAGTGCCCTCAGTTTGTTGAAACTGTATCTGCTGTGGAGGTTCCACCACGGCTGACACTCTTAGGTTGGGGTCAGACTAACGCATTTTTAACGCACGTTTAGGAGCACTTAATCACAGCCGTTGTAGCAGCAAATGACGGCCAATATACGAAGTACAGCCGCACAAAGGTCTGGCCGCGCAACGCAAGCGGCAAACGAACGCATTTTTTCAAGAAAGTAGAACCGCTAGTACTGACATACGGAGTGTGCTGCGCCCGCATAGCGGCGTGTGCGTGATTAGGAGACGTCAGACACTGCTCATGTCCGGCCAACATAACGTCCAGACACCCCAAAGTTTCCTGGTTTGGATCTGAAACAAACAAAAAAACGAAAATGCACATCGTATGACAGTTTTCGCTCATTCCGTGAAAAAAAATACGTCATTGCGTTCGGACGCACTTTTTGACGGTCGCTGCGAAGAATGCGTTCGTTTGACCCTAGCCTTAATGGGGAGATGTGGAGCCGGGTGCCTGCTTTTGGATATATAGTTAAATGAGATTTCCTGTGAAATAAGCTCAGACACGGCACAGCATGGTGACATCAGTTGGCTTCAAAATGCAAAAGTCATGACAATCTCAAATGAGATTATTCCTGTACTAGGCGATACTTTTAAATTTATTTCTGAATTGGCCAAGTATGAGATTGTCAGCAAGAGGTATACATTGTTGTGATTCAATGACCATTGTCTCCTTTGGTTTTTGCCCTAAGTGACCATTTTTTTTGCTAGGGGCGTTTGGGACAGATGTTATCAGGCCAGTTCTGAGCTAGCAAAGTGAATAACTACAGGATATTCTGTTGTGTCCATGTTATCCATTTGCCTGCATAATTTAGTATTGTATAACAAATACATGCACTATGACACTTTTTTTCATAATATACAGTATGTTCCTTTAAGAAGTCCTGCCTTCATCTGATTTCAGAATCACACTACCTGTACAGACCTTAAACCATTATGTGGGTCGTTACATTTGGTGGAGTTACCCAAGTCTTGTCTACGGCTTGGTGATGGCAGTGTTTATACAAGAGTTATTGTGAATGGCTTCAAGAAGTGCTCTTTAAATGTGTGTAATGCAAATAGAAGCGATTTTTAAAATGTTTGATCCACTTAATCCAACTCCTGTGCCTGCCAGGAGTGGTTGGTGTCCAACAAACATCATTGCCATTGTAAACTCATACAATAAAAGGATACGTGACAAGCAATGTCGTGTCATAGGGAGGCTAGGGTTAGTGCAGCGTACTTCATCCACGAACGCCAAACACCTCTGACTTGAACGTGTGGTGTGAGCCTGTAAAAAATAAGAAAATAAAAAAAATTTACAGCTTAATCCTACCATGACCTGGTAAAGAAACATGACACATCTTTTCACGGAGATCATTAAACAGTGAATTGGAAGAAGGAAAAAAAATTAAGATTCAGAAGCAGGTTTTTCTCTGTGAGCCAAACTTATACATTTGTGTAACAAAAAAGGCATCGAGTGAAATGGAAAGTTTATACACCTGCTGAGAAGCTCCTTCAGTAGCCAACAAGCGACGCTCTTTCAGCTGTCGATGAAGAAGTGCTTCTGCTCCAAACCTCCTCCTGTATCGTCTCAATGCTTTCAGCCTCTTTAGAGTCTCTTGCTCCTTAGAAGACAGACCTTCTGGGCCTGTGAGTAGACTGCTCCCTAAAACAAGGAACAGATCTGGATGCTGAAACCAGCAAAATAGGTTAACATTCATAAGAATTATGTTAAAAAAAATCTGAATTGTTCAAAAACCGCTCCATTAGAGATCAATTAAGCAGTTTATTAAGACAGAACTGTTAACTCACAATCAGGACAAAATAGCGACAATTTAGAGAGTGCAGTACAATGGAAATTTAAACATGCAGGAGACTCCCAAAAGAGACAGGCTCAATCTCTGGTATGCAATCCCTTGCTTGTAGGTGGCCAGGAGAAGGAGGCAGCCCTAGCATAAATTTTCATTTTGTCACAAGAAGCACAGGTTTGACATGTGGCGGTCATTCAATTCCATCTGTACAAATACATAGGATCATGACTGCTTTATGACACTGCTGTCAGGGATTCTCATGCAATTCGCTAAAAATAAATTGTATTAGAAACGTGTCCCAGAACAGTTGTCAAAATTAGAAAATATTTCTACAGTACTTAAACCACAGGTTGATGGATGTCTAGGCAACCTATGCATGAACAGCTTACCTGCATGTATTAATACAGAACTAAACCGGTTAATTTTTGATCAGTTCTAGAAAATGATTATTCTCAATAAGCACACAAAAAAAAATATTCTTCAGTGACCAAAAAGAGCGTCAGTATGACAGGTCTAATGCAATTAATTGGTACTTAAAGAGGAACTAATCTAGCACAGCAACAAGCAATTAAAAGGCATAATTTATATGAGCCTAGCCACAATAGCACACTGCTTTAGTATTTATACATACCAATAGTTTCATTCTCAGCTTTCAACCGGTGCAAGTAGTTCCGCTTCTTTTCTTTTAGTAAATGCTGTAATCTTTTGAACTGGTCGATATACAGAGACTGAAGACGAATTAGCTTTTCCCGCATTATAAGCGTCACCTCTTCAGCCGTGTATACTCCAGCATGCCTAAGAAAGAAAAAGGAAAAATAACTACACATTCATAACCAATTAGAAAACATCAAATGGCAGGGTCAAAAATAAAACTTGCTATAAAATTAACTTTTACTGAAATGTCCTACATTGCAGCTTGTAAGAAAGCAAATAAATTCAATATAAATGTTAACATATCTTTTATCCAAGAGTAACATGTTGATACATCTTAAGAGCATAGCACTTACTTTAGAGGATCTTCCTGATCACTGTCCAAACTATCCGCCTCACTGTCAAAATCCCCCCTCCATGTCTGCTCCACGGTCACCGTGTCCTGCTCACTGTCACTGCAGCTGTCCTCATCTAAGAAACAGACGTATAGATTAGATTTGTAGAAGTATATTGTCTTGACTGATTAAAGTAGAAGTGAAACTTAGAAGCCAGTAAGAAAACAACAGCCACACTTTGATGCAAAAATTTAGGAGCACATCTGTCAGACATGCTTACAGGGTGCCATCTTCTTTGATAGTCAGAGCAGACCATGTAATCATTCAGATGAAACACCCTATAGGAGGCACCCAAGCAGGAAAGTATGTTGATAGGTGCACTGAACACATTCAAGGAGCCGCTGGCTACAAGGCTCCTGGGTATCAAGCCTTTGATTAGTCTAGAGCGGGGGGGGGGGGGGGGGGTCAGCAACCTTGGCTCTACATATGTTTTGAAACTACATCTCCTATGATTCTCAGCTACTCATTAGATTGGCTGAGCCTCATGGGAAATGTACGTCCAAAACATCTGTAGAGCTAAAGTTGCTGACCCCTGCTCTAGAGCATAAAGTTTACAATAAACAACAAATTGAGGATACAAGGTATCATGTTCAACAACTGGGAGAGAGAAATCAAAAAGATTACATGTTTATTAAAACTTAATCCTATTGTGTTAAAAGTTAACACTTCACAACAGGCTCAAAGAGAAACGCATGCTAGAAAAGGGACTCTGTAAGGTCCAGTATTCCAATATCTAGGTAGCCTAAATGGAGAACATCAGTATCTAAGAAAGAAGGCCTTCTAGGGTCTGCAGTAATCGGTTTAACTGTTCCTTATGATGCTTAAGACTAAATTAGGAAAAATAAAAAAAAGCAGTTGATCACATGTATAGATCTTAACCAGTAGGGCTGAGAACAAGCAATAACAGAACCTACACACAAGAAAGAAAAAAACATAGTTGCGCAAGAACCTATGTATGTAGATCCATTCATTGCTCAGTTACACTCATTGCTCTACACATTTAGTCATGAATAGGTGTCCACGGGAGCTTTAGACAAAGTATTAAGCCCCATTCACGCGATATCACGCATATTTCCACGTGATATCGCTTTTTGTAGCTTCTCCAATGGAGCTGTTCACATCAACGCTCAATGTCGCTGGTTCATGACCCTTTTTTTCGCGATTTGCATTGGTGTTGCGCATAACAGCGATTTCACGCAACATCGCGTATATGAAAAATTGCTCGCTTTTCATGTCTCTCAGTGTGTGCACGGCCTTACACGGAGAAGAAGTGGGAGCAGAAGTTGTCTAGTGGCTCATGTGTCTGGCAGAGGTGGTGCCACATCTGTGGAGGCAGCCTCCGAGAGGTTGGGCAAGACTATTGGGAATAAAGGTTTTACAGTTTAATGAAATTGAGCATAAAGTTACAGACTGCTGGTAGTTCCAGATATTACAAGGAATGCACCGATACCAGCATTTGCACGAGAACTTAGAAGCCAGCACCGAGCTGGTTTGCCGGCATCCGAGCGTCTGGGGCTGCTGTCGGAATTATCTAATGGCATTCCAAAGTGCAGTCACTTGTTGGGATCTCCCCCCGCAATCATGGCTGGGGACTGTCCAACAAGTGGCCGCTCTAAACCTTTGCCGGTGGCGCTCGTTGGAACGCGGCCAGCCGCAGGGGCCTGTTGGACTGGTGTTTGAGTATTCCAACAGCCATCCCAGCCCCTTGGATGCTTTCAAGCCAGCTCAGTGCTGGCTTCCGACACACACAATGCCTGTGGGGTAGTAGTCTAAATAATATACACCACAAGTATCAGATACATTTATACCCAGACAATGAGTGTGTGATGGGTAAATATGGTGGTCTGGCAATACATTGCAATAAGTAACAAACTGCACAATCTTTCACAAAAATCTAATTTATTGAAAAGCAGTTACATGACTTTAAAAGCATCTGTACTTGGGGGCGTGGCCTGACTCCGATGGTGGACGTGTAGCGCCGGAGCTCCGCACAAGGGACCCACTAAACACGGGGAAAAACGACAGTAAGCAAGCGCAGCTGAGGCACAGGACCTGGGGAACTAGTGGAGCACAGTATGTCCTCCCGCAGCGGTAACAAAAAGGCGGGTTCCGCCGATTTTTTTGCTCCAAAGAGCCAGAAACAGCGCGGCATTGGGGCCTCCCAAGATGGCGGCGGCTCATCATCCTCGTCCCCACGTGCATCTGCTTCCCCTGCTGAAGAATGCTCAGGAATCGACGCGGTGACGGCCAAACTGGCACCTATGCTGACAGCTCTGAGGCATTATCGACTCGACAGCGTGGCGGCGGACATTAAAAAAGATAAAGAAATTGGAAACAAAGATGGCGGACTTTGCAGGGGCACATAATAATTTGACAGAACAGGTAGAGGACTTACTAAAATTGCAGACTTGGAAGATAGATCTCGTCGACATAATTTGAAAGTAAGAGGAATCCCAGATTCGGTATCAGCTCATAACCTCCCTGATTATGTTACTGAACTATTTCAACATCTCCTGCCTGAGGCCACCTCGGATTCCCTCCTTTTTGACAGAATTCATCGACTTCCTAAGCCACCGTCAGCTCCGGTTAGAAGCCTCGCGAGGACATATTGCGTGCCCTGAGACATCCTGGGGCACTATCCCCGACCTACGATCATATTGCTATTTTCCCAGACCTGTCTCGCACTACCCTCCAACATCGCCGCAACTTTAAACAGGTGACAACGATGCTCCGGGACCGCAATATCGCATACAGGTGGGGCTTCCCAAACAAATTGTTGATATCTCGCAATGGAGTTTTCCACTCAGTGACTTCCGTATCAGAGGGCATACAACTCCTGAAAGATTGGGGAATGGAACCTGGTACCCCTCCGTCACAGCGGCAAGATCCTCCATCACGACTTGACCCGGAGTGGCATAAGAAGAAAAAGTGATTTGCTTTTTGCTTTGATGTCTTACGACTATTCCAGTCGCCACGTGCTTTGGGCAGAGGAAGAATATTCTCGGGACATTTCATCGTCTTTACGGTATCCTATTTCACCGAGTGTGCCTCAAGGGTATTTTTCTTGTTCTTTCATACTCTTATAAACATGGTCCATGTTTCAGGACTGTGGAATCAGCTGGAGTTGCTGGGTCCCGGCGTGCGCAGCATGGCGCAGCTTTTTGTTTCTCCATCTGGGCGCTCTGCTGGGCTTTTTTTGGCTCCCCACTCTCGCTCTTCACTTGAGTATGAGAAGTACACCCGCTTCTCGGGGCTTCTCAAGAGAGGCTGTCCCTTTGGGACATGTATATAGTTTTTTTTGACACCGTCGTGTTTTTTTTGTTTTTTTTTTATATGCTGTCTTTTTTCTTCATCACCATTCACTGACTGCTCTCGAACACGCTCGAGCCGAGCCACGTGGGCTGCTTTGTCTTTCCAAAATGAGAATTGGGGGCTCTGTTGGCCCAGGATCCGTATACAGTTTTTAGTCCCAGTTTTATGAAACTTATGTCCTTCAACGTTAGGGGCTTAAATGCTCCCTTTAAAAGACATGCATTATGTTCAGAGATAAAACGGGGAGACCCCGATATTGTTTGTCTACAGGAGACACACTTTCGTAGATTGCAACAAAGGGTGAGACAGGTACCTCGTTATACCACGCAATTCCATGCTACGGGCCCCACCAAGTCTAGAGGGGTATCTATACTACTGCATGAGAGTGTCTTTCCAACTTCACAGAAAGCTGAGTGATCCGAAGGGCCGCTACCTTATTTTAGTGTGCACGATTAATCAGAAATTGTTCACTATATGCAATGTCTATGGTCCTAACTCATCTCAAATATCGTTTCTTAAACATGTATTGCTCAAAATGTTAACAGTATCAACTGGCGAGGTGATTGTGATGGGTGATTTTAATGCATGTCCAGATCCGCTTCTAGATAGGTCAACCTCATCATACGCACACATTAGAAAACAAGGTAGAGAATTGACGGAACTCCTGTCTCATTTTAATTTATATGATGTGTGGAGGGTTTTTCATCCGGGCGAAAAAGGATATACTTTATTCTCCCCGCCTCATAATTCATACTCCAGAATAGGACTTTTTTGCATAAGAGGCTCTTTACTGCCTTCTGTTCGAGATTGTGACATCTCTAGCTTCACACTGTCGGACCATGCCCCAGTATTCTTGACACTAGCCGATGATTTCCAAGTGTTTAGCAGGCCTCCTTGGCGCCTCAACGACACTCTGAGCGATCCAGAGATACTGTCGGACTTACAGTCCACACTTGCCAATTACTTCTCGGAGAACAAGGATTCTTCATCAGATCCGACTATTCTCTGGAGAGCTCACAAGGCGGTTATGAGAGGGGTGTGCATTAGATGGGCATCTATCAGGAAGAGACAACATATATCGGATAGACTGGAGTTACTGACCCGTATAGACGCTCTGACCAAAGCTAACCAAACACACCCGGATCCACTTACGGCTCGGGAACTGGCCAAAGCGGGCACGGACCTGACCGAACTAGACAGTTCAAAACACTTCTACGCATTACAACGCCTTAGAGCAAATAGGTATTCGACCGCAAATAAGGTGGGACACTCGTTAGCACTCCGCCTCCGTACTCTTCAGCAATCAACCAGAACATCCTTTTTGTTAAATAGTCGAGGGGAAAGGATATATAAACCCCAGGAAACAGCAAACGAATTTGCGAAATATTATCGGGCTCTCTACAATTTGAGAGACGGGACCACAGGTACGGGACCTTCGGTATCGGACATACGAAACTATTTAGATAAAATAAACTTACCTACTCTCAGACACAGCGTGCCTCTTTGGCCTCTCCGATAACCTGCGAGGAAATTGCGGCGGTGATCACATCCTTACCTAAAGGCAAGGCCCCAGGCCCAGACGGGTTCACGTCCAATTATTACAAAACTTTCCATCAAGTGCTACTTCCCCATATCCATGGCTTGTTCACCTCTGCGATGGATAGTGGGAACCTCCCTTCTGACCTACTTAATGCCGCCATAGTCACCTTACCCAAATTAGGTAAACCCCCTACTAGCTGTCAAAACTAGCAACCCAGCTCTCTGATAAATGTAGACCTTAAAATATATGTTAAGATCCTGGCAAATCGTTTGGCATTGACTATCACGAGTTTGATTGGGATGGATCAGGTCGGATTTATACCCGGCCGTCAAGGTCCCGATAACACTCGTCGACTACTCAATCTCATTCAAGTGCTTACTTCGTCTTCTACACCTGGTCTAATACGGTCATTGGACGCGGAAAAGGCGTTTGACCGAGTGCATTGGGGTTTTATGTCGGAGGTGATGGCCAAATTCTCTATCCCACCTGAGTTTGTTAAGGGGTTTTTTCGGTTTATACATCTCCGACTGCCACGGTACGATTTGCAGGCTTCCATTCAAGCATTCCCTATCACGAACGGCACACGACAGGGCTGCCCGTTGTCCCCACTACTGTACGCGTTAGTATTAGAACCTCTGGCTCAAATGATCAGGCAGTCCGGTGACGTAAGGGGTATAGAGGTGGGTCCACAGACACAAATTAAATCTTTTTGCTGACGACATTCTCCTTACATTGACATCCCCTAAATCATCCTTAGAGGCTCTTACTACAATATTGAATGAATATGGAAAATTTTCATATCATAAGATTAATTTCTCCAAGACTCAGGCGCTGCCGGTTAATATCTTAGATGACGTTCTGACTACACTAAAGCAGGAATTTTCATTTGATTGGAGAACTAAATTTCTCACGTATTTAGGAATTAAGCTAGCTCCTTCGCCTCATGTCCTCTTCGATATCAATTATGGGAAATTGTTAATAGAAATTAAAACCTTATTGCGGACTTGGCATCCACGACGACTATCGTGGTTCGGTCGCATAGCGGCAGTGAAAATGACGATACTCCCGAAAATTTTGTATGTTTTTCGAGCCCTTCCTATTTTTATCCCTCGAGCGTATTTTTCTTCTCTGCAGGGAGCGGTTAATACCTTCTTATGGAACTATCGGCGCCCCAGAATTAAATTTCCTGTTCTTTCACGCCGGATCGAGGGGGGTGGATTGGGGATACGGATTTTGCAAAATATAGCCGAGCTGTCCATGTTGCAGCGATGACAGTATGCCTGGGCTATGCCTCCCGCCCTCAATGGGCAGTCATGGAGGCCATCGCTCTGACCCCTCACGATTTAAGGGTGTTGTTATGGGTTCCTCCTTCGAATAGACCAAGGGGGGTGTTCGCGTCTGTTTACTACGACGACACTCTCCTTGAGAATATGGAACAGTATGTTCCTGCGGATATCGGGGACGGGCCCCATGTCAAGAGCGGCACCACTGAAGAGGTTTCAATATATCCTTCCACATTTTAATGCGCAATGTTGGGCGGCGAAGGGGGTTTTCAATTTGTGTCAATTAACGGATAAATGCGGGGTATTGGAATTTGCGTCGGTGCAATCTAAATTTCACCTGAATGACTCTTATTTTTTATCTTATTGCCAATTGCGCTCATATTTGAGGACTCAGGGATTCACGGCATTCTACTCGATCCATAAACCGGCCCTGACGTTAATTGAATCCCTGGGGGTCTCCCAATTGTTACCAAAAGGTCTAATCTCAATCGGCCTCAATGCAATTATGACGGACAGGGAATTACCCTTATGGCGATATACTGCGTGGGAAAAAGATTTGGAACGTTCCATTGAGCCAGAATTGTGGGCAGCTGTGTTCCGTAGAGATGTGGGGGTGTCTAGAAACGCGACACTCCTTGAAACAAGTAGGAAGGTTCTCTACCGATGGTACTGGACGCCGGATAAAACGTCTAAATTCGCTCCATCCTCATCTTCAGTGTGTTGGCGATGTGGGTCACAGACAGGTACTTATATACATATCTGGTGGCAATGCCCTCTATTAATTCCCTTTTGGACTATGGTAGTGGAGCTTGCTACAGTAGTGGTGAGCACCCCTATTCCTATGGATCCCGGATTCGTATTGTTGGGATTGGGGGGCCCTAAGTTAACTAGGCAACAGACCAGAATGACATTTCATATTATGTCCACCGCATTACTGCTGATAGCACAGAGATGGAAATCAGATACGGTCCCCTCTATGGGGCTCCTTAAGACGTACATGACTAGAGATAGGACCTATGACAGTATGGCTATAGAGTTTCTCTCGGTAACCCCTCCTAAACAGGACCCATGGGAATTATGGGACATATACCTAGTGAAACAGTGTGTGCATGGAGGGGAGAGCAGGCCTAACGATAGGGAAGAGGTGAGCGTTTCGGAAGTTACCGAGTGATCTTGCCAATATGCGAACCGAGGTCTCAGATATTGGGTGCCAGAATTTTATTTTATCTGTAAATCATATACAATGGCTGTTAATCTACAGGTGATGGTGATGTCCCCCCCCCCCTTTTTTTTTTTGCGCTCTTTCTCCCCTCCCCCTTTTATTATTGTTTTCCTTTGCTCTCTTCCCGCCTCAATTTAATATTGTAAGCGTATTATCAAACATGTTTGCTTCCCCTCCCTTATCTTTTTTCTGTACCCCCATTGGACTTTGTTTTAAAAATAAAAAAATTTAAATTTAAAAGCATCTGTACTTGTATCAATACTTTTACTCTGTCTTAAAAAAGTGGTATTAGTGCAACCCTAATTATTACAATATTTCCTGTCAAATATGCTACATTCCAATTTATATTGGCCCGTGGTTTTAGAAAACTATTAAAGAGTGAGCCACAAGGACAACGTTGCTAACTGTCCTAAATTTTTACATTGACAGGACCCCCCACCCCCTTATTTTTTCTGTCCTTGGGTTATTCAATGACATGTTCCTGATTGGCAGACCATTACACATCAATAAAATAAGAGCAGCTTCTACATGTATCAAAGTAAATAAACACCGTTATCACAGTTAATAGCATACCTCAGTTTTTGTATAAATTTTACAATCCAAATCTAAGCCGATTCATAGTTTAAAAAAAAAAAAAAAAAATCTTCATAAACAAAAACGGTAAACAACTTTCACATACCGAGAATCCTGCTGGCTTCGCTCCTGCCGCTTTCCTGTGTCTGAGTGCTGAGTTCATTGCGGGAATAGGAGCTTAGCTGGTATAACAGTGATTCACTGGTTGTGCCAGGGTTTGACTTTTTCATCTGAGCCTGAAGTGCCAATGCATTCCTGCGAACGTGTTCTGCACAAAAGGAAACCCTGGAGGAGAACAAAAAAGGTTTAGATGCTTTCCCCCCCCTCTCTAAAATACAAAACATTGAGTACATTCTGACATAGTTGTGGCTAGATTTTGCCACCAGCTACTTTTCCCATGGTGCAATGCCGGCAGAGCCATAATAAAAGGTTTCTCCTGGAAATCTAAATCAAAGCAATTTGCTGCAGCTTACTGCTGTATATTAAAGTGCCACTGTTAAGAACAAAACAAGTTTTACCCATTTGACAGGGCATCACTCTTTATATAGATAAGTGTTTTTACTGTGAACAATTTAAAAGGAACACTTTATTATAGGGTTTCCTTTTCCACCCACCCTTAAATAATTGGGCAGAGGCTGCTGGCAGGTCTTTTGTTGGGGGGGGGGGGCACTCCTAACATAATGGTCAGGATGAGTAGAGTGTCCCTTTAAAGATTTGATATTCCGTTTTTAAGTTTCCAGGACTCCAACATTAAAGTGGCAAGCCGCAGGTGGGTGGGGCCACTGCGAGCAGAGAAATATCCTACACAGTGGTTCCATGGCCCCTAACAGGCCAGGTTTTCCAAGATATCTGAAGCACAGCACAGGTGATATGATTTGCTGCTCAGCGATTCCAGGATTCAGTCTGCATCTACATTTCCCCCATAGTGATCCTTAAAACCTGGCCTGTTAGTGGGTCCTGGAGTACCAGGGTTGAGAACCACTGTCCTACGGGACAGCCCCAAGCTCAGTCAGTGCGCTGCTCTGGCTGTCCACGCTGAGCAATATCGCCTAGACGCTCCCGGTCTGGTGATTTCTATTGTGTACGCAAGACAAAATATTAGTCGTATATCATCCATTTCATAAACTATTGCCATTATTTCAGGCATGCATATCACTTTTTCCTCTGAGCAATGTATAACCTGTTAAAAGCAATGTATATTAACAATACAATTGATCTATGAGAATTATAACGTGAGGTTATATAGTACAACTATACTGCTTGTTATACCTGCACTTGTATCTTAAGAGATCGTTTATTGAAGCCAATGCGTGGATTTATAGGAGGTGTTTTAGACTTGACTACAGGTCGAAACGTTTTGACTCTGAACCCCCTTTTGTTGGACCAATTGCTGAGCTGGCGTTCCTAATATTGTTGATGTTAACTGCAGGCTAGGGTACGTTCAGCATCTATTTGTAAATACAAAAAGGTTTCATATACATTGTGCTAGCGATAGCATTACTACATGTATGAAATGTAGCTCTCCATAAAATAGACCAAGTTGTTTTGGGCAGGATACGGGCCAATAAATTTAAATAAAAAGTGCCAGATCGGAAATATCTGTGCTCCGAAAATACAGTTTACAACTCAAAGTCAAGGGAAAGTGATTCAAATCATAACTTGCTTGTTTGATAATCCCAGCAATAAAGAACCAACACTACCAAGTGGTTTACTAGAATAGCACTGGCAGAAACAGGAGGTTCATTAGGATTTGATTACCCCCTTAAATCTATAACCAGCACAAACAACTCTACCACTCCCTACTACTATCACTGTCATTAGTGCTGATCGTTCTACATATAACAGTCACGAGGTTCCCTCTGGTGATCAATCCAGGTATAGCACTGAGGCCATCAGAAAGTTTAGAGATATAGCAGGCTGCGAAAGGTTCAGATTCTGACTGTACATCTGCTAATATACATCTGATCTAATGTAGATTTAGGGACACATTGGAGTTCATTGGCAAACAATGTTTTCAACTGCCCAGAATAGAACCCAATCATGTTAACCTTTCAAAAGCAGAGATTGTGTTGAGTTAAAGTACAAGTTCTGCCCATTTGACCAGGCATCGCTCCGTTATGTAAGGCACTGTAGCTTTGCTGACCTATGTAATATGGGGGAAGGGGGGGGGGGGAAGAGATATTCGTTAGGGCGGAAACAACCAAATCGATAATGAAAAGTTGACCGCTATTCTCAGACTAAAATCAGCCAGTCTGTGTATAGCACACATACAGGGTTATTCAGAGAAAAGGTGAAAACCAGGAGAAAAACAGTCTAGACCAAATGGGAGAATTTTTCTGGTTTGGCTATTTTGACCTAGAATTTTCACTTCTCCAGTCATTCTCTTGAGTTTCACTTTTCTTTGAATAGACCGAGTTAAACATTATTAACCTCAGATACTACTTTGGTGCTGATTGGAGAAGACGTGGCGCTGCTTTACCCTATGGATTTAGCGCTAGGGTTATGTTACACATCACCATTTTGGTTTTATCTAGTTTAGAACAGTAGCAGAACTATCACACAGACAGTGGGGTTCTGCCACTGGGTGGTTAAAGCTGTACCGACAGGGTTATATCCGTACTTCGAGCTGGAGCCCTGTGCCACCACCCCACCCACTCTACAGTCCAAAGCTGCCACTCACTCACTTTGGTCCTGGTCCCTTCCCCACAAACTCCCTCCCAAACTCTCTTGCCCAAGCTCAACACTCTGGTCCAGTCCCAAACTCCCCCCCCCCCCTTGTTCATAAAAACATTTTTAAAAAGGGACACTAACATGATCAGGCTGCCCCACCTTCTCATTCAGCTTTGCACACTGGCATGTCTATATATGAGCACTCGTAACAGCGCTTGTTCAGGGAGAAAGTAGACATGAGCTTGACCTGTACAGGTAGAAGTCTGATCCACTCTGACCAGGTGCTCTCATACCTCAAAATGAGACAAACGAGAAATTCCCCAAAAAAACAATCTCGATGGTCATGGAGCTTAAAGAGCACAATTTTATTAATGATCGTTAAAATTAGTAATATGAAGAACAGACAAAAATTAAATATATACGTATTGACAATTTGCTATAACCCTAGAGGGTGAATAATGCTCAAATACTAGCCAATAGTTAAAGAAAATAGAATCATTTATGCTTCTAGCTGTAATCTGTCACTAGTAAATCCCTGCATCTGATAAGTAAATCTCGTACCTAGTTTGTGAAAATTATGCAATTTATGCGAGATATAATTTGTGTATGCACGTACACAGGTTATGTACACTAAGCAAAACAAGAATTTTTTGTAAATTCTCTGCTGGATGCCCTATAGAGAGTGATGCCCTGTTAAGTGCATCACTTGTTTTAACCATGTGAGTCACACTTTAACCTCTTGCCGCTGGAGGCAGCCAATGAATGGGATTGGCTGTAGGCGTTGCCAGAAAGCTGTGGGCTGTACTATGCAACCATTCAGCATTTTGGCCCACCCACTGCCAGGACAGCATTGACCACACCATAGCGTTGAGGGGTAAAGCAGCGGCCAAAATATATCGAAGCATGAGCTATTGCATGGATCTTGACTAATGTGACGTTGACCCTGAGATGGCATTTTGCAAACTTTAGGTTTGCTGCCCTGGTATACGATTTAAAAGGATAATTATTTTTTTTTTGAGAAAGGATTTTACCAGGAAGGATACATTGAGATTTCTCTCGTTTAAGTATGTCCTGGGTGGCGAGTATGTACCGTTAGGTGTCTTGCCCAAGGACACTTACTGGAGAGGTGCTCTTGCTGCGATCAAACCTGTGTCTCCAGTGTCTCTCCACGGTTATACGGCAGTGATGTTACCTCTACTACACCAAGTCGGTATAATTCTGCCATATCTTATGCAAGAATGCCATGTGTTCAGAAAGTGTAGTTGCAAAGCTCAGCGAGGATCACTGCTTCAGAAAACGTTAAATTTTCTTACCTTTTATTGTAAAATCTTACTTTTAAATTTCATTTGAAAAGAAAAAGCACCAAATTCCAGATACTTACTGATGCATCCGTGAAAGATTTAAGATGGAGCAAGACCCGTTAAACATTTTAGGAATATTATTATACTTTATTAATGGAGGGATCAATCTGGTGACCAGGATAAAAGATTTTGCAGCGTTCAAAATCCCTTAACACAAGTGTGGTTACTTCATAAAGAGCACAGAACAGGAACTTGTCTCACTCACCCGTCCTTTTTCTCGGGTTTTGGAGCAGCGTTGGAGCAGCGGCGGCCATTCTTTGTGGATACATAGCTACACTGCTTAAAGGGGGCTTGTCTGTCCTCCAGGATGTGCTTGATGCAGAACTCAAAGCCCTCCAGCCTGGGCTGAGAACATGGCCGGTGAGCAAACAAGCAAGACAAAGGCTCTTGAGTCCTGGAGACCGGCGTCAACCGTCCCCTACTGGTGGGCAAGACATGAATCCGTATCCTGTTCATGTCTAAAATCAGGAAAAAAAGAGGTTTAATGAAGAGCCGAGAGTAAAATACAGTTTGACTTTATTAAATGACATTTAAGACATTTCTTCAGTGTCACAGCATGGCCGCCACCCAGGCACATTCGCAACGTGTGGCTTCAAAAACCCACAGGAGAGAAACCAGATTTAGAGATCACAAAGGGAACACCCTCACTAATGACTTTCCGCAGCGTGCAAGCTCTGAATGCTGCAGGAGAGGTGGTGTTTATCAAGTAACATGGGACACCTCACTGCAAGAGTCAAAAAAAAATTATATGTAGGATGTCCAAAGCAATAGTAGGGAAAAAAAGAATAACCCAGCCCGGCACCAACCCTGTCCCACTGACTTAAACCTGCCAGTAACATGTCTCAGATCATGCTAAGACTGGATTTAAATCTGACTTGGGAGCCAACTGTGCATTCTTTTAGGAGTCAGGTTAACACCCGCGGCTACCTGGCCCTTGGTTCTGTTACCTCCTGCCTTATACCTCTTGCAGAGTCAGGCTCACAGGTTGAGTCCCCGGATTGGCCACATAACCTTCATGCTGATGGGCAGTGCATGAAAAATACCACCCTGCAGCATGTAAAATCCACACTGCAGGTAATAAAAAAGGAGTCTCAGGTGACCAGTTTTGATTTCCTACCTGCAGCATATGAATTATACATATTACAGGGCAGCACAATACCCGGTTCTCCCCTCAGCATGGAATAGCAATGTGAGGAGGGAAACCAGGCTGGTCTGGCGACCATCGTCACGTGGGGCCCCAGGGCATGGCTCTTACCCCAGCAGGGCTCATGGGAGCTCATGTCAGGCAGTGTGGGAGCCCCGGACACTGGTTTCACAGGAGCCAGGCTAGAGCTGCAGAACCCCCTGGACACGTGACAGACAGGCCTCCAAGGGGAGCCAGGCCTAACGCACTCCACCCCAACAGCAGGGGTTCAGTCGCTCAGAGCGGATCCACCGGAGCTCTCCTGGTTAGATTGCTAGAACTTGATGGAGCTGGGCCCTGCAAGCATATGGTGACCCGGAACCCGCCTGCAGCTATCACGTGACCGGCGCCCCAAACTCCCATGCAATACATAAATCATAAACAAGCCCATATACCGCACTGGCAGGTCGGAGGCTACGAGAGAGCAGCCGGGAATGACTTAAGGCGCCACACGCGTTCGGATGACTCAGCACAATCCCTCCCCGAAGCGCCCACCGCCGCCATTTTACTTGCCTCGCTGCTCTTAGTCCTCACACTGAGACCTAACACAGGAGCCTCGGCTTCTCCCCTGCCCCCCTAGTGGACACGCCCACGCCTGTCCAAGAAGGCGTTCATTGGCTGTTTCCTCTCGACTCTCTTTGAGCGACGACAAGGCTTGGCGCAAAGAGTGACGTCGGGACATGCCCGCCAATCAGAAACGACATTTGAACGCTATCTCAGGAATTTGAGGCCAAGGATAAATGGACTGGCCACGAGTGGCCGCCATGTTTGGTTTTGTCAGACAGTAGCGCCGCATAAACAGCACCAACGGTGGAGGGGAGTTCTTGACTGTGGGGGTTGGGAGATTGTGTAGCTTTTTTTGGTGGTTGGCACTTTGCCTTTTAATTGCGGTTATATACAGCTATCGACACAAACACACTGCTGCATGCCTGCCAGTATTACAAATGGCTAAAAGAGCTGTTTAAAGGGACACTGCCGAAAAAATACAGTTACTTTTTTTGCCTCTAAATAATTGGGCTGCTGACAGCCTCTGCTTATTTTTCCCTGATGAATTTTCTCCGCTTTTGTCACTCTCCACGCTGCACCTCTTCGACTCAGGGATGAGCGAACTTGAAAGGTCTTATACAATTTGTGCTCTTACTGTTAGTGCCCCATATGAATAAAGTAAAATACACACAATTACCATTTTAACCCCTTTGCACCGATACGGATGGGCCTAAACGCTATGGGCTGGCATAGCACACCCCACAGCCTGCCCATAGACGTGATCGGTCCATCTACATTTTGTCATTGGCTGCTGTGGCACTGTTGCCCCGCAGCAGCCAAAGACACAATCAGCGCACGCACAATGTAGGCAAGCCAAAGGCCTTCCTTGGCGCTAGTGGGGGCATGCTATGCCATCCTGCATCATTAAGGTACCACCTCGCCGCTGGGAGCTCCCGACGACAAGGGTTTAAATTAATAGTCCAAGGGGATGGAGTGCAGCGAAAACAATGTTCCTTTCTTTAAGTCCCAGGAGTAGATTTCCCAGATCCTGAAGAGAGCTTTCTTCCTAAAATAACCTCAAAAAAGGAAAAACATCACACATGGATAAACCAAAGAAGTGTCAGCACAGCATCCTGGCTCTGGATGATGCGCCTCTGGGTTATTAACCCTTTCGCTGCTGAGGCGTTTCACGCCTCTGTGCTGAGGTCATATTTACCGGTTTTGCTCATCATGTTTAAACACGTTTTGAAGGCTTATTTTAGTATATGACCCAGACATATTATATATCGTTCTTTCCGTCAGACTCGGCAGATTAATAATATGTCATTATTATATGTATACGTCATGACCTGTCTGTATATTATAACAAAAAATGCAATAAAATATGAATTTTCAATCATTTACAACGTGTAAAGTGTTTTTTTTCACATTTTAACATGCGAGCAATTGCGGTTATATTTTGTATGGGGTGCGCTTGTTAAAAAAATTAGAGATGGGGTCTCGTTACATTTTTTTGGGGGGAAATTACGCGATTTTTAACAAACGTACCGCATACAAAAATCGTTAGTGCAGCATCATTGTTCACATTATAATTGAAATGGGAACAATATTGCTGCATTAACAAACCAAACAAAAAAACTTGTTTATTTTTTTTTTATAATTTTTTTTTAAAATATTTTTTTATTTTTAATTTAAATTTTTTTTAAAAAACTTTTTTCACAGTCGTGTTTGATATCGTTGGAACGACCATGCTCTGGCCGATCCAACGGTACCAAACTTTAACCCCTAGCTGCCCCGGATCGGGAGATAGGGGGTTCATTGGAACCCCCTATCTCCACCGTTGGTGGCAGCTAGGGGTTAACTCCAGGACTGGCGTCATCGTGCTATGCACGATGACGCCAGTCCTCAGGGGGAGTTCCCGGAGGCTTGGCCGACATCCAAGATGTCGGCCAGCTCCGGGAAAGGATCACGAACCGGCGCTTTTCAGCGCCGATTCGTGATCCGGCTCCCCAGGGGTTAATGAGAGCCACTGTTTGGAAGGGCAGGCTGTGCCCTTCCAAGCGGTGCCTGTCTTAACCCCCTGCTCCCCGGCGATCGGGAGGGAGAGAGGCCCGAAGGACCTCCCTTTCAGGCGCCTCCTCCGCACATGCAGGGGGGCGCCTGAATTAGATGTCATCGCATCGCCGCGATGACATCTAATGTCCCCGCCGGGCTCCCGAGTGCTGGGCTGACATCCAAGATGTCAGCCCGCACCGGGGGGGCGCAGCAATCCGGCGGATTGCTGCCTCCTGTGCTCGGACGCGTTGAGCGCGTCCGTAGCACAGGAGAACCACTTGGCTGGACGCGCTGAGCGCGTCCATAGCAGCCAAGTGGTTAACGGCTACCCACTTGCCCTTTTCGGTACAGGTAGTCTTGATACTTCAAGTCTTTACACCCTTAAATATGGATACAGACAGGGCATAGCATAGACTGTAATACTATGGAAAACAGAAAAGTGGAATAGAAATATACTCACACTTTCTTGGACCTAACCTAGGTCCTTAGGAATCAGGCTCAGAAGTTGTTGTAGGGTACAACTTCAAATAAAAGCCCATGTGGTGGAGTAAAAATCAAAAATTTAATAAAACACAGCATAAAATACAACAAAAATATAAAATAAGGGAATAATTAGTGACCAGAATGCATTTCGCCCGTTGAGATATCCTCAGTGGCTTCCTCAGCTGAAATAACATGTGCTTCTAATTAGTCTGGTCTCATGAATTTGATACATTGTATGCAGACTTGGAGTGCCAGGTGTCGTTTGTGGTTCTGTGATGGCGATACATCCTACAAATCCGCCACTTCACGGGCAGGTTATGGGGACCTCCTAGGCACGATATTTGAAGGAATTTTTCGTTTTTATTTTTAACCCTTATTTTATGGAAAACTCACTGTTCCTTTAACCCTTTCACTGCTGAGGCATTTCACCGCTGTGTGCTGATCTAATTTGTACCGCTTTCGCTCGTCGTGTTTAAATGCGATTTGAAGCCACATTTTATTATACGACCCAGACATATATATCATTCTTTCCGGCAGACTCGGCAGATTCATAATATATAATTTTTATATGTATACGTCATGTTCTGCCTGTATATTATAACAAAAAATGCAATAAAATTAGAATTTTTAATCATCTGCAGCGCGTAAAGTGTTTTTTGTCACCTTTTATCACATGAACATTTGCGGTTATATTTTCTATGGGGTGCGCTTGTACAAAAATTAGAAATGGGGACTTATTACATTTTTTGGGGGAATTATGTGATTTTTAGCAAACGCACACCATAGAAAAAAATCATTAGTGCAGCATCTTTGTTCACATTATAATTGAAATGTGAACAATATTGCTGCATTAATAAAAATAACACACAAAAAAATACATGTTTTTATTTTATTTTTATGTTTTTACTTTATACCTGGTCATGTTGGGTATCATTCGAAAGGCCATGCTCAGGCCTTTCACTTTCAAATGAACCCCCTATCTCCACCAGGGGATTCCGGGCAGCTAGGGGTTCCCCAGCTATCTGACGTGATCACGCTATGCGTGAGGACGTCAGGCAGTGAGGGGGGACCCGGGCTGGAGCCGCCATCCAAGATGGCGGCCCCCACCGGAGCTAGGCCGCACTTCGGCACCGCAAGGCAAGTGCGACCCGGTGCCTAAGGGGTTAAAGCCAGGTAAAGCTTAAAAGGGGAGACTCTCCCCTTTTAAGCGGTGCCTGGCTTCTTTTTGTGGGGATTCCCGATCGGGAGGGATCCGAACGGATCCCCCCCCTCCCTTCCAGGCGATCTCCCGGCATTGCCGGGGGGTCGCCTGGAAATGACGTCATCGCGCATTTACGTCGGGAGGAGCTTGACTTCAGCGTCTGAGGACGCTGAAGTCAGAACGCCGCGGGACCCCGGACAGAGAGGTGAGTATCTCTGCCGGGGGTCCTGCAAAGCTGATGACGTGTGGGACACGTCCTCCTCAGCATACAGCGGGAGTAACTGAGGAGGTGTCCCACACGTCGTCTGCAGTGAAGGGGTTAAAAATGTATTTTTTTTAAACTTTTTGTCCTTGTTTCCTGTCCCCCAGGGCACTACCCAACCCGGACATTGTTTTTAAATGTTAATGTTAAATGTTATACATCCTAGAAATCCACCACTTCACAGGCAGGTTATGGGGACCTCCTTGGCACGATATTTGAAAGAATTTTTCGTTTTTATTTTTAACCCTTATTTCATGGAAAACTCACTGTCCCTTTAAAAACGTTTTTTTTTTTTTACGTTTTGTCCTTGTTTCCTGTCCCCCAGGGCACTACCTGGACCCCCATACACCTTTTATGGCAAATATCTAGCATATATGCCCTCTTGGAGGGCACTCTAAAAATCGAACTTTGAGTCCCATTGACTTGTATTGAGTTCGTGTTCGAGTTCCAATGCGAACCGAACTTGGGGGTGTTCGGCTCATCCCTAGGCGTCACCTCCTAGACACAAGAGTTACACAGTACCAGCGAAAATGCAGACTTCCTATCAGAGAACATCAGCCGAGATATGCCAACATCGCACTGTGTACCATCTGAGGACATTATCAGAGTTATTCAGAGAGCGTGAAAAGCAGGAGAATGACTGGAGAATGAAAAATTCTAGGTCAAAATAGCCAAACCAGAAAAATTCTCCCTTTCATCTCACTTTCCAAATCGGCTATTTTGACCTAGAATTTTTCTTTCTCCAGTCATTCTCCTGCTTTTCACGCACTCTGAATAACCCTGTATGAGTCTACATGATGACAGTGACAAACAATCCACCCTACACACTCACCACTCTTCCTAATCCACAACCTCTCTCTACAGAACCAGGTATGGAGGGGAGATAAAGCCAAGAGACATCCTGGACCTGTGATCATGCAGGGGTGTACACGTCAGCTACTTTCTGCAATGATGGACTCATTATTCCTAGTGTAGCGCTGCTTTAAAAACACTGTATTCTGGTGCATTGAACTATTGCTGCCACCAGAGGGAGTCAGAGACATTGTTAGACTATGCTGGACAAAACGAAAAAGGGGTTAATACTGAGAAAAAACACCTATTACAAATGAGCAGCACACACCACCCTGATATCCACTCAAATCAGAAAAAGTCAAAATAAAAACAAAAGGTGGTGTCGCGCTAAGTTTTGGGAAAAAAACGGTAGATACCATACGAATTGTCTCAATTATACCAATCCTATGGAAAAAAGAGAGAAAATAAAAGAAACCCTTTTACTGTAAAAATTGCCAATCTTGTAAAAATTCTAATATTCCAACTAGTGGGAAATGTATCAAGAATTATATGTCTAATATTACTAAGGTCGAATATACCATTAATAGGTTAATCACGTGCAAAACTAACAATATAATTTATTTATTAGAATGCCCGTGTGGACTACTGTATGTAGGACGCACAGCAAGACCTTTACATAAACGTATAGACGAACATATTCGCAATATTAGAAATGGCTATATGAAACATTTTGTCTCCGCACATTTTTCCAAATGCCATAATTCAGATCCAAAGGGGTTAAAATTTTTGGGCATTAAAAGAGTTGATAAATATTGGAGAGGAGGTAATAATAGCCAAACAATGGGACAGGAGGAAATGAGAACAGCATATAATTTGAAAACTTTTGTTCCTTTAGGTCTCAATGTTGATTTTGATCTGTTTAATTTTTTATAATATTTCTGTATAATGTCCTATAAGGGAATTTTTTAAACACCTCTAGAATGTATAAGGTTTTAGCAATATTTTGCAATATTTTTAATGATATTTTTCTTTCTGTAACAAAAATGTTTTTATAATGTTGTATTCTAGTGATAATATCAATATATATTGATGTAATGTTTTTGCCAGGTTTGCAGATATACCCCTATGGTTGCGGTGGAGGTATTGTTACCGGAATCCACTTGGTTCACTCGGGACGAGGCCGGACCGGACACGAGCAAGGATTGTCTGAACACGAGTCTCTTCAGGAAAGGCAAACTTTATTGTGACGTCACAGAATGCTCAGACAGGATTGAATCGCAAAGACTGAGCATCGATTACACAGTGTCCTGAGGTTTTATACCCCAAATACATAATTAGGTACATCCCAATTAGTCCACCTCCCTGTGACACTATCCCACCCCACGTGGGTTAATACCTCCCTTTTGTTAATACAAAGACATTCCATTAATTGGCCGTAAATTGGCAAATTTTGTGTTAGTTTCAGTAAATCATGATTAGTTGCTCTTACTGTTCCGGTCTGCGCCCCTTTCCCTAGCGTCTTCAATCATTTGTTAAAGATGGCACCTGGTCTGATCTCTATACTCCTTTGTATTTCTGCGGGCCCCAACGACCTTGGTGTATCTACTTCTCTTCTCCCCTCCGTGCCAGGAACAGCAGAGATCTTTCCCAGGGCTTTAATTGCTTTTTCTGCTAATCTACCACATTCCTAACTTTCTACGTGTGCCTCATTCTAGTTTCAGCTAAAAACTTCCTAGTTATTTTCAAGTGAACCAATATTCTGAACAAGATGGTCGCCTGGCTTATAATGGCGGCCATCTTCCAGTCTATTTCCACTTCAGTATGTTTTTTGATCCTTATTTTTTCGATAAATGGATAAAATCAGGTTGAAGTAATTTAAGATTTCCAAATTGAATGAATTAAGGAGCTCTCTAATATAATGAAGACAGGTGTGTCAGATTGAGACACTATAAGAAGAGGGCAATCATGTAGTGACGTATGCTCTGATGAAGTCCCGAGGGCGGGACGAACCGCGTTAGCACCACGTCACTCGATCACCGCAGGTCCACGCCTTCTAGTGACCACCACGGAAGCAGACCGGGAGCTCCTGGTGGTTTTTAAGGATACGTGAGATGCAGCGTTTTTATGCTTGGCAGTGGGTGAGATCACTTCAATAGCCCACTTGCTGTTCTGTACGTATATACATATTGTTAGCAGGTCACCCGTACAATAAAGGGTATAACACTATCAATACTCTCTTTTTTATGAGATATATACTCCATCGGATATGAATTGCCAAGAAGTGGTTTCCGTTTGAAAAAGATTGGGAAATACGAACCCCCTTTTCTCCAGCAGGAGCTGAAACTATCCAAACGGGCTTTTTTTGACAAGAGAAGAGAGAAATATAAGTATTTTCTTTCTTTTTTTCCTTTTTTGTTTTTATTTTCTCTCTTTTTTCCATAGGATTGGTATAATTGAGACAATTCGTATGGTATCTACCGTTTTTTTCCCAAAACTTAGCGCGACACCACCTTTTGTTTTTGTACTGGACAAAAACAGAACTACATGTATCATCATCCTTTGCATGGGGACAGGAAGGAGGTGGTACAGGAAGAGGAAGGAGATCAGCAGCCTCGTGCAAGGCAGAAGCAGAGTGAACAGAGCAATGTGAGACGTAGCATGCACGCTGGGGCTGTTAGGGTTTGAAACCAGGCCGGAGTGTGGAAGTTGTTACAGTCCTGTTAAAGATCGTGCTGTTCCCTGAGCGTTGAGAGTACAGAGTGTGCATCGGTCGGCTGGGTGCTACGCTGAACTGTTTGTGACGAAGTGCGGTTTGGGAGAAGAGGGACATCGTGTGAGGAGAGGCTGCAAACTGGAGAGGAGTGCTGGCAGCCTATGTGTTCGTGTTCTGGCGGAGGAGAACCCGATCAGGAGTGCAGGCGTTAACAGCATTGAGTTCCAAGTGGCAGCGAGGACAGATCCCCTCGAGAGAGATCCCTTTCTTCAGCGTTCATCGGTCCAGGACAAGCGGTTACACCGGATGGGTGAGAAGGCTTCGGCCTGGTGAAAACGCAGAACATTGCGCACTTGTTTATCTGTTCCTTTAAGGGCCCCAACGGTGACTAGTCAAAGATTGTTTTGGTTTATTCACTGGTCAGTTGAATACAGTACCCGGGTACCCTAGACAACACACATATATATTTTTGAGCTATTATTCACGGGACTTACACTCCAGAACTGAGGGGGGTTAACCGTTTCTTTTACCGCCGCGTGTTTTTCCCACGTTACGAATTCTTGTCATTCAAATACCGTATATGCGGATTATATGCTTCTTTATTGGGATCAGTAAAGTATGTAATATATAAAAATCCACAACAGTGCTGGTGTATAGTTATTTCCTAGTGCGGTGAGACTAACCCGAGGTTTATTCAGCGGCTCCTCCGGGAGTGAGCGCTACACGTGGGGGCTCGTTCCGGGATTCCAGTCTCTGTAGATACCGCAATTAAAGGGTTAATTATGGATCCAGACACTCCTGCCAAATGGTGTGAGGAGCACAATAGCCAGATAGGGTTAAGCATAGTCATGGATGTTCCTGCAGACACTTGGGCCGAAGATCAGATTCGCCGGCCGTGGCCGAGCTGACACCAGAACATTGGGGGTTAATTCTGGACATTAAAGCGAACCCAGATACTTCTCACACATATGTTCTTTTTGAGTGGAGAAAGGGTGTTCCAGTGTGTTTTCAGGGTGCGAGTGTGAAGCTGACCGACGAGGTGGAAGTTCAATTGATTCAGCCAAGTGCGCCACGTGGCGATCCCGCGAACGTTCCCGTGTCCAGTCCGCTGTCCATGATCGGGCCTGAGTTCATCGTGAAGCACGTGTTAACCCAATGTGGGTTAGAGATATTTATAAGGCGCTATTGGTTATATCAGTTGAAGTAAATATAAATAATCGTGCAGCTCACCAGTAGGTGTATCCCTCACCCACATGTACATATGAAAAGCAGAGTTACAGAAATTGTAAATCAGGAAGCGCACACAGACTGATAACCAAAAGCACTCACACCAAGTGTCAAAGGTGGAATACAAATGGTAAAATACTCATCTTTGGTATAGATACAAATTCATTGTCCTAAAAGAAATTACAAAGGAACAATAGTGCAATACCAGAAGGACAAGTAAAGATACAGCAATATATTCAATAATTGCATACTCACAAAACTGGAGCCTGTAGGGCTCTCTATCTTCGCTTGTAAGCCACTAAGGGGGGCTTCTCCCACCAGATAGCTATCCGACTGAGGAAGCCTGCAGGACAAGCAGGAGAAATGCGTTTCGGTATATACCCCCTTTTATGTTGTTTTTATAATTGTAATAAATGTTTTTATTTTTATCCATCGAATCCCATCGTTTTACTTGCGGAGTACTCTACCATCTTCGCGTTCTTGTGATCTAAGAAGGGTGAGACCTCCGTCATATGGTCTAAGGCTATCAGTACCGAGCCACCACTCTAGGAGGCTCTGAGACACGTGAGTTGTTCCACGCATATTATCTTTTACCACGGTTCTAAACAGTACTGTACTATATATGTATCTCCTTTGAGGTCCACTCCTACCCGATCCATTTCACATATCTGGATGAGAGACGTATCGATTTGGTGGGAGAAGCCCATTCGCCTTCTGTTAAGCACCTCTCCACTACCGATCTAGGGAGGAGAGTGAATAAAGCGATTCAAGCTGAACGGTTCTACCCTAAAGATGCTCCTATCTCGTTCAAGCGGAAGAAGTGGGTTCAGTCTCCAATACTCAAGTCGGAAAATTCGTTCTCCAAGTATGAGTTTGATGTGGGATGCGCTAAGAGCACTAAACACCACATTCGTCTCCAGGATGATAAGACTTGTCGAGAAAGGTCAAGACGAGTTCCATTGGGAGGCCTAGTTGAACTGAACAGAACCAAAGGAGTGATTGGAGCAGAGGGACTGAGAGTCATGACTGCGGGTGTTCCTGAGCTCTATTGTTACCCTGCATGGATGAAGGCTCATTGTGAACCACAGAATCAAAGCCCAAACGTTCGATACGGCCTCCTCAGAGACTTACCTACGATTCACCGGGACATAGCACTGAAGAAGCTGTTACCACTGTGCGAAGGCTGCCCGAAGTGTCTAGCTGAGGTAGTCAGGGACCTGAGTCAGCTTGAGGATGTATATCTGACCCATTATATGTCTGCTACTGAACCTGAATGTATTGCTTAATGTAAATATTGCAAGGTTATGTACCTGTTACACTCCCTTGGAGGGACCCAAGAGTTTAAGGGGGGGAGAGTGTAGCGCTGCTTTAAAAACACTGTATTCTGGTGCATTGAATTATTGCTGCCACCAGAGGGAGACAGAGACATTGTTAGACTATGCTGGACAAAAACAGAACTACATGTACCATCATCCTTTGCGTGGGGACAGGAAGGAGGTGGTACAGGAAGAGGAAGGAGATCAGCAGCCTTGTGCAAGGCAGAAGCAGAGTGAGCAGAGCAACGAGAGACGTAGGATGCAGGCTGGGGCTGTTAGGGTTTGAAACCAGGCCGGAGTGTGGAAGTTGTTATAGTCCTGTTAAAGATCGTGCTGTTCCCTGAGCGTTAAGAGTACAGAGTGTGCATCGGTCGGCTGGGTGCTACGCTGAACTGTTCGTGACGAAGTGCGGTTTGGGAGAAGAGGGACATCGTGTGAGGAGAGGCTGCAAACTGGAGAGGAGTGCTGGCAGCCTATGTATTCGTGTTCTGGCGGAGGAGAACCCGATCAGGAGTGCAGGCATTAACAGCATCGAGTTCCAAGTGGCAGCGAGGACAGATCCCCTCGATAGAGATCCCTTTCTACAGTGTTCATCGGTCCAGGACAAGCGGTTACACCGGATGGGTGAGAAGGCTTCTGTCAGGGTTCAGACTGATTGATGATGCAGCAGGTGCGGTAGTGAGCCCAAGATGCAGTGAGGCAGGTTTGCAAGATAAACAAAAGGGTTTATTTATATTAAAACACAACAACACAAGAAGCATGAACCAAACAAGAGACACGAACCAGGCAAGAGAGGAGACTGGGCACAGAGGGGAATAGCTTTAGAGGAGGAGAGAAGATGCAGGAAAAGGAGGTTGAGGCAAGAGGGATGACTGAGAGTAGTGGGACGAGCGGTAAGAGAAAACAATATAGAAGTACTTAGAAAGGAGGAGGAATGAGGGATAGCAAAGATGAGAATAAGAGTCTAGAGCAGTGGAAAGCAGAAATAGACACAAGGGGAACTTAACAACAGATGGGGCAGACAATGAATAAAGAATAACACTAAACAATACAGATAACAGACATTCAGGCAAAGGTACCAGTGGGGATGTATCAATAGAGCGGCCGTTGGAAATTCAGGGGTCTAGGCAAGGCGGCAGGCAGGGTGGTCCAAGTCCATATCCAGGGGGTCTGATACACGGGGTTCCAGATGGGGGAAACAGGGAGCAAAAGGGGGTACCGGTATGGAGAATGAGTGTTCAGGTAGAAACAGGGGTCCTGAGGCAGTCTTTGGCGATACCACAAAGAAGGGTTCAGGAATAGCTCTGCACAGGAACACAGTCTGGGACTTCAATGAGGAAGTCCAGTGTAGAGGGTGTGACTTCCTTAAATGCAGGACTGATGAGGGAGGATGAAGGGCAGGTGAGGTTCCAGGGTAGAATGTCAGAGTCCAGGAAAGTGTATAGTCTGATAAAGTCCTGGAACCTGCATAGGGCATGCAGGATGTGGCATAGAAAGGGGGCGCCAGGGGGTCAGGGCCTCTAGGACCTGACAGCTTCGGCCTGGTGAAAACGCAGAACATTGCGCACTTGTTTATCTGTTCCTTTAAGGGCCCCAACGGTGACTAGTCGAAGATTGTTTTGTGTTATTCACTGGCCAGTTGAATACAGTACCCGGGTACCCTAGACAACACACATATATATTTTTGAGCTATTATTCACGGGACTTACACTCTAGAACTGAGGGGGTTAACCGTTTCTTTTACCGCTGCGTGTTTTTCCTGCGTTACGAATTCTTGTCATTCAAATACCGTATATGCGTATTATATGCTGCTTTATTGGGATCAGTAAAGTATATAATATATAAAAATCCACAACAGTGCTGGTGTATAGTTATTTCCTAGTGCGGTGAGACTAACCCGAGGTTTATTCAGCGGCTCCTCCGGGAGTGAGCGTTACACTAGTTTTAATTGTGTTTAGTTATATTTTAACATTTAATTTTAAAGGTAAGATTGCGGACTCTTGCTATACGTTTGCGTCAGTGTACCTTCCTAACACTGCCCAACATCGGTGCCTAGCGTAGATTTTTCGTCAATTGCAGGCCTTTATGGCTGGTACTTTAGTGGTCGCAGGAGACTTTAACATTCCCTTAGACCCGAGATTGGATACCTCCATGGGTCGTTCCTCGATCCCCCCAAATGTCATAAGACTAGCTTCGTCTTGTTGATGTCTGGCGAGCTTTTCATGCCGGCGAGCGTGATTACACGTTTTTCTCCCCTGTTCATGGTACGCACTCCTGGATTCTTCTCCTGGATTATATTTTTATGCAGCATCACCGGGTAGCTCTAGTCGAGGCTACGTCTATCGAAGCGCAGGCATGGTTGGACCACGCTTCTTTGACAGCCACACTGTCCTCGCCTTTATACCGACCATCTGAGAGGCAGTGGCGACTGAACTTATCTTTACTCGCAGACCCGGACTTTGTGACTGAGATAAATTTACACCTCAAGGCATACTTTGAGGAGAATGGCGACTCAGATACCCCAGAGCCGACGGTCTGGGAGGCTCACAAAGCGTGGTACGTGGCCTTTTTATTAGCAAAGCCACAGCTCTGAAGTGACTCCCCTCTGAGCGGGTGCAGCAACTTATTGTTGATATACTGTATGTACCTTGGAACTTCGTCACCATACGTCTGCACTGCCCTCCGATTACCCGGAACTTCTGGCTAAGCGTCGAGAATTGAATGATTTACTTGATACCGATATTAAGTTTGCTACCCAAAAGGCCCGCTGTAGCTTTGCCCTTAGGGAAAATAAGCCTGGTCGCCTACTAGCCCAAATCCTACGACGGAGACAGAACACCTCATATATTGCGAAGACTCGCTCTCCAAATGGGGTTGTCCACGTACTCCCTGAATCTATTTTGCTTGAGTTTCAACGCTATAACCAGGGCCTATACGACATGGATGGGGGTTCGGACGCTAGTTCTCCCCCTTCCGCGATTAAAGACTACCTGATGGATAAGCTTCCCCGTTTGCTTTCAGAGTCTTCGGTGACTAGCTTGGAAGACCCCATCAGTGCAACAGAGATCCATGCGGTTGTGAAATCACTTAAAAGCCACAAGTGTCCTGGCCCTGACGGTCTCCCAGTGGAATATTATCGTTCCTTCTCGTTCACACTAGTGCCCCGCCTTCTTGCATTGTTCTCTGCAATCCGATTTGGTTCCCCCATCCACCCTCACACCTTGTCGGCCACAATTTCGGTTATCTTGAAACCAGATAAAGGCGCATCCAACCTCCGTAGTTACCGGACGATTTCTCTCCTCAACACGGATTTGAAGGTCCTGGCCAAGGTTATGGCAAACCGACTTACTCCCCTTTTGCTGTCCCTGATTCACCTGGACCAGGTGGGATTTGTGCCGGGACAGGAGGCTCGTGATGCCACCACCTGCACCCGTGGCGAAGAGAACTGGTGAAGAGACCTTCTCCTGCTCTCCATGGACGCGGAGAAGGCCTTCGATAGAGTACGTTGGGAGTTTATGTACTCGGTATTGAGAGGCCTAGGGGTTGGACCCTTTTTTATGCAATGCTTGACGGCCCTTCATGATAACCCTACAGCGTGTGTCAGGGTCAATGGGGCTTTGTCATCCCCGCTGGTACTGCGGAATGGTACTCGACAGGGATGTCCCTTATCGCCCCTGCTTTTCGCCCTAACTCTCGAGCCGCTTCTGGTGGCTATTCGTCTCAATTCGGATATAACGGGGATTAGGAGCCATGCTTCTGAACACAAGCTATCGGCATATTCAGACGATCTGCTCTTTTTTCTCACAAACATTGACTCCTCCCTCCCGGCCATAATGTCTGAACTGGATTCTTATGGTTCTGTCGCAGGTCCCAAAATCAACCATGACAAGTCGGAATTCCTCGGTGTCTTCCTGGAGCCCGTTGCTTTGGAGTCCATTCGCACCGCCTATCCGTTCCGCCATTGCCCTACATCTCTCCGATACCTTGGTACCTGGCTGGCGACTTCTTCTAGACGACTTTTTGATCTGAACTTTAATAGTATATTGCGCACTTTCCATTCAGATCTAACCAGCTGGAGGAGTAAATATTTATCCTGGCTGGGACGCGTGGCGGTGCTGAAGATGAATTAGCTACCGCGTCTGCTATATCTTTTTCATACTCTCCCTATAGCAATCCCAACTTCCTTTTTTCTGGCACTCCGGAAGGAGCTTCTGAACTTTATATGGCCAAAGGGCCGACCCCGGGTTGGGTTTGCGGTGTTGTGCCACCCGAAGTCCCGAGGTGGATTGGCCCTCCCCGATGTGAAACAGTACTATACCGCGTGCCACCTGCTTCAAATCGTTGACTGGTCAGCTGCCGACTTGGATAAGAGATGGCTTGACCTGGAGCGTGTTCTCTCCGGCTCTCCCTTGTGGGCAGTGCTGTGGTTCCCGCCTGTTGCTCGGCGTGGTGTCTCCTCGGACCCGGTCACTGTTACTTTACATATCTGGCACAGATGTAAGTTGATTCATGGCTTCTCTACTTCGATCTCTCCTCTCTTACGCTTGAGCCATAACCCAAATCTGCCGGCTGGGGTCCAACCTTCTCTATGCATACGACCAGTGGTGTATTTACAAACACAATATGGCAGTGCTGATAAGATATTAAGGAAGGATCGCTACAGGAACTCGCACGTGGTTCCTGTCCCAAACCACCAAAATATATACCAATAGTCCAAGGGGAAGGAGTGCAGTGAAAACAATGTTCCTTTCTTTAAGTCCCAGGAGTGGTGTATTTAGGTTTTGTGCTACCCTAGGCCTGACTAAACTCGTGCAACCCCTAATTTAAATTTGAGGCACCCCTTCCTGTCAAGGGCACACCTCTTCCTGGTTAATCCCCACCCTTCCTCTTTAAGCTCCATCTTTCCCTCTTAGAGCTCCGCCTTTTCCTCTCTTTATATTAAAAGTGGATACCAAGTGCCTACTTGTATATTTTGTATACCATTTCAATTGTTTCTATTGAGATAAATAAAATTATGAAATGTTTAAATTCAAGCTTTTTTACAAAGAACAGCCATGCATGTCAAGTATACTGGATCACAGCCGCTCTAATTGGTTGAACAATAAAATCCACAGAAACGTGCACTGCATATGAGCCACATCACAGAGCTGCACAGCAATAAAACCCACAGAAATGGGCACTGTGTATGAGCATATCAGAGCTGCACAGCAATAAAACCCACATAAATGTGCACTGTGTATGAGCATATCACAGAACTGCACAGCAATAAAACTCACAGTAATGTGCAGTGTGTATGAGCGTATCCCAGAGCTCCAGGGCAATAAAACTCACAGTAATATGCAGTGTGTATCACAGAATCCACAGCAATAAAACTCCCAGCAATGCAATGTTTGGTGTGTGTCAGCGTATCAGAATCCACAGCAATAAAAATTCCAGCAATGCAATGTGCAGTGTGTATGAGTGTATCAGAATCCACAGCAATAAAACTCTCAGCAATGCAATGTGTGGTGTGTGTGTCAGTGCATCAGAATCCACAGAAATAAAACTCCCAGCAAACCGAGTTTATATGAGCACACAGCAATTATTTATTCTATAATTACCGGCCTCCGTCCACGGTAGGGCTGTGGGGGTGCCACTGCCAGAGGGTGCACCGTTGCTTTGATTCCCTTCCCGGTGGGTGTTCAGTCCAGAATAGAGTGACAGTCCGTGTTATCGAAAGGGCGGGCAGCTGCATGCGTGCGTGCGTGTCACGTGGTTCAGCCAGTCAGGTGGTACTGAGACTCAGTACCACCTGACTGGCCGGACCGCGTGACCTGCACGCACGCAGCCTCACCAGGGCCAGGCAGCTCAATGACAAATTTCTATCACTGCAGTGCTGGTTAAGAAAAGGTCCACTTTAAACAGCAGTAAGCAGACAGGGCTTCATATTCTGCTGATACCCCCCCCCCTTTACCTGCCATTTACTGTCATCTTCTCTCTCTGCACACAAATCACATCCCCCTCCCCTCTCCTAGAGCTGCTACGGGGCAGAGGAGGAGCTATGGAGGGAGGAGAGGGGGATTCTATTCGATTTTATTCCGTATGCAAACGCCCTGCTCCGCTGCTCGTTGTTTGAGAACACAGCTCAAAGTGACAGAGGCACCTCCTAGTACCCCCTAATGACACCCCAATAATCACTGGTACCTGGGGCAGCCCGCCCTCTGCCACTCCCGTAAGTACACCACTGCTCTATGATATGCTCACACACAAGTTTGGCGAACTGCCAGCAAGTACGTTGCTGTTTGAAGGCAGTGCAAATCCCCATAGAGAAGTAATGGTTAATCTATTCAGAGAACACCAAACAGCAGAGAAATGACAGTGAAATGCCCTGATGTTCGGTGGTTTCAATCTGCAGGTTTATTCAGGCGAACCCCATAGGTTTCAATGGTAAAAATATTCCCGTTTTTATGCAATATCTAATAAACCATTTATTATTTTAATCTGCAGTAAAAAGTCTTTATTTATTGATTTTTTTTAGTACCTTTTAGTCATTTTTTTGATTTTTTTGGCAAAATTTCCCCCCTTTTTTTTAATAGCGGTTTTTCTTTTCTCTGTAACAGAACTTTTTATTATCAATCATAGGATCTTATATGTAAATTACAGACATTTTCGTTCAGTAGTTCTTTTGAAAACCGCAGGCCACGGGTTTGCGGTGGCGGCATTCAGCGGCCGACTCCATGCACTTTGGGGACCCTGTGGTGAATGGTGAATTCACTGCAGGGTGGGTAAATTTTATTCCCCGAAGTGCAGGGAACTACAGAACACCAAAATGTTGGCGTCATTTCGGTGCTCTGTGAGTAATCCATTTAGTGGTGAGGTTTTTTGCTGCCCCCTGGAAGTGAAAGCCTAGGCCTTGCCTACCTAGGACATACTGGAAAATTAGTGAAATCTCAATGTATCCTTCCTGGTAAAATACTTTGCAAAAGTAAAAAAAAAATATATATATATATTTTAGGGGTGGGGCCACTCGGTGCAGGCTGCCGCCCCCTGGAAACTGCCGCCCTAGGCCTAGGCCTTGTCGGCCTAGGCCAAAATACACCACTGCATACGACTGACGGGGTCGAGAAGACTGCGGGCCCTGGACTTTCCCTGTGATGAGGACGTGAGAGATCCTCTCTGCTTTAGAACGGGGGACCCCCTGTCGCCTTTAGAGAGATTTAACTATCTTCAGATCCGAAGCTTTCTCCGTGATCTCAACTGTGACTACAGTTTACATCGGCAGCTCACTCCGTTCGAACGCTTCTGTCATATGGGCTTTGCGCTTGATCATGGCGTATCTACTCTGTATAACCTGAGATTCAGGTGTCGGACACGACCGACCCCACTTTTACCTCTAGATGGGAGACAGATCTCGAAATTGGAATCACAGATGCTCAATGGGCTACGACCTATGCCTTAGTGCATAAGGGGTTCTGCACCTCGAGATCTCAGGAGACTTCTTATAAATTATTGACTTTTTGGTACAGAACTCCCTCGCTCCTCCATCGCATCTACCCGGAGTCCTCTCCCACCTGTTGGCGTTGTGACGCTGACGTGGGTACTTATCTTCACATCTGGTGGTCTTAGCCCCACGTGCTTGGGTTTTGGAAACTGATTCATTCTCTATACACCAGGTAACGGATATTGATCTTCCACTCACCCCAGAATGCTTTTTGCTTTTTCACATCCCCCTCCCCATCAGGACTCTGAAGAGGTCGGTGCTGCTTCTCATGTTGTTGGCGGCTCGGGCCCTGATCCCGGTGCACTGGCGGTCATCGGAGGTACCATCTCTTCTGTCGTGGATAAACAAGGTTGAGACCATTCGTTCAGTAGACCTCCTGGAGGCTGTGACTTGGGGTGTGGAGGCAGACATGGGGCTGAAGTGATTCCACTGGGACGGCTATACGGCGACTACGCGTCGTGCGCTGGAGGTTGCCTGAGAGTTTGGCTGCTGGGGCGGACCAGTCTGGGCGCGGATGACCTGTACCTTTCCCCCTTCCCGTCTTTCCCCTCCCCCCTTTTTTTTCTTTCTCGCTTCTCTTTTTCCCCCTCTCTTCCACCCTCTTACTTTCTTTGCTTCCTCTTGGTGTCCCTCTTTCTTCTCTTTGTGCTGAGCTCTCCTCTCCTTTTGTTACTCTTAGTTGACCGCTATCTGACGCCGGGTCCTCGTGGTCGACAGACCTGGTCTTGATCCCTGACCTCCGCACCGTCCTTTTGCACTCTTGGAGCCCTAGTCTTGCATTGTTCATCTCATCGGATACCTTATATAAGACTTTGACTTGCTCAGACTGTTCTTTCATCTGTCACCTTTTCTCTTTGTATTGTATCTCTGTTCACAATAAAATTTTGAATAGCAAAAAAAAGAAAAAAAAACATTTAATTTTGAGATTTTTACATGTTGCATATATTTATTATTCTGTTTATTTTATAAAAAAAAAAAAGAAGGGAGATGTAATATTTGCATATGTATAGTCTATCCAATCATATGCCAGTGTTCAAATTGTCTGGTGACCGTTGCACTGTCTGTTGGTAGTTTGCCTCTCTGTGTGCAATGGTCATTCAGCGGCTCTGCTGTATTATAATAAAACCAGCAGCACTTAATCCTTAATTCTGCATCCGAGAGTCATTTGCACAAACACCACAGCAGCACAAACACTAAACAGTACAAAGTGATGTGAGAAAAAGCCCAAGCGTTGAAGAATGCCTTAAAGTCACTGGATATATACTGCGGGCCAGTGTCGGAGAGGAGTCTCTGGGATACCATGCCTTGCGAAGGCGGCCTTTAGGCCAGCGTCAAACGAACGCAGTCATCACGTCCGTGTCGCCGCACAGTTTAACGTCCGTTCGTAGCATTGATTTGTGATCAATAGAGACCAACACACGAAGTACGTGCGCACAGAAGTTTGCACGCACCATGTAGGTGGCAACGGACGCCATTTTGGCCTAAATAAAGACGTAAAAGAGCTACGACAGGCGCCCAGAGTGTACCGCGTCCGCGTAGCCTCCTGTGTGCCTGATGACGCAACGTCAGACGCAGCACATTTGCAACGTCCATCACGTTGATGCTCAGAAGTTTTTTTGCTCTGGCTGACTGTACGTGTCTTAATTTTGATTCCCATATTTCCCTTTTTTTCTACATCCGTTAAAACAAAAACGGACCGTGTGGTGTGTACAGTATCTTCCGTCAGTATGTCTGTCCGTTATGCATGCACGCAGAGTGCGCTCAGACTGCGTTCGTCTGACATTAGCATAAACTTGTGTATTACAGCAGCGGATGTTGTGCTGTGAAGTCTGTCCAGATTGAAGTATCTGCTGCAGTCTCCCTCATGACTGAAAAGTAGCATGAGCATATGTGGTTTGCTCTGGAGCAGGGTCCCCTCTCTGCTTAGATTGTAAACTCTGGAGCAGAGTCCCTTCTCCTCTTAGAGTGAAATCTCTGGAGCAGGGTCCCTTCTTCTCTTAGATTGTAAACTCTGGAGCAGGGTCTCCTCTCTGCTTAGATTGTAAGCTCTTGGACAGGGACCCCTCTCCTCTTAGATTGTAAACTCTGGAGCAGGGTCCCCTCTCCTCTTAGATTGTAATCTCTGGAGCAGGGTCCCTTCTCCTCTTAGATTGTAAGATCTGGAGCAGGGTCCCCTCCCTGCTTAGATTGTAAGCTCTTGGACAGGGTCCCCTCTCCTCTTAGATTGTAAGCTCTGGAGCAGGGTCCCCTCTCCTCTTAGATTGTATGCTCTGGAGCAGGGTCCCCTCTCCTCTTAGATTGTAAAATCTGGAGCAGGGTCCCCTCTCCTCTTAGATTGTAAACTCTGGAGCACGGTCCCCTCTCCTCTTAGATTGTTAGCTCTGGGGCAGGGTCCCCTCTCTTCTTAGATTGTAAGCTCTGGGGCAGGGTTCCCTCTCCTCTTAGATTGTAAGATCTGGAGCAGGGTCCCCTCTCCTCTTAGATTGTAAGCTCTGGAGCAGGGTCCCCTCTTCTCTTAGATTGGCACCAAAGGCACAATATCTGGGTGCACTGACGCCTTTACCAGATTCATAGCTTTTTAATATAGGACCGCATGGTCCACCCCTGCACTCTTCCACAATACCACAGAGGGGTTACTGTATGATGGCACTTGCTGGCCTGGCACCAAAGGCACAATATTTGGGTGCACTGACGCCTTTACCAGATTCATATCTTTTTAATATAGGACCGCAGGGTCCAACCCTGCACTCTTCCACAATACCACAAAAATATTACGGTGTGAAGGCACTAGCTGCCATGAAATGCACATTATTTGGGTGCACTGTCACTGACGCCTATATTACCAGATTTATATCATTTGAATTTTTTGGACCGCAGGGTCCAACCCTGCACTCTTCCACAATACCACAGAGGGGTTACGGTGTGACTGCACTGTTGCCGTCACTAAAGGCCCAATTTTAAAGCACCTATTGTTACTTTCATCCAAAGCCTGCATAAGTTTCACCATAATTTAGCCAAAAAATCACTAAACTTGTTCTGTGTGTCCTAAAAGGTCTTCTCTTTTCATACAGGCTGCCGCCCCAAGCAGTTGTTTATGAATAGATTACCGTCATTTGAAATGTCATTTTTTTGTTTTTAAATGTTTCTATACATCCTACAAATCCGCCACTTAACGAGCAGGTTATGGGGACCTCCTAGGCACAATATTTGAAGGAATTTTTTGTTTTTATTTTTAACCCTTATTTCATGGAAAACTCACTGTCCCTTTAAAAACCTTTTTAAAAAAACTTTTTGTCCGTGTTTCCAGTCCCCCAGGGCACTACCCGGACCCCATACACCTTTTATGGCAAATATCTTGCATATATACCCTCTTGGAGGGCACTCTGAAAACCGAACTTTTGACTCCCATTGACTTGCATTAAGTTCGGTTCGTGTTCGAGTTCGAACTCGAACTTTCGAAATTGTTCGAGTTCGAATGCGAACCGAACTCGGGGGTGTTCGGCTCATCCCTACTCCTGAGTATGATTTGACTACTCTGAACTTTCAGCTAATACATTGCTACCAAGCATCATTTACAGGGTGTTTCTTTCTTTACAAAAAAAACACACGTCAGTCTGTCCCCAAAAGAAAATGTAGGTGTGAGAATATATGTAGTCAGTAACATGAGATTAGCGCTCTATGGCCTTGCCTATTAAACAGTAAAATTATTTGCCATTAAAAATGACGATTGGGTTCTGCTTATGGAGCTGTCATTGGGACACGATTGTGCATTCTAAAACAGGGTCCTCATTTCCTATCAGTGTTAACATGTTTTGCCCTACCCATTATACAGCGCTACAGAATTGTTGTTACTTTATAAATACTTGAAATTGCCAAACTGTTCTGTTTTAATGGCATACAATAAGCTTTGTTTTTATTATGTGCAAGGCCCCGGAGTCACTTTGCTGACTACATTTTCATCTGATCAATCATACGGCAAGTAATAGGGAGTTTGAGTAAAGCAGCATACATTTCGAATATTTTAACGGTGAATCGGTCAAGATAACTATATGGCAGGGGTCAGCAACTTTGCCACTCCAGATGTTTTGGAACTAGATGTAGTTTCAAAACATCAAGAGGAACAAGCTTGCTGTCACCTGCTATATAGTGCACCGAAATAATTGCATTGTATCAGTGTGTAGCGCTCACTCCCGGAGGAGCCGCTGAAAATGAACCACGGGTCAGTCTCCCCGCACTAGGGAATAAATATACTCCAACACAGTTGTGAGTTTTTATCATTAAATAGTTTACTAAAATATTTGAGCAGATGTTGAAGCACGGTGTTCACAAGTATTATTACAGTATTTTCGTATTACGACAAACGCGCAGCGGAAAAAGAAACGAAACACGAGGCTTCGTATTTCGGAAAATAAAATATTCGCGACCGAACATAAAAGCAATGCAATTTCCCGATAGTTCAGAAAAGGGGACACGTAGCAAAACCCCAAACATACAATCCCTTCGTATTACGGTAAACGCGCAACGGAAAAAGAGGAAAAATATATATTCGGAACGTATCTTTATTTTTAACCCTTGTTCCGATTCATAAAAGAAAATGAGTCCTGCACAAGTTAAGTCCCAGGAGGTGAAAGGTGTATATGTGTGTGTGGTACCCAGGTACTGTTCAACTGGCCAGTGAGTTTATTCAAGGAAAATCTTCGACTAGTCAGTTGGGGCCCTGTGGACTTTAAAGAGAAAACAGCAGCTTGACCTTTAATCACAAACAGCCTTGGAGGCCTCTCACCCATCCGATGCAGGCTTTAGGCTCCGCTGACCCAGGACGTCTCTCCTCCGGATTTTGACTGGGGATACTAGCGGCCGGATCCGTTGTCTAACTTTATGCAGCTTGTCCAGCTCACCGCCTGCTCTCCGTTCGATTTCCGCCGGTCTGCAGCAGTGTCTGGGCTCTGGCGAGTCTCCTTCTCCTCAGGCTAGGTGACCCAAACCGGAACAACAGGTCTCCCTCGGGCTTTGGCCTAGATTCTCCCGCGATCTCCTCGGTGCGTCTGCTTTCTCTGCTTCCCTGGCGCGCTCTGGAACTTTCTCCACGAGGCAGAGGATGTAAGTGTCCAGTCCCCACCCACTTCCTGTCTTCTTGCAAAGCATCCCGGGCATTGTAGTCCCAATGTCCAGTATCTCTGATCGCGATAGTCTCCATCTTGTGGCCAAAAATAGGTACTGCCACAGCAAGATTTTTAACACAGCGCTACACTCTCCCCCTCCTAGAACTCTTGGGTCTCTCCAAGGAGGTACAACAATTACATTACATTTCCAATATTTGAATACAGTTTATATAACATGTACAGGTTCAGCAGCATACATATAGTGAGTTAATAACACTTCCTCAAGTTGACTCATATTTTGGGCTACCTCAGCTAGCATAGCAGACACTTCGGGCAACCTCCGCACCGTGGTGATGGCCTCTTCAGTGCTATGTCCTGGTGAGTCGTAGGTGAGTCGTTGGGGCGGTCGAACAGAGCGTTTTGGTTCTGGCTCAATCAGTTCCTCTTCAGGTGGAAGTACTATAGGCGTTGGCTCAATTCCTCTCTCTATCACTGGAGCAGACGTTTCTTCAGAGTATGATCCCTCCAGTGAAGGCATAGAACTGTAATCACCTGAATAAGCTTCCGGAGCTACCGGGATCCCCACAGCCTCAGGGACTTCCAACTGAAATTCAGGAGCTTCAGGCCTCAAGTTACTCTCCCACCGCTCAGGGATAACGACAACCTCTTCAGGCTCCGGCGAGAGCATCCAATCTAGACAATAACTCTCTTCTTCACTGTCTCTTTCGCTCTCTTCGGCAACCCGGGTCTGTTGAGATCGAGTAACAGGAGGCAAACATGGAACAGGCGGATTTGGCCGAGTCAATTCGTCCCCAACCGGCATCCTTACAGCCTCTCTCAAAGGTAATAAATGATTTCGGTGCCAGTTCTTAAGAGGCCCAGCCTTTCCATCCGGGCGAATCTGATACACTGGTAAACCCGGCAGTTGTTTGCAGACAATGTAAACCTGGGAACTCCACCTATCCGCCAACTTGTGTCTCGCAGCCGCACCCAAGTTCTTCAATAAGACCCTATCACCGGGTTGTAGATCTTGTATTCGAACTTTCAGGTCATAGTTCCTTTTGTTTCTTTGCTCCCTGTTTCCCGAGGTCAAACGGGCCTGTTCAAACGCAGAAGCCAGATTCTTTCGAAGTCTATCCACGTAGTTTCTATGGGAAGCTACTGATGTCTGGTCTAGGGATAACCCAAATGCCAAATCAACCGGCAGTCGAGCCTCCCTTCCAAACATAAGACGGTACGGTGAATATCCAGTTGCATCGCTCTCCGTACTGTTATATGCATGCACCAGAGTAGCTATGTGACGACTCCAACTCTGCTTCTCCACATTCGACAAGGTCCCCAGCATGTTTAGCAGTGTGCGATTAAACCTTTCAGGCTGAGCATCACCTTGAGGGTGATATGGTGTGGTTCGGGTCTTTTGGATTCCCAACAGCTCTAACAACTGCCCCACCAGTCTGCTTTCAAAGTCTCTACCCTGATCAGAGTGCACTCTCCTTGGCAGTCCGTAGTGAACAAAGAACTTTTCCATCAACACCTTGGCTACAGTCGGAGCGCGTTGATCTTTCGTGGAAAAAGCTTGGGCGTAACGAGTGAAATGATCAGTCACTATTAGAATGTTCCCTTGCCCACTAGCATCCGGCTCTAAGCACAAGAAGTCAATGCACACCAAATCCATGGGTCCCTGGCTCTGCAGATGGCTCATTGGAGCAGTTCGGGTCGGTAGAGTCTTTCTCTGAATACACCTCAGACAGGAATGGCAATAACTTTCCACTTCAGCTCTCATGCAAGGCCAATAGAACCTATCTCGCACCAGCTTAAAAGTTCTCTCAGCACCCAAATGTCCATGCTCATCATGTAGTGATCGCAGCACACTCTCCCTATGTTTAGTAGGGAGGAATAACTGTTGAATCTCTTCAGAGTTGGTTGAGGGGCCCCTTCGGTAGACCACCCCATCCAACATCTTTAACCGCTCCCACTCTTTGTAGACCAATCTGGCTCCACTCGGGGAGTTGGTTAACAAAATCTCTCGCTGGTTTGCAGACAGGGCCTTTATGGTCAAGGCAATTAAAGGGTCTCTGGCCTGATCCGCTTTCAGGTCCTGTCTCGAAAAGGTAGGTAAACTTTCATCCTTTAACTGCGTAGGGTTACAGTAGAACTCAGGAACAGCCGCAGCCATAACTCCTATGGCCTCTGCTTCAATCCCTCCTTTGACCCGGCGCTCTGTTCCTTGACACAAAGCTTGCACCCCGTCTGGAGTCAACTGAGTCCATTCTGTAGTGTAGGGTCTTCTCGATAACGCATCAGCATCTCGATTATTCACCCCAGGGCGATACTTCAGGCTGAACCGAAACCCTGACAGAGCGGCCAACCACCGATGTCCCGTTGCGTCCAGTTTTGCAGTAGTAAGGATATAGGTAAGAGGATTATTATCCGTCTTGATCACGAACTCAGCTCCATACAGATAGTCTTTCAACTTGTCCACCACTGCCCACTTCAAGGCTAGGAACTCCAGCTTATGAGTAGGATAGTTCTTCTCTGAAGGCGTAAGGCTCCGGCTCACATACGCCACAGGCCTCAGCAATCCATCATATTCCTGATATAGGACTCCTCCCAGACCTTCCCGGCTGGCATCCACATGTAGTTCATACGGCTTGTGAGGGTCCGCATAGGCCAAAACAGGAGCTCGGGTTAGACTCTCTTTCAACTTTACAAAAGCTCCTTCACATTGACTGGTCCATTCACCTTGTATAGACTCTCGAGCTTTCCTTGGCCCCGGAGCTGACGGGTTTTTATCAGAGACCTTGCAGCCTTCTTCTGTGGTTTCCTTCTGCAGGAGTTTGTTCAGTGGTTGAGCTATTTTCGCGAATCCTCCCACAAATCTTCGATAGTATGAACAGAATCCCAAGAAAGATCTAAGCTCAGTGACGTTTCGGGGTCTAGGCCAAGAAGCTACGGCCTCCAACTTCCGAGGGTCTGTTGAAACACCTTCTGCTGAGACCACATGTCCCAAATACGTAACAGACGGTAGACAGAATTGGCATTTCTCTAGAGACAGTTTCAGCCCCTGTTCATGGAGCCTCTTCAAGACCTTCTCCAAACGTTGCTCATGTTCTTCCAGAGTCTTCCCAAACACAATTATGTCATCCAGGTACACTAATACTTCGATTAGATTCATATCCCCGACTGTCTTCTCCATCAACCGTTGGAACGTGGCTGGAGCCCCCGTAAGGCCTTGAGGCATCCTCTTGAATTCAAAGAACCCCAGTGGACAGATGAACGCAGTTTTCTCCTTGTCTTCCGGATGCATTGGTATCTGGTGATACCCGCTTCGCAGGTCTAGTACACTAAACCACTTTGCTCCAGACAAACACTGTAGGGCATCTTCTATCCGAGGAGTGGCATATTGATCGGGGATGGTTCTCCGGTTCAATGTGCGGTAGTCTATGCATAAGCGGACAGAACCATTTTTCTTCCGGACCAACACTATGGGAGAGGCGTATGGACTCCTGGACTCTTGAATCACCTTAGTTCTTTGTAATTCGTTCAGCTGCTCTCGCAGATCATCTAAGTCTCCTAGCGGAACTCGCCTTGATCTTTCTCGAAACGGCTTGTCTTCTTGTAACCGAATACGGTGCTCAGTACTCTTAGCTAGGCCCACATCGAACTCATCTTTTGAGAACAATTCCTTCCACTTTAGGACTTGAGACTGAAGACGTTTCTTCCACTCAGGTGAAATGGGAGCGTCCTTGGGGTAGAATCTTTCATCTGGAATCTCTTTACCCACTCCCCCTCCTGAATCGGTAGAGAGGGGTATAGCAGACTCTACTTGCCCGATAGGCATTCGTGCTTTAAGGACTACTGGAGAATCCGTCACATTGCACACGCTGACCGAGACTCTTCCTCGTGTTCTCTTCAGAGCTTTGGTGGAGATTATCTCAGGAATTACTTCGACTCCGGTTTCACTCCCATGATCAAAATCGGTTCCCAGCACCACCTAGGGGCCTGGTTGCGATCCATTCAACTTGACTGAAGCCCAGAAACTCGCTACTTCTCCTGCTTGCAGAACCTTCTCTGTTCCACCCAGTCTCCACAGTCTTCCCACCTCGGCAGGTGCCTTTCGTTCTTCGACCATCCTCTGATAGACCGGACGTAACATTGGGTGTACTCCTTGAGTTGAACCTTCTTCCAACACAATAGGCGTCAGGAGACGCCGCACTAGGTCAATATTCGTCCCCACTATCAGGAGCTTCTGTTCGCACCCGAGGGTCGAGGACACACAATAGCCAATGCATCACAACCCCCAGACTGCCCGATGACTTCAGATCCGATCTCCAACTTCACCTGCAGGTACCCGTCATAAGGGAGTTTCTCAGTGCCGATACCCCATATTTCCAAATCCTTCAATTCTTGCAAAGGAATGTGCTTTAAGTGTTTCTCATAGAAGTCTCTGTAGATCAATGTCACTTGAGCCCCTGAATCCAACAGGGCTTTGGTGTAGACTCCTTCCACTTGGATTGGCACAACAGGAGAAGGACCTATCAGTTGGTCGGGAAATTTTGTGGCGGTATCCGGACGCTTAGACCCAGTTTGCTGTACCCTGGCCTTTTTCTTGGCCCGTGCAGGTTTTTGGCGTGCATTGCCTCCCCATGACGTAGACCCGGATGCTAAGGGAGTGACTCTTTCAGTCCTGGCAGGCTCTACAGTCGGCTCGACTTTGGGCCTTCTCGCCCTCTTAGTCTTTGCTTGATTTCTGGAGCGGGGTTCAACCCTCGGGCACTCAGGTTGCTCCTTTACTGGTGCCCTCTGGCGTTTCCCGCCGGTGAGGTAGACAACAGTCCTTCCAGGGCTTCCAACAGTCCCTTGACTCTATCCTTCTCAGGCTTTCGGCCTTTACACTGTGCGCGGAAATGGCCCATTTCTCCACACCCGAAACATCTCTTCTTAGAGAGCGGAGACGTAGTTGCTTGTTGAGACCTGGTCAAAGGATTTGGACCAGACGCCACAGCAACTCCCGTCGTCTGCATACCTGTGAGGAATTTCTGCATTTCTGCCTGCATCTCTGTCACCTTCATCAATACTCGACACAGTTCCGCATGCGCTTGTTGCAATTCAACTTGAGCTTCCTGAACCTTCGTGACGGTCTTGGACAATTCACCCCGTTCAGGGAGGTTCGACTCTTTGGCAGCCTTCTCTGTAGATTTAAAAACAACTAGATGTTCTTGTTCGTCCTCGTCAGATCCATAGGTATCTAGAGAGTCGCTTTCAGGTTGCAGGCCGTCGTTATGTCTCACAGGTTGTGCATAAGCCCTTTCCCCCGCCTGAAAGATTTCTCTTCTAGTAAAGCCTCTTCCTCTCGTACAACTCGGATCAGTTCCAGGTACTTTAACTCTTGGTTACCTGCTCTGCTTCTCAGCTGCATCATCACTGGATCTAGAGGTTGAGAGCCCCTCAGAATCTGTTTTATTCAGATCTTATCTACTTCGGCCGGTTCGGCCCCTTTCTTCAGGAGTATCTGGTGTAGAATCTTATCCAGGCGCCTCATGTACTCGGTCATCCTTTCACCTCTTCTCTGATAGGTGTGTTCGTATTGATATACCAATTCGGCCGCCTTTTCAGTTCGCCCAAAAACTTCTTCAAGAACGTTTAAATAATCCAAAGCAGTACAATCTTTCCTACTCAGTTTTAGGTTTCTCACCGCTTCTGACGCAGGTCCCTTTAAGCTCTCGGTGATCCTTTGCTTTTTCTGGGCATCAGGGACATCCCACTCATCCAGAGCCTGCATCGCCTGTTCCACCCATTCTTCAAAGGTTTCTTCTCCCGCCGGAGTTGGTACGTTTCCTGTAAAATTTCTTAACCGTCGATAACCGAAGTTAGTGTGAGGAGGGCTTGTTTTCTGACATTTAGCCAGTAGATCTCCAATAGCCACGATAAATTCAGGCCCTATCATGGTCAACGGACTGGGCGCAGAAACACTTGCGGATTCGCCATGTGGCGTACTTGGCTTAATTAGTTGGACTTCCACCTCTTCGGCCAGTTTCACGCTCGTGCCCTGAAAACATGGCGGAACACCCTTTCTCCATTCGAGAAGAACATACATGTGAGAAGTATCTGGGTTTTTTTTAATGTCCAGTATTAATCCCCGATGATCTGGTGCTAGCGTGGCCACGGCCTGGCGAATCTGATCTTCAGCCCAAGTGTCTGCTGGAATATCCATAACTATACAACATTCTGACTGGCTACTGTGCTCCCCACACCACTCGGCAACAGTGTCTGGATCCATATTTAACCCTTTAGATGCGGTTTTTCCAGAGACTGGATCCCGGAAACGAGCCCCCACGTGTAGCGCTTACTCCCGGAGGAGCCGCTGAAAATGAACCACGGGTCAGTCTCCCCGCACTAGGGAATAAATATACTCCAACACAGTTGTGAGTTTTTATCATTAAATAGTTTACTAAAATATTTGAGCAGATGTTGAAGCACGGTGTTCACAAGTATTATTACAGTATTTTCGTATTACGACAAACGCGCAGCGGAAAAAGAAACGAAACACGAGGCTTCGTATTTCGGAAAATAAAATATTCGCGACCGAACATAAAAGCAATGCAATTTCCCGATAGTTCAGAAAAGGGGACACGTAGCAAAACCCCAAACATACAATCCCTTCGTATTACGGTAAACGCGCAACGGAAAAAGAGGAAAAATATATATTCGGAACGTATCTTTATTTTTAACCCTTGTTCCGATTCATAAAAGAAAATGAGTCCTGCACAAGTTAAGTCCCAGGAGGTGAAAGGTGTATATGTGTGTGTGGTACCCGGGTACTGTTCAACTGGCCAGTGAGTTTATTCAAGGAAAATCTTCGACTAGTCAGTTGGGGCCCTGTGGACTTTAAAGAGAAAACAGCAGCTTGACCTTTAATCACAAACAGCCTTGGAGGCCTCTCACCCATCCGACGCAGGCTTTAGGCTCCGCTGACCCAGGACGTCTCTCCTCCGGATTTTGACTGGGGATACTAGCGGCCGGATCCGTTGTCTAACTTTATGCAGCTTGTCCAGCTCACCGCCTGCTCTCCGTTCGATTTCCGCCGGTCTGCAGCAGTGTCTGGGCTCTGGCGAGTCTCCTTCTCCTCAGGCTAGGTGACCCAAACCGGAACAACAGGTCTCCCTCGGGCTTTGGCCTAGATTCTCCCGCGATCTCCTCGGTGCGTCTGCTTTCTCTGCTTCCCTGGCGCGCTCTGGAACTTTCTCCACGAGGCAGAGGATGTAAGTGTCCAGTCCCCACCCACTTCCTGTCTTCTTGCAAAGCATGCCGGGCATTGTAGTCCCAATGTCCAGTATCTCTGATCGCGATAGTCTCCATCTTGTGGCCAAAAATAGGTACTGCCACAGCAAGATTTTTAACACAGCGCTACAAGTGATTTTGCTCAATTTTATCCAAAGATGTCCATTAATGGTCTTTTCATCTTCTCTGTATCAGTGAAACCCTGTTTATTTTCAGCAAATACAGAATGTATAACACTTGTCAATTGAATGAATATATTTTGTCAATAAAACATTGCAGCTGTATTCAGTCAATGGCTCTCTGGGATAAGTGTGAGAGATCTTGTGTGTAGCCAGCAGGAGACATAGTTGCATTATTCACTGTTCAAGTTTGGCTGCCATTCACTTTTACATGTATCTGATGCCTGGGTATACATGTATCTGGGTGTCTAATGTATGGGTATTAATGTTATTTATTTTTGTAACTTTATTCT